>JASPKZ010007921.1:0-530834 GCA_030220185.1 Diploptera punctata
ACATATTGGCAATGAAGATCAATATAGGGGTGACCTATTCAAAAGAAAAATAAATGCCTGAGTCAGTATTGTACCTGAGTCGTAAACTCGGTATTTTCAGCATGTAAACATCTGAGCTCACTCAGAATCCTAACAGAAACATTTATTTTACTATGAATATCTGTAGTATTCTCAATTTACACCTAAGGTAGTGGATATCTTTCCCAACTGCCATGTTGTGGCCACATACGGCCAGCAAATTTTTAAACAGTAACCTTGTATATTTAGATGTTACAACCGCTATAATTTATTGTACATATGACAAGAAGACCAATCTGACATGAAAAGAAAATAATGCCGGAGTCATGATTAGAACCCCTGTCTCTAAACTATGTCGCGTTAAGCTAGACAGCTATCTAACCATACTTATTTTTCTTTTCATGTCATAATCTGCTCATTGCCAATGTCAAAATATAGTTTATAGCATCTATACAACATTACTAAATTTACAGTACTAGGCTAATAAGTAAATATTCTTCTTTAAAAGTTTGGCTTACACTGTTACGGTAGCCACAAGATGGCAGTTGAAGCGATACCTGCTATCATCGTGTAATTGAGATATAGAACAATTCTTGATTATTAATATATTAATTTTAGGAAGTTATATTATTGAGGTATTTTAATTATATTAATTATTTTTAGTCTGACATTTCCCGGTCAATTTAAATATTTGATTTGTCTTGAAGATGTTTCAAAACATTCATATCTATTTTATATTCGTCAGTCTTTCCCATACTGGTTTTATTTATGTTGCAAGAATTATTTGCACAACCTGGATGCGTTGGCACGTCCATCCCAGTGGTTGGCCAAAGAACACAATCCGAACAAGTCATCGCCTCCAACAATCGGTATATCAAAATTCATACTCTGTTTCTGTTCTTCTGATTAAATTGTTTCAAAGCGGGCAGAACTTTTGTTTTTCTACTGTTTTAATAATTTATTGCTTCATTTATAATATGTTTTTTTCAGCACGCAAACATACAGAAGCTGAAGAAGTTTCTATTTCCTCCCCATTAGTATCAATATTCCTTATGTGCTCTAATTGGTTCTGATTTTTAGGTTTTCTTTTTGTTTTTCCTATATATATCTTTTCACAACCCATGCATTCAATTTGATATATTCCTTGAACTTTTTAATTTATATGTTTTTTTTTCATTTTTGTTGTGTTTTTATTATTTATTTAAACTGTACTTATTTTGTGGTGCTAATTTAATGTTAAACTTTATTTATGTTAAGCTTAGATATATTGAAGATGAGTTTATAATATTAAATTAGGCAGCCAAAAAATAACTTCATTTAATAACAAATAAAGGCTCAACAAAATGAAAAATGATAAAAATAAAAAGTCCGATATATAAAATTGAATGCATGAGTTGTGAAAAGAGATATATATAATATGAAAAACTATATATGGGAGAAAACAAAAAGATACTAAAATCAGAAGGCGCAAATGACAGCATAGAAATAATTTAAAAATGTGGAATTGAAATCTGCATTTGTCTGCTCATTTTGTGTCTGAAAAACAGAATATAAAGTCATACACTAATTAGTGAACCATTAGAAATACAAATAGCTGACTATTTGGGAATAAATTTATTTCAGAGTAAGAAGACAGAGTTTGAATTTGGTATATACCTATTGATTGTGCCTAGTTGGGGGGGGGAGGGTTCTTTGGTGCAACCACAGGATGGAGCTGACATCGACATCCCGGTTGTGCAACAATAATGCAAAACAAAAAACCAGTCTGGGAAAGCTGACGATTTTGAAAACAGAATTGTTTGAAACATGTTCAAGAACAAAATCAACATTAGTATTGAGGTAAGTGTCCATCATCTAAAAATAATACATTTAACTATATAGATAAATACTTGGTTAGGATTCCTGATCCTGCTACGAGATAGGTGTACCGCGTGAACGCACATATTTTATAGATCTTGTGATTTAGACCCAGACTCAGGATTTATTTTTAATTTTATTGTCGTATTTGTCTCATTGCAAATGTCCAAATATATGATTATAGCATATAAATATACAAGCATTGCTGCTTAACAGTAAAAGCATAGTCTACTTTGATAAAATTTGCTTACCTGTTATGGTGGCCCCCCCACAAGATGTCAGTTAAGTAAGCAATATGCTGCTAACCGGATCTCTATGTAAATTGAATACTACATATATAAGACAAATAAATGTTTTGTTAGTATTCCTGATGGGTACATATGGAATAGAGACACTAAACTTTACATAGTTTAGAGACTCCGCAGTTCAAATCCTGACCTAGCGCCTTTATTTTTCTTTTCATATTCTCACATATATACTATATATAATAATACACACACATCATCATCATACACCGATTTTGACATGTTTCGGTACTACACATAATCGACCTTGCATCTTGGAAAAGTTATAACCTACCCAGCTGACTATAACCAATCAATTTTAATCGGTTATTTAGGCATTCTGTAATTAGCCTCAAAATTTACACTTCAATTTCACTTTTTGTGGTATGTAACATATAGTGGCCATCACATTACACTTCTAAGGTATAGAAGACTATTTTATTAATATTGTTCATCTGATGCATAATATAAATCAAAATATATTACCTGCTATGCTACCAATACAGTAGAAACCTACTAATACAATAATGAACAAGCTCTTACATGTTTAAAAATACTATGAGGAAACACTACGTACTAAATTTTGGACAATGTTGTGGTCAATAATCAAAATAAAAAATGTCGAAAATTGTCTAAAATTGCACTTACCCCTTTGTCGTTTTATGATTGAACTGAATTATGATCGTATGCCCAGATTGAACGTATAGTTTCTTTCCGGCGCGATAACCAGACAAATACTCCTTACCATGATCTTCTTGCCAGATACTTGTCTCTCTCAATAAAGCTGATTTTCAACGTGCAGATAATGAGAACATTTAGTTAGGTTAATATGATAATATATTCATATCAATACTAATAATAATCAATAATAATAATAATAATGATATGATAATGATAATAATACTAATAATGATAAGAGTAAATATTCATAATGTAATAATAATAATAATAATAGTAATAGTAATAATATAATGAAATCGGATAGTAATAATAATAAGTATCCATTTAATAAAGTTTAAAATAAAGTTAGACACCACCACTAATACACATAACCACTTTGTAATTCAGATTTGAATTGATGGCTTGTATATAACCTCAAATGAACACGTTTATGTTCTTCCGTTAATTATAATATGGGATTGAAATATGTAAGATATGCATTATGCTTTGAAAACACACTTTTGCCCTAGAATTTTTTTAATTTGTATCCTAATTATAAATATGTATCTACGAAGCACCGTACAACACGTCTTTAATCCTAATTCGTATCATACCTCTTTAAATAAAAGGAACACCACCTACAAATATTAAACATAATGTGAATAATGAATAAACGACAAAATGTTAAAATCTTACCTTATTCCTAACATTGCTGATGAGAATCAAAGCGAAACCGACGAAATATTCTCTTCATCTTAATTTGCTGTAGATCAATCTTCCCTGATTTTTCCTCTGGTTATTGGGGTCTTAAGAAACACATATATACTTCATCGCCTATCTGAATCCAGACATAATGTCTAGACATGTTCCACCTGCATTTGGGAAATTAAACGAGTATTTCTCAAATACGCTTCGAATGACCGAACAAAGTCTACCGAGTTAACACTCCTAATAAGGTGTTATACTGTCCTGGTCAACGCAACTGGCTGATACTTGAGGTACATGTTTTCCGAACTTAGACCGAGTTGTCAACCTGCTCTAAGATGACA
Organism: Diploptera punctata; assembly: GCA_030220185.1. NCBI lineage: Eukaryota > Metazoa > Arthropoda > Insecta > Blattodea > Blaberidae > Diploptera > Diploptera punctata. Next base: position 3,869 of record JASPKZ010007921.1, read on the forward strand.
CCATTCTGTAAAGCTACAGAAATGAGGAAACTAACTTTAGGTATGTTCTATAAAAACTAGACTTAATGTTGCAGAGTGGAGAATTTGCATTTTACAGGATTTAAAGTAGAAGTAAATCAGAGACAAGAACAAGCACCTATGTTGCATTAAACATGAGACATTCGTAACTTCGAGGAAGCGAAATCGAGTAAATTTCTTGTTGGTAGTTCAGGAGTGTACAGGTAATTAACAGATGTGACAACTATGACAGGAGTACAATGTGGCCACAGTGATGATGGGGAAGAACAAGTCACCCAGAATTTGTAATTCAACCGGTAAATTTCACTGTTAATATTAAAAATTCCGTCATGGCAAAAACCCTAAACTAAGTGATTCCACAGCAAGTAAAATATATGGTTGATTTATACTGGTTTTGGAATTTACCTTCTTTTCTAATTAGTCAATGTTTCTAGTTTATTTTTTTTTGTAGAAAACAACATCGAAGCTGATGGAACAATGGACAATTTTTTTTTGTAATTATTATTCTAAATTATTAATTTATTTTTCAATACAACCCACCAGATTATCTTATTTCATTTTTGACAGTCTCTGCTGGTACTGTTTGACATTGGATGCCTAAGATGGTGCACATTACCACAGTGATATGAATAGTGTAACAAACACTGAGAGCCTTACGTAAAACTATTTATCTAAAATTCCAACCCAGGGCAAACTGAAAATTATTCAATTTGAGCGAAAATTCCTTGACTTGACCGGATTGAACTGCAACCACGTAGAATCTAGTAAAATCTCTCACCACTCAACCAGAAATTGTCAGATCGAAAAATTTTACATTTAAAACTAGTAGCATGCCATCAGTATTTATAGATAAATCTCTTGCAGGTTCTAACAAAACACATCATCTACAGCAGAATAACATCAGTTCTGAAGAGTGCCCTCGCAGGCAATACCGCACCCCACATGTATACTGAAAGTATTGAGGTTGTCTCGCGTGAAAATAATTTTTAAAATGTTTAGATATCTTTATTGATCTAGCTTTGTAATGCCAAAGTTAACATCGCATGTAATCATTGATTAATATTACTTGAGAAAATTCGGACGTTTAAATTATCAAGTAAAACTTAACTTTAATTAGTTTTCATTAAATTAGATTAATCTAATTCATGACTGCTGTTTTGATACATTGTCTTCAGGTGTATGCACAATACAATACATTTTATTTACAAGAAACAAGTGTAACAGCAACATTAAGGGTAAACAAGAGCATATATAAAATACATATTTCCTTATTATTAATTTAAATAGGTGACTCATTTGAACCAATTGGGATTCAATAACATATTGCTCTTTTTTAATTTATTTTATTTAAATACAGAGTCATCAGTAAAATCCGACAGTTATCCAAACTAGAAAAATTCTCTAGCAGCTGCATGTTTGGTTTCTAGCATTTTTACTGTATAATTTAAGTCTATTATCAAAAGACACATATCCGTAATCCAGCAAAATTAACATGCTGAGAATTCCTTAGGTTATGAAGTTCTGCAGATGATTTAATATATATATAATATATATATATACATATATATATACATATACATATGCTGTTGCAGGTTACATCAGATGCAGATGAAGACTAAATGGTGACATAGATAAACAGAGTACGGAAAATTTGGTAAGTTGCCCTATTAGGAATTATATCAAGGTAAAATCTCATTTGAATTTACCCTTTACTCCTCCGACATGAAATGTGTATTTCTCACATGACTAGTTTTAAAGTAAATAATACCTACCATCCAACTCTGTGGGCTTGGGTTCCAGAAGAACCTTACCCTAATATTTGAAAATTACTTTTAATAAAAAAATGCTCTGTAGTTCATTAGCTTCCAATTGAAATCTGGGCGTAAAAGTAAGGACAATCTTTGCTGAGATACCTGTTATTTCAGGTTTTGTAGTTATTTAAAGTACTGTGAATCGATGTTTCAAATGACACTAAATGGGGAGTGTAACAGTATCATATCTGGTGTTTAAGCATAATATATATATATATATGAACCATAAATGTAAGTAACGACAGATCATGTCACATGAACCAAACAAAAAACTCCACATAATGAAAAAATATCCTCTAACATGGAATAATCCTGACAAAAATGTATTATTACAAATCAACTAACCTCATTGGAGAACTGGGTGTGATTATTTCACTTGTGCCCGTCTGGTTAACGGTGAGTAATTAGAATACTGTGAAGTAAAAAAAAAATGAAATTAATTTTTGATACCTTATTTTACAGTAAAGATTTTAATTATGTTATTTTTAGTCTGATCATCTTACCTCAGTATTAATGTTGATTTGATTCTTGAACATGTTTCAAAACAATTCTTTTTATCATCAGCTTGTCCAGACTGGTTTTATTTATGTTTGCATTATGTTGCACAACCTGTATGTCAATGTCAGCTCCATCTTGTGGTTGGCCAAAGTACCTCCAAACAAGGTCACGCTCCATCGGTAATATCAAAATTCATAACTCTGTTTTTGTTCTTCTGAATATAAATTTTTTCCCAAATAGTCAGCTCTTTGGCCAACCACAGGATGGAGCTGACATGCATATCCAGGTTGTGCAACATAATGCAGCATAAATATAACCAGTCTGGTCAAGCTGACAATAAAACAAATTGTTTTGAAACATGTCAAGAACAATCAACATTAATATTGAGGTAAGATGATCAAGAGTAAAAATAATATAATTAAAATAACCCTCAAAAATGTCACTTCCTAAAAGAAATATTAAAGATTTTAACATTAATGAATAATAATATTAAATGAAAACAACTTGTTATAATTATACTACAATTTAGTAAAGAAGGCATGATTTAAACATACAGAAAAATAAAATCTCTTTATTCATGTTTTGTTCAAAACAGATCATAGATACTGTTCATTCATAGATACTGTTCATAATGTTTCCCTTAATGGAGTAAGCCACATATTGCATCACGCGCAGAAATGATGCTCACACTCCTTCGAAGATTCCTGGAGTATTTTTGATTTTGTAACAGGCAACCCAAATTTCTCGCCATTAACTCCTCATTCTGAGTCGACTGGAGTCTGATACATGAGGCTCTATAGGTGTCCACCATAGAAAGAAATCTGAGGTGTGAGATCAGGTGAATATGGAGGTCAGGCTATAGGACCACTACGACCAATCCAACATCAGGAATACATCCAGATGATTCATTATATTTTATATATTAAATTTGGGATTTTTTAACATTATGAGGTTCAATTAATAATAATTAAATGAATCGTGATTTTTTCTTACCTCATACATCTATGTTTCTTTAAACACAGCACTGCAGTATCGGCGACACTTTGTCGTCATCGTCAGCTGTTTTCACAACTGTGAACAACAGCTGACGATGACGACAAAGTGTCGCCGATACTGCAGTGCTGTGTTTAAAGAAACATAGATGTATTGAGGTAAGAAATAAATCACGATTCATTTAATTATGATCATTAATTCCTGTTAAGTGAGAAGGAGCTCTATCGTGCTGGGGTCGCAAATCTGACATTGGATATCAAGAGTGTACTCTGGCAGAAATACAGGAAGCACGTGTATCAAAATCTGTATAGTACATATTACCATTTATCCGTAGGGGCAAAAATATTGACCAATCATGCAACTGGAAATTATACCAACCCGTATGTTAAAAGCGAACCTGTGTTGACAGCCTCTGTATACAATGGAAATGTGAATGTTCTTATTCCCAAATATGGCTATTTCCTCTGGTTTGAGAACAACTCCATCCATGTTAAAATAAGCCTCTTCGATGAAAAAAGCACTTAAAGTCAGGCTTGTTCAGCACACCGCTCAGACACACAAGTTACAAAACTGCACGCGAGGTCCAAAGTCTAATGGTGTCAAGCACATGTACCTTCAAAAGTGGAAGGGGTGGAGTCCTTTCTTGCATGACCTGCCACATGCTGATGTGGTTTGTACTGTGTGTGGCCTCGTGAAATGCTGTGTGTACCGGTAGGAACATGCAATTGCTTTGTGTACCGGTAGGAAGATTCATCGAATCCCATTGAGCCACCTCTTTTGTGAAATCCAGGGTATGATGAGTTTGTCTTGCGCTCGTATCCAGTTCATGCACCACCAGGGTTCCAGTTTCCCTTAGACGCTGGTGGATGGTTGTGGAAAGTTGAATGATGAGGCTGTTGTCTGCCAGGATAGCTCTCTCTGTACATTTTGTGTGGCTGCATGCAACATTTTCTCTTGTCTCACCATAAACATAATGCATATCTAAGAATTAAATTTTGTTTTTATTACCTCACGCTCATTCCTTTTCTTCTAGACTGCAGTCTTAGAGCTTATCTCCATCATCAGTAGCCTCTGGTTGACCAGTGTTATTGTCGTTTCTTGCTAGTAAGTTTCTTCCTTCAGCAGGAAGAAGAAGAAACCGCCAAGAACGACATAACACCGGTCGACCAGAGGCTAACTGTTGATGGATATAAGCTCGGAACTGCAGTCTAGAAGAAAAAAAAGGATATTAGGTGAGGTAGTGAAAAACATTAATTAAAATTAAGCCTCATAGTGTTTTTTCCCTGTGAAATTTAATAATGCATATTTGCTAATTCATTGAATGCATAAACATTAGCCATAACATTCACATTAATGTAAACAATTTTGCTACCTACAAGATTCAAGCAATAGTGAAACAGACTGGTATCAGTTGTTTAGTGTCACGGCACACACACTGAGCAGTTGGTAAATGTACAGTATTTTAAAAATACATTTTGCCTGTGGCATTTCATGGTAAACAATCACGCAATTAGTTTAATTCAAAATAAATACTATGCTTAAACAGAATATCTGAAAGTCAACAAATAACTACATAAGGAATATCTTCCACTGAATAAAAATAATAACGGAAATAAAAAAAATACAAAATCGAGAAGAGAGATTTGAACCGGCATTGCAACATTCAGGGTTAAGCAAGCTATCAACTGAAGCTATTTTTGCTTATGACGTCTGAACTATCAGACACATAATAAATAAATGATTGCATGACATGGCACGAAATGCGGACTATCAGCCGTGCACTGGCTCTTGCTGAAAGACGAAATGTCCATAAACACCATGGCTCAAAATGTTGAAAAATGCTGCTATAACTCTCAATTAAAACTTGGGTTATTCCTACTGTTGGAGCAGAACTGAAGCATTCCCAAGACAAACACATATTCATAGTTTGCTTCATTGTTGATTAATGAGTATGAACGTCCAGTATAAAAAAAAGTCATTTAACTTAAACAATTTGGTTTCACACACTCCAAGTTCCATATCTCAAAAATGTTTGTCTAACTCTCCTCTCAATACGTTGAAGTTTGTGGGTGTTATTCATTAACACTCGTATATATTATATATATAAACTATTTTTGACATTTGGCAATGAAGACAAATAACTTCAAAAGAAAAATAAATGCCTGAGTCAGGATTTGAACCTGAGTCATTAAACTCTGTATGTTTCAGCAATGTAACATCTGAGCCACTCAGGAATCCTAACAGAAACATTTATTTTTCTTATATATGTAGTATCCTCAATTTACACGAGAGGTAGTGGGATATCGTTTCCAACTGCATGTTGTGGCCACACATAACAGGCAAGCAAATTTTTAACAGTAACACTTGTATATTTAGATGTTACAGCTATATTTTGACATATGACAATGAAGACAAATCTGACATGAAAGAAAAATAAATGCCGGAGTCATGATTAGAAACCCATGTCTCTAAACTATGTACGTTTAGCTCTCTAACCATCTGTTATTTTTCTTTTCATGTCATATTTGCCTTCATTGCCAAATGTCAAAAATATAATGTTATAGCATCTATACAAGCATTACTGCTATAAAGTAAATATTCTCTTTAAAGTTTGCTTACCTGTTACGGTAGCCACAAGATGGCAGTTGAAAGCGATAACCTGCGATCTCGTGTAAATTGAGAATATAGAAAAAAATTCTTGTTATTAATATTTAATTTTAGGAAGTTATATTTTGAGGTTATTTTAATTATATTATTATTTTTAGTCTGAACATCTTACCTCAATATTATGTTGATTTGTTCTTGAAGATGTTTCACAACAATTCTAATTTTATCGTCAGCTTCCCAGACTGGTTTATTTATGTTGCATTATGTTGCACAACCTGGATGTCGTTGTCAACTCCATCCCGTGGTTGGCCAAAAACCTCCAAACAAGTCACGCTCCATCGTATATCAAAATTCATAACTCTGTTTCTGTTCTTCTGAATATAAATTTTTTCCCAACTTTTGTATTTTCTAACTGTTTTAATAATTAAGTGTTTCAATTTATATATGATTTTTCAGACCAAACATGAGCAGCAACTGCAGATTTTTCTATTTCCCCATTTTCAATATTTCTTATGTGCTCTTGGTTCTGATTTTTAGGTTTTCTTTTGTTTTTCCTATATATATCTTTTCACAACCCATGCATTCAATTTGATATATTCCTGACTTTATTATTTATGTTTTTTTTCATTTTTGTTGGTTTTTATTAGTTTATTTAAACTGTACTTATTTTGTGGTGCTAATTTAATGTTAAACTTAAGATATTTGAGAAGTTTAATATTAAATTAGCACCAAAAAATAACTTCAGTTTAAATAAACTAATAAAAACCAACAAAAATGAAAAAAAATGATAAAAATAAAAAGTCAGGAATATATAAAATTTAATGCATGGGTTGTGAAAAGATATATATATATATATATAATATATATAGGGAAAACAAAAAGATACTTAAAAATCAGAACCAAAGAACACATAAGAAATATTAAAAATGGGGAAATTGAAAAATCTGCAGTTGCTGCTCATGTTTGGTCTGAAAAACATAATATAAATTCATACACTAAATTATTGAAACAGTTAGAAAATACAAAAGAGCTGACTATTTGGGAAAAAATTTATATTCAGAAGAAACAGAGTTATGAATTTTGATATACCTATGGAGTGTGACCTTGTTTGGAGGTTCTTTGGTCAACCACAGGATGGAGCTGACATCGACATCCAGGTTGTGCAACATAATGCAACAAATAAAACCAGTCTGGGAAAGCTGACGATAAAACAGAATTGTTTTGAAACATGTTCAAGAACAAATCAACATTAGTATTGAGGTAAGATGTCCAGACTAAAAATAATAATTTTAATTATAGATAAATACTTGTGTTAGGATTCCTGAGTGGCTCAGATGGTGGACCGCTAAAACGCACAGATTTTTAGAGACTGTGATTTAGACCCAGACTCAGGCATTTATTTTTATTTTTATGTCGTATTTGTCTTCATTGCCAAATGTCAAAAATATAGTTATAACATATAAATATACAAGCATTTCTGCTATAAAGTAAATATTCTCTTTGAAAATTTGCTTACCTGTTATGGTGGCCACAAGATGGCAGTTGGAACAATATGCTGCTACCTCTCGTGTAAATTGAGAATACTACATATATAAGAAAAATAAATGTTTGTGTTAGGATTCCTGATTGGGTCAGATGGTTAGAGCACTAAACGTACAGAGTTTAGAGACTCAGGTTCAAATCCTGACCTACGCATTTATTTTTCTTTTCATGTCACATATATATATATATATATACACACACATCATCATCATACACCGATTTTGACATGTTTCGGTACTACAACATAATCGACCTTGCATCTTGAAAGTTCATAACATAACCACGACTATACCTCAAGTTTTATGGTTATGGCACTGTAATATAGCCTCAAAATTTACACTTCAATGTTCATTTTTGTGGGTATGTAACATATAGGCCACACAATTACACTTTGGATAGAAGACTATTTTTATTAATTTGTTTCCTAAATATAAAATAAAATATATTACCTAACTATGCTACCAATACAGTAGACCTACTAATACCAATGCAAGCTCTTACATGTTTAAATAAGAATGATGAAACACTACCTACAAATTTTGGACAATGATTGTGGCAATAACAAAATAAAAATGAAAAGTGTTAAAATGTTACCTTTCTGTCGTTTTATGATTGAACTGAAGTATGATCGTATCCAGATTGAACGTAATAGTTTCTTTTCCGAGGCGAAACCAGACAAAATAATCTTCCATATATTCTTCAAGATAAACTTGTCTCTCTCTGATTTTTCTGCAGAATAATGAGAACATTTTAGTTATGTTATAGATAATATATTCATATCAATAATAATAATAATAATAATAATATAATAATAATAATAATGATAATGATAATGATAATAATAATAATAATAATAATAGTAATAGTAATAATAGTAATAGTAATAGTAATAATCGTAATAGTAATAATCGTAATAGTAATAATCGTAATAGTAATAATAATAATGTATCCATTTAATGACAGTTTAAAAAATAAAGTTATGACACCACAACATAATACACATAACCAACTTTGTAATTCAAGATTTGAATTTAATGGCATTGTATATAACCTCAAAATGTACACTTTTATGTTCTTTCGTTAAATTATAATAGTGGATATTAAATATGTAAAGATATTAGCAATTATGCTTTGAAAAGCACACTTTTTCCTAGAAGATTATTTTTTAATTTGTATCCTAATTATAAAATATAGTATCTAACGAAGCTACCGGTACAAATACGTGTATTAATCCTAATTCGTGATCATACCTCTTTAAATAAAAATGAACAACCACCTACAAATATTAAACAATAATTGTGGAAATAATTGAATACAAACGAAAAATGTTAAAAAAATCTTACCTTTTCTAACATGTCTGATGAGATCAAAGCGAAACCGGACGAAATATTCTTCTTCATCTTAATTTTCTTTATGATCAAGTCTTCCCCTGATTTTTCTCTGTTTTTGGGTCTTTAGAAACATCATATAATACTTCATCGTCACTATCTGAATCCAGACATCAATTTCTAGACATGTTTCCACCTGCCATTTTGGGAAATTAACACGAGTATTTCTCAAATATCAGGCTTCGAATGACCGTACAAAGTCTACCGAGTTTACACTCCTGATAAGGTGTTATACTGTCGTGGTACAACGCAACTTTGGCTGAATACTTGAGGTAGCATGTTTTCCGAACTTATACCGAGTTGGTACAACCTTCTGCTGAAGATTGACACCAATTCTGTAAAGCTTACAGAAATTGAGGAAACTGAACTTTAGGTATGTTCAGTATTATAACTAGACTTAATGTTGACAGAGTGTGATTTTCATTTTACAGGATGTTAAAGTAGAAGTAAAATCAGGAGACGAAGAACAGAGCACCTATGTTGACATTAAACATGAGACATTCGTAACTTCCGAGGAAGCAGAACTCGAGGTAATATTCTTGTTGGTATGTTCAGGAGTGTACAGTGTAATTAACAGATGTGACAACTATGACAGGAGTACAATGTTGCCACAGTGATGATGGGGAAGAACCAAGTCACCAGAATTTGTAATTCAACCCGGTAACATTTCACTGTGAATATTAAAAAAATTCCGTCATGCAGGAACTCCGTAAACTAAGTGAATTCCTCAGCAAGTAAAATATATGGTCTGATTTTACTGGTTTATGGAATTTATCCTTCTTTTCTAAATTATGTTACATGTTTCTAGTTTTTTTTTTTTTGTGAGAAAACAACATCGAAGCTGATGGAACAATTGGACAATTTTTTTTTGTAATTATTATTCTAAATTATTATTTTTTTTTACAATCCCACCAGATTATCTTATTTCATTTTTGACGTTCTCTGCTGGTACTGTTTGACATTGGGATGCCTGAAAGATGGTGTCACATTACCACAGTGATATGATAAGTGATAACAAAGCACCTGGAGAGGCCTTACTTAAACCTAAATTTATCTAAAATTCCAAACCAGGGCCAAACTGAGAAATTATTCCATTTGAGCGAAAATTCCTATGACTTGACCGGGAATTGAACTGCAAACCACGTGAACTCTAGTAAGAATCTCTCACCACTCAACCAAGAATCTGGTCAGATTCTAAATATTTTACATTTAAAACTAGTAGCATGCCATCATGTATTTATAGGATAACAATCTCTTGCAGGTTCTACAAAATCATCATCATCTACAGCAGAATGAACATCAGATTCTGAAGATGTGCACCTCGCAGTCAATACACGCACCCCACATGTATGACTGAAAGTATTGAGGTTGCTTTCGTGAAAATAATTTTTAAAATTGTTTAGATATCTTTATTGATCTAGCTTTGTAAATGCCAAAAGTTAACATCGCATTGTAATCAATTGATTTAATATTTACTTGATGAAAATTCGTGACGTTTATTTATCAAGTAAAACTATGAAACTTTTATATAGTTTTCATTAAAATTTATTTTAATCTAGATTCATGACTGCTGTTTTGATACATTGTCTTCAGGTGTATGCCACAAATACAAATACATTTTTTATCTGCATAAACAAGTGTAACTAGGCAACACTTTAAAGGGTAAACAAGAGCAATATATAAAATACATAATTTTCTTATTATGAATTTAAAATAGGTGACTCATTTGAATCCAATTGGGAATTCAATAACATATTGCTCTTTTTTAATTTATTTTATTTAAAATACCAGAGTCATCAGTAAAATCCGACAGTTATCCAAAACTAGAACAATATCTCTAGCAGCTGCCATGTTTGTTTTCTAGCATTTTAACTGTATAAGTTTAATTCTATTATCGAAAGACACATATTCCGTAATCCAGCAAAATTTAACTTGCTGAGGAATTCACTTAGTTTATGAAGTTTCTGCAGATGGATTTATATATATATATATATATATATATATATATATATATATATATACATATATATATATACATATACATATATGCCTGTTTGCAGGTTACATCAGCTGCTGTGAAGACTGAAATTGGTGACATAGATATTAAACAGGAGGTATCGGAAAATTTGGTAAGTTGCCTTTTATGATAATTATATCAAAGGTAAAAAGTTCATTTGAATTTTCCCTTTACTCCTCACGACATGAAAATGTGTATTTCTCACATGACTAGTTTTAAAGTAATCATAACTACTCTCCAACTCTGTTGGGCTTGAGGTTCAGAAGAAGAACCTTACCCTAATATTTGAAAAATTAGCATTTTATTAAAAAAGCTCTGTAGTTCATTAGCTTCCAATTGAAATCTGGGCGTAAAAGTAATGACAAATTTTGCTGAGATACCTGTTATTTCAGGTTTTGTAGTTATTTAAAGTACTGTGAATCGATGTTTCAAATGACACTAAATGGGGAGTGTAACAGTATCATATCTGGTGTTTAAGCATATATATATATATATATATGAACCATAAATGTAAGTAACGACAGATCATGTCACATGAACCAAACAAAACTCCACATAATGAAAAATATCCTCTAACATGGAATATATCCTGACAAAAATGTATTATTACAAATCAACTAACCTCATTGAGAACTGGGTGTGATTATTTCACTTGTGCCCGTCTTGTTAACGGTGAGTAATTAGAATACTGTGAAGTAAAAAAAATGAAATTAATTTTTGATACCTTATTTTACAGTAAAGATTTTAATTATGTTATTTTTAGTCTGATCATCTTACCTCAGTATTAATGTTGATTTGTTCTTGAACATGTTTCAAAACAATTCTTTTTTTATCATCAGCTTGTCCAGACTGGTTTTATTTATGTTGCATTATGTTGCACAACCTGTATGTCAATGTCAGCTCCATCTTGTGGTTGGCCAAAGTACCTCCAAACAAGGTCACGCTCCATCGGTATATCAAAATTCATAACTCTGTTTTTGTTCTTCTGAATATAAATTTTTTCCAAAATAGTCAGCTCTTTGGCCAACCACAGGATGGAGCTGACATCAACATCCAGGTTGTGCAACATAATGCAGCATAAATATAACCAGTCTGGTCAAGCTGACAATAAAACAGAATTGTTTTGAAACATGTTCAAGAACAAATCAACATTAATATTGAGGTAAGATGATCAGAGTAAAAATAATATAATTAAAATAACCTCAAAATGTCACTTCCTAAAATGAAATATTAAAGATTTTAACATTAATGAATAATAATATTAAATGAAAACCAACTTGTTATATTATACTACAATTAGTAAAGAAGGCATGATTTAAACATACAGAAAAATAAAATCTCTTTATTCATGTTTGTTCAAAAACAGATCATAGATACTGTTCATTCATAGATACTGTTCATAATGTTTCCCTTAATGGAGTAAGCACATATTGCATCAGCGCAGAAATGATGCTCACACTCCTTCGAAGATTCCTGGAGTATTTTTGATTTTGTAACAGGCAACCCAAATTCTCGCCATTAACTCCTCATCTGAGTCGACTGGAGTCTGATACATGAGGCTCTATAGGTGTCACCATAGAAAAGAAATCTTGAGGTGTGAGATCAGGTGATATGGAGGTCATGCTATAGGACCACTACGACCAATCCAACATCAAGGGAATACATCCAGATGATTCATTATATTTATATATTAAATTTTGGGAATTTTTAACATTATGAGGTTCAATTAATAATAATTAAATGAATCGTGATTTTTTCTTACCTCATACATCTATGTTTCTTTAAACACAGCACTGCAGTATCGGCGACACTTTGTCGTCATCGTCAGCTGTTTTCACAACTGTGAAAACAGCTGACGATGACGACAAAGTGTCGCCGATACTGCAGTGCTGTGTTTAAAGAAACATAGATGTATGAGGTAAGAAATAAATCACGATTCATTTAATTATGATTCATTATATTCCTGTTAAAGTGAGAAGGAGCTCTATCGTGCTGGGTCCATATCTGACATTGGATATCAAGATGTACTTCTTGCAGAAATACAGGAAGCACGTGTATCAAAATCTGTTTGTACATATTACCATTTATCCGTAGGGGCAAAAAATATTGACCAATCATGCAACTGGAAATTATACCAACCCGTATGTTTAAAGCGAACCTGTGTTGACAGCCTCTGTATACAATGGGAAATGAATGTTCTTATTCCCAAATATGGCTATTCCTCTGGTTTAGAACAACTCCATCCCATGTAAAATAAGCCTCTTCGATGAAAAGCACTTAAAGTCAGGCTTGTTCAGCCAGCCGCTCAGACACCTAGTTACAAAACTGCACGCGAGGTCCAAAGTCTAATGGTGTCAAGCACTGTACCTTCAAAAAGTGGAAGGGGTGGAGTCCTTTCTGCATGACCTGCCACATGCTGATGTGGTTTGTACTGTTGGCTCGTGAAATTGCTTGTGTACCGGTAGGAACATGCAATTGCTTGTGTACCGGTAGGAAGATTCTCGAATCCCATTGAGCACCTCTTTTTTGAAATCCAGGGTATGATGAGTTTGTCTTGCGCTCGTATCCAGTTCATGCACCACCAGGGTTCCAGTTTCCCTTAGACGCTGGTGGATGGTTTGGAAAGTTGAATGATGAGGCTGTTGTCTGCCAGGATAGCTCTCTCTGTACATTTTGTGTGGCTGCATGCACATTTTCTCTTGTCTCACCATAAACATAATGCATATCTAAGAATTAAATTTTTGTTTTTATTACCTCACCTCATTCCTTTTCTTCTAGACTGCAGTCTTAGAGCTTATCTCCATCATCAGTAGCCTCTGGTTGACCAGTGTTATGTCGTTTCTTGGCGGTAGTTTTCTTCCTTCAGGAGGAAGAAGAAAACCGCCAAGAAACGACATAACACCGGTCGACCAGAGGCTACTGTTGATGGATATAAGCTCCGGAACTGCAGTCTAGAAGAAAAAAAAGGATATTAGGTGAGGTAGTAAAAACATTAATTTAAATTAAGCCTCATAGTGTTTTTTCCCTGTGAAATTTAATAATGCATATTTGCTAATTCATTGAATGCATAAACATTAGCCATAACATTCACATTAATGTAAACAATGTTGCTACTACAAGATTCAAGGCAATAGTGAAACAGACTGGTATCAGTTGTTAGTGTCACGGGCACACACATGAGCAGTTGGTAAATGTACAGTATTTTAAAAATACATTTTGCCTGTGCATTTCATGTAAACAAATCACGCAATTAGTTTAATTCAAAATAAATACTTATGCTTAAACAGAATATCTGAAAGTCAACAAATTAACTACATAAGGAATATCTTCCACTGAATAAAAATAATAACGGAAATAAAAATACAAAATCGAGAAGAGAGATTTGAACCTGGCATTGCAACATTCAGGGTTAAGCAAGCTATCAACTGAGCTATTTTTGCTTATGACGTCTGAACTATCAGACACATAATAAATAAATGATTGCATGACATGGCACGAAATGCGGACTATCAGCCGTGCACTGGCTCTTGCTGAAAGACGAAATGTCCATAACACCATGGCTCAAAATGTTGAAAATGCTGCTATACTCTCAATTAAAACTTGGGTTATCCTACTGTTGGAGCAGAACTGAAGCATTCCCAAGACAAACCATATTCATAGTTTGCTTCATTGTTGATTAATGAGTATGAACGTCCAGTATAAAAAAAAGTAATTTAACTTAAACAATTTGGTTTCACACACTCCAAGTTCCATATCTCAAAAATGTTTGTCTAACTCTCCTCTCAATACGTGAAAGTTTGTGGGTGTTATTCATTAACACTCTGTATATATTATATATATAACTATTTTTGACATTTGGCAATGAAGACAAATATGACTTCAAAAGAAAAATAAATGCCTGAGTCAGGATTTGAACCTGAGTCATTAAACTCTGTATGTTCAGCAATGTAAACATCTGAGCCACTCAGGAATCCTAACAGAAACATTTATTTTTCTTATATATGTAGTATTCTCAATTTACACGAGAGGTAGTGGGATATCGTTCCAACTGCCATGTTGTGGCCACCATAACAGGCAAGCAAATTTTTAACAGTAACACTTGTATATTTAGATGTTACAGCTATATTTTTGACATATGACAATGAAGACAAATCTGACATGAAAAGAAAAATAAATGCCGGAGTCATGATTAGAACCCATGTCTCTAAACTATGTACGTTTAGCTCTCTAACCATCTGTTATTTTTCTTTTCATGTCATATTTGCCTTCATTGCCAAATGTCAAAAATATAGTTATAGCATCTATACAAGCATTACTGCTATAAAGTAAATATTCTCTTTAAAAGTTTGCTTACCTGTTACGGTAGCCACAAGATGGCAGTTGAAGCGATAACCTGCTATCTCGTGTAAATTGAGAATATAAGAAAAATTCTTGTTATTAATATTTAATTTTAGGAAGTTATATTTTGAGGTTATTTTAATTATATTATTATTTTTAGTCTGAACATCTTACCTCAATATTAATGTTGATTTGTTCTTGAAGATGTTTCAAAACAATTCTATTTTATCGTCAGCTTTCCCAGACTGGTTTTATTTATGTTGCATTATGTTGCACAACCTGGATGTCGTTGTCAACTCCATCCCGTGGTTGGCCAAAGAACCTCCAAACAAGGTCACGCTCCATCGGTATATCAAAATTCATAACTCTGTTTCTGTTCTTCTGAATATAAATTTTTTCCCAAACTTTTGTATTTTCTAACTGTTTTAATAATTTAGTGTTTCAATTTATAATATGTTTTTCAGACCAAACATGAGCAGCAACTGCAGATTTTTCTATTTCCCCATTTTCAATATTTCTTATGTGCTCTTTGGTTCTGATTTTTAGGTTTCTTTTTGTTTTTCCTATATATATCTTTTCACAACCCATGCATTCAATTTGATATATTCCTGACTTTTTATTTTTATGTTTTTTTTCATTTTTGTTGGTTTTTATTAGTTTATTTAAACTGTACTTATTTTGTGGTGCTAATTTAATGTTAAACTTAAGATATTTGAGAAGTTTAATATTAAATTAGCACCAAAAAATAACTTCAGTTTAAATAAACTAATAAAAACCAACAAAAATGAAAAAAAATGATAAAAATAAAAAGTCAGGAATATATAAAATTTAATGCATGGGTTGTGAAAAGATATATATATATATATATATATATATATATATATATATATATAGGGAAAACAAAAAGATACTTAAAAATCAGAACCAAAGAACACATAAGAAATATTAAAAATGGGGAAATTGAAAAATCTGCAGTTGCTGCTCATGTTTGGTCTGAAAAACATAATATAAATTCATACACTAAATTATTGAAACAGTTAGAAAATACAAAAGAGCTGACTATTTGGGAAAAAATTTATATTCAGAAGAAACAGAGTTATGAATTTTGATATACCTATGGAGTGTGACCTTGTTTGGAGGTTCTTTGGTCAACCACAGGATGGAGCTGACATCGACATCCAGGTTGTGCAACATAATGCAACAAATAAAACCAGTCTGGGAAAGCTGACGATAAAACAGAATTGTTTTGAAACATGTTCAAGAACAAATCAACATTAGTATTGAGGTAAGATGTCCAGACTAAAAATAATAATTTAATTATAGATAAATACTTGTGTTAGGATTCCTGAGTGGCTCAGATGGTGGACCGCTAAACGCACAGATTTTAGAGACTGTGATTTAGACCCAGACTCAGGCATTTATTTTTATTTTTATGTCGTATTTGTCTTCATTGCCAAATGTCAAAAATATAGTTATAACATATAAATATACAAGCATTTCTGCTATAAAGTAAATATTCTCTTTGAAAATTTGCTTACCTGTTATGGTGGCCACAAGATGGCAGTTGGAACAATATGCTGCTACCTCTCGTGTAAATTGAGAATACTACATATATAAGAAAAATAAATGTTTGTGTTAGGATTCCTGATTGGGTCAGATGGTTAGAGCACTAAACGTACAGAGTTTAGAGACTCAGGTTCAAATCCTGACCTACGCATTTATTTTTCTTTTCATGTCACATATATATATATATATATACACACATCATCATCATACACCGATTTTGACATGTTTCGGTCTGAGCTAGACAGGGTCTAAGAGTCGTTTTTGTGGACATGCAGGTCATCGTTATCCTCGTGGGGATGCACTGGAGATCCTAGATGGTGACATTTGGGATTCATTATATATTATTTTAGTCCACTGCTGTGGTCTCGAGGTAGCATGCTGCCTTGTCACACAGTGGACCCGGCTTCGATTCCCGGTCAGGACAGTTTTTGTGGGTGAGGTTTTTATCGGGGTTTTTTCCTCACCTGTAAGACAAATGTCAGGAAAACTTTAAGGCCCAAATGGTCCCCAAAATCATTATCATCACCCTTCACTGGTGTGGAAAGCAACAGGAAGCTACCACACCTAAAATTCTCTAGTAAAGCTGCAAAGCATAGCATGAAAATGCTATGATTGCAGTGAAAGATCTGCCCTCAGGCAGAATTGCTATTGATGATATACATATATATGTATATATACTATTGATTTATTGTCCCATGCCATAGCCGAGTGATTAAGGTATGATGCCTTGGAGCAGAACTGCGGGACTAGCGTTGGTTTGGGTCTCCATGGGGGAAGAAATTTTCTCATGAAATTTTGGCCTGTATTAAACCAGTGTCCACCCTGCATCATGAGGCATTTGGATAGCTACAATAAGTAGTCGCTCCAGGTTGAGAAAACCAGCTATAATGGCTGGGGATCTGACATGATGACCACATGTCACCCCTACACTGGCTGGATGTTCGTCTGCCTCTGTGAAGAGCACATGTAGATATGAGGCCAACTGTCGGCTGGTAGGCCAGGGCCTTCAAGGCCTGTTGCGCCCTCGAGAAGAATGGAGTATTAAATTATTTGTTTATTTATTTCCAGAGCACACCACAAGAAAGGTTTTGATAGTTATGTGGAATTAAACATTTAACTTTTTACATGTAATAAGCTTATACAGAAAAACAATCATGTTGATAATAGTACACGAGAATGATACTTATATTCCTCTACATGAATTATTTACAATATTAAATGTATATATTATCTGCAATTAACAGCCCTTCAATTTAAGAAAATTCTTACAGAGGTTAGAATGTAGTGTTTCATACAGTATATATATATATATATATATCATCCATTCAAGTATTAGGCCATGTGGCATGTTACGGTCTCAAAGAGGAATTTTTCATTCAGTGCTTATTTTGACATCATAGCAATCTTTTGCATAGTAACAAAGGATAGTTTTTTAAAATTCTGTGAGATGTCGTTTGTTGGAGATGGACTTTCCAGTTGTTTATGTAGACTCTTCCATGATTTCCTCATTTCTGTTATGGTCCAACTTTGTATAGCCTGTTGTACGGCGCATAAATTGCATTTCATTTGCTATTTTTTGGCATTCATCTCTTCTTCATATTG
Organism: Diploptera punctata; assembly: GCA_030220185.1. NCBI lineage: Eukaryota > Metazoa > Arthropoda > Insecta > Blattodea > Blaberidae > Diploptera > Diploptera punctata. The sequence continues at coordinate 22,249 of JASPKZ010007921.1, forward strand.
TCCATGCTTCACTACCTTATTTTAATAATGGTATTGGAAGAACCTAATAAAGCCATAATCTTGTGTTCTTTTGTACTAAATATGGTTTGATAATACTATTAATCTCCCCGTTTTTGTGAAATTTATGATTTTCTTTGATTTGTCAGCTTCATCTTGATATGTTGAATTATTACCCAAATAATTAACTTCATTTACTCTTTCTAAAATTTCAGTGTCCAAAACAATTTTCTAGTATACTGTTTTTTTCTGCAAAAGGTCATCGCTTTAGTTTTCTTTGTATTGATTTCCATGTTGTACTTTTTTGCAATTATGTTAAAATTGTGCATAGGATACTGTAAATCTGTTTGTGTTGGAGCTATTAATACCAAATCATCTGCAAAAAGCAAGGAGTCTATTTTTAGCTTTCTATTAATTTGAATGGAACCATGTGTCATCTGTTGCCATTCTTGATGTATTCTATCCATGTATATGATAAAAAGCAAGGGTGAGAGGCCACATCCTCTTCTTACACCCTTATTAATTTCGATGTATTCTGATTGTGTTTTATTGATTCTAACTGAAGTCAGATTTCTTTTTTAGATAATGTGTATGTTTCAATGATTGTTATATATATATATATATATAACAATCTTCTTCTTAATATATATAAATTTCGTGACACGTTGTTTCTGCGTGATGGAATCCTAAACTACTGAACGGATTTTAATAAACTTTTGTACACTGTGTGCAGTTTGATCCAACTTGATACCTACGGTTGTTTATAACTAAATTTGTAGTAGCATTATTTTTTATTGCAAATTATTTGTTTTTTATTTAACAAAGAGTTATAATTATCTGTGAGTTTGATACAATTCTAAAAGATGGCAGTGTAATTATCTGTGAGTTCCGTACGATTCTAACAGATGGCAGTGTAAGGTAATTTGGTAAGGTAATTGGTTTATTATTTAACAAAGAAAGATCCAGATGGCTGTGCTTTTTGTTGCAACCGCAAATTTGAATTGAATTACAAATATTGATTATTTCATTATTTAAGTGTGTTCAGTGTTTATTTTATTTTCAATATTATTAATTTCGTGTGTAAGTATTAGTTTTAAATAATCTAGCTGAAAGACAGCAACATAATTAAAATTTTTAACGTATACCTTAGCCAGAGCAATGCGTGGCTTGGACTTCTAGTATATATATACAGGGCAAGTCAAAATGTTGTGCAGGTTTTCAGAAATTTATTATGTGAAATGTAATGAACATATAATATTGTGAGACATATTGTATGAAAGGTAAACTCTCAAAGTTTTTTTTTAAATATTCACAGATGTTCTATGTGAGCGCCTTTTGTTACACGACAGATGTCAAGCCGATATTCAATCTCCTGCCAAACTTTCTGTAGCAGTCCGCGGTCGATATCAGCAATGGCTGCTGTGATGCGGGCACGCAGTTCATGCAGTGTTGTTGGAAGTGGTGGTACGTAAACATGATCCTTTACAAGACCCCACATGAAGAAATCACACGGGGTTAGATCGGGTGAACGAGGTGGCCAATGAATGAGTTGTTGATCACCCTGAGATGCACGGCCTATCCAGCGTTGTGGTAAAGCCGTATTCAAATGGTCTCGAACACTGCCATGGTAATGTGGAGGGGCACCATCCAACTGCAGAATGAAATCTGGACTATCCGCTTCAAGCTGCGGAAGGAGCCATTGTTGTAGCATATCAAGGAAAACATGTCCGTTCACAGTACGTTCATGAAAGAAAAAGGGCCCATAAACCTTTGCATGGGAAATGACACAAAAGACATTCACTTTCGGAGAATCGCGTTGATGTTCCAGAGTTGCATGGGGTTACCAGTTCCCCAAATCCTTACATTGTGTCTATTCACTTTTCCTGAAAGGTGGAAAGTCGCTTCATCACTGTAAACTACCCTCTCATGGAACTCATTCTCTTCCATTAATGCGAGAAAATCAACACAGAAGGACGCTCGCAAAGCATAATCGGCGGGTTTTAAGGCTTGAACCAGTTGCAAGTGGTAGGGTTTCATCTGTAAACGTTTCCGGAGAATCCGCCATACAGTTTTTTGTGGTAGTTGAAGTTCTGTCGCTCCCCGGTAGGTGGATTTCTGTGGACTCCGCACGAAGCATGTGCGAACGCGTTCGACTGTCTCTTCACTCGTCGACGGACGGCCAGTCGATTTTCGTTTACAGATACAGCCTGAATCCCTAAATTGTGTGTACCACTTACGAATGGATCTCCCATCCGGCGGGTCTTTATCGTATCTGGTACGGAAATGTCGTTGAACACTAGTCACAGAGTTGTTTACATGGTAATCAAGCACACAGAAAGACTTCTGATCCCCAGTCAACGCCATTTTCCTTTACTGCTCTGCTGTTGACATCTTGCGGGTGAACGCGGAACTTTAGAAGTGGACAACTAAACTTTGAGAGTTTACCTTTCATACAATATGTCTCACGATATTATATGTTCATTACATTTCACATAATAAATTTCTGAAAACCTGCACAACATTTTGACTTGCCCTGTATATATACATATATATATACATATATACCATCATGAACAAATCCTTTTTTAGGCCATGTGGCCTGTGATGGTAAACCTTATGAAGAAGGTCTTGATATTTCCGCCGATGTTTTTATCCCACTGGGTCCCTGTGCTGTTGGAGTATATTTGAATGCCAATTTTGGAATCTATTTGTTTCCATTCTTCAAAATATTCATTTAAACTAGGTACTCCAAGTTTTTCTCTAATAATAGTGTTTCTTTGGTGATCCAGTCTATTAACTACTAAAATGATTGTAAGAAATGCATTTGGTTTACTCTAAGTTTGAGAATTTCTTTTATTAAAAATCCAAATTTCATTTTTGTATTTTAGAGCAGTTTTTGATTTGATGTAAATCTTAGTTATGTATCTGTCCTCATCTGTTTACCAAAATGTCTTATTACCCCATCTATTTTATTATATTTTATAAATTTGAATTATTGTCATTCTTACGTTCTACAAATACATTTCCTAAGTATGAGAAATCAAACACTTGTTCTCTAACCTTTCCATCAATCTCAATTTTCACCCATTCTATGTTTTCTCCACACATTGCTATTTCTTTAGATTTTGAAGTGCAATTTTCATATTTGCTGGCAATTTTGAATAATTTATAAGCTGATATTTTGTAAGCTGTCTTCAGAATCTGATATTATTTGATCATCAGCATTTAATATTGTTTGAACTCTTTTCTTTCTAGTTATTGGAATTCCACTATTTACTGTTTATTTCCATTCCTGAACTATTCTGTTAATATATATTTAATTACGAAAGTTTACTTGGATTTTCCGCATCATGGATTCACGTTCGGCTCTGGCCACTGATACTGACATTTTGGCATGGTCCCACATGCCATTATCAAGGAATGATAGGTTCGAGTCACAGGTCTTATATAATTAAACACACAAAGTTTTCACTGTGGTCTATTTCCGAAGCGGTACACCCATCAAAGGTTTAGGTCTTACGTAACTAAACACCTTCAGTTTTCATTTTGGTCTGTTTTGGAAGCCATACACCCATCCAAGCGTCGACCGCATACCATTATGCCCAATGATGGATGGGTGTACGGCTTCCGAAACGGACCAGAGTGAACACTGAAAGTGTTTAACTACATAAGACCTAAACCTTGGATGGGTGTACGGCTTCAGATACCGACCACAGTGACTCGAACCTATCATTCCTTGATAATGGCATGTGGGATCATGCCGAAACGTCGGTATCACTGGACAGAAGCCGAACTTGAACCCATGATGCGAAAAATCCAAGTAAACTTTCTTAATCATACTTATCCGCGAAAATCAGCAATATATATATGCTTTTTTATGACCCAGCTTGTTTTTTTTTTTAACTTTCTGATGTTCTCTTCTGGCATTGCATTGGCGTACTTGTAACCCACTTCTGAGGTGGAGTGCCTGGAAGGCGGGGTTACGTCGCCCCGGTGATATGATGGGTGATGATGTTGATGATGATGATAGTGCGAGGAGAATCCTTAAACCCAAGCTTAATCATAAGATAAATATGAATGATGTTTGCAATAGCCATATAATGTTCGGGGACCGTTTGGGCCTTAAAGTTCCTGAAATTTGTCTCATAGGTGAGGAAAAATCCCAATAAAAACCTCACCCAGAAAACTATCCCGACCCAGGATCGAAACCGTACCCGCACCCGCTGTGTGACAAGGCAGCATGCTACATCGTGACGACAGTGGTGGACTATATATATCAAATCGCTCAAAAACTTTTCATACCAGTATCATCTCTTGAAAATGTGGATATTGTTTTAACATAAATTTAATGAAACTTGTTTTAATGAAATGACCACAGATGAATTAAAAGAAATCATTTTGGGAACATCCTCAGTCTATATCCTGAACCACAATGGGTACATATCTACATTGATGAATCCAGAAAGGAAATCAAAGATGAAGCTGTAATTACACTCAAAACTGATTAGTTCATATGTTGCAGTAGAAAAAAATTGCACACACTTTGATGGAGAAATTCAGGCAACAACTCTTATACAGAATAAATATGATTCGGAGAGCAGTTGTTCTAAATGATTCAACGTCAGCTATGCAAACTATAACACATAATTCTCCAATCTCTTGTAAAGTGTTGGAAATAAAAAAAAATCATATATTATTAACTGAACAAAAAAAAATTATTCAACTCCAATGGATACCGTCTCATTGTCAGATATATGGATATGAAATGGCGAATCTCTTAGCAAAGAAGATTACTAAAATTTTATAGAAAATGAATCATTCTGCAAATATTATTATTAAAAGAAATTTCATGAAAGAATTGATGGAGCACTTTAAAACATAAAGTAATCAGAAATAATGGACACCTATCTTACAGAATAAAAACTTAATACCTGAACAACCAAGGCATGAAAGCAATAACAACAGGCCATGACTATTTGGCAACACACCTACACAAAATCTGAATCTTCAACTCTCCAAATTGTATGCTGTGTCTAGATAATAACTCAAAGTCCACCTTACTAACTGTGAGGCTCTCAAGATGTCACCTACAAGAACTCTGGCTGGACTCTATTGGAAAGCAAGAAAGCAAATAAAACAAATTCACCTTACTAACTGTGAGGCTCTCAATACTGCTACTGCTACTATATGTTCAATAAGAGTGGAGAAAGTCCACATCCTTGTCGAACACCTTTGCTTGTGTTTATATGTTCTGTTTTTGCAACATGTAATTTAATTTTTTAGTCACAAATTATTATACAAACTTTGTATGGCTGTTATTACATTTGTGTATATATGTTCTTCATGCAGTATCTGCCAAAGTTTATTATGGAGTACATTATCATATGCGTTCTAATAATCTATCAATTGTATGTATAATCAGAGATTACATTCTCTCCTATTTTCCGTAATATGTTGCATGGTAAATATTGCATCTGTACTGCTCCACCCCTTTTGAAATCCACATTGTTCTTCCAAAAATGTGTCACTGCTTCCTGTTAATTTATTTTTAATTATATTGACATATAATGTAGATACACTTGGAAGTAGGGTAATATCTTGGTAGTTACCACATTTGTTTTTCTGTCTTTTTTATGTATATTAATTACTACATCTATTTCCCAATTGATTGGAATTTTAAAACAATGCCAAATATTGTTAAAAATATGTAGTTTCTCTTTCAAGGCTGTTCTTACGAGTATTTGAGAATAAAGTTCTTAGGAACATTTTTGGACCAAAGAGAGATGAACAGACAGGTGAATGGAGAAGGCTTACATAACAATGAACTACTTGGTCTTTATAGGAAGCCAGATATAATAAGAACAGTTAAGTCTCGTAGACTGTGATGGGCGGGACATGTTGCACGTATGGGGAATGAAAGATGTGCATAGAAGCTTCTTGTAGGAAAACCAGAGGGAAAACGCCCAGTTGGTAGACCAAGAATGAGGTGGGAGAACAACATTAACTATGATTTGAGGGAAGTAGATTATACAGGGAATGATTGGAAAGCATTATCTCTGGATAGGGGTGTATGGAGAGCTTATGTCCGTGCGGCCATGAACCTACGGGTTCGATAGTGCCAGTGAGTAAGTAAGTAAGTAAGGCTGTTCCTCCATACTTAAAAAGTTATTGATTTAAATCATCTAAACCTGGGATTTTCTTGTTCTTGGTCTTTTAGTTCACCCATTGTTATGTCTGGTTCTCCTATATAATTTTCAGAAGTAAGATTCAAAGTAATTTCTATAGTTTGGGCATTCGGTTCTGACCATAGATGTTTGTAATAAGTAATTCATTCTTGGTTTGGTATCAGATTATCATTAAATTTGTCATTAGTTTCCATCTGTAATATTTTGAATACCAGTATTTTAAATCCCTGTCTTTGTGTTCCTGTAATATTGTATTCTAAAATTTTACAAATATACCCCAATCATCCCTTCTATATTTTCTAGACAATTTATGTACCTTAGCTCTGAGTTTTTTATATTCTGTATAATGTTCTTCTTGTTTACTTTGTAAACGGACTTTAAAAACTTTTTCCTTTTTATAATGTTTTCTTTTTTTAAATTGCGTGTTCCAAGTTGGTAATGTCTTAATTTTTTTTTAATTATTTGCATCCGAGACTCATATTTAAGTTCCATGAATGCTCATTTTAAATGTATCCTGTAAACATTTGTTTAAGTTCATTTTTTATTCTACTTTGATATATATATATATATATATATATATTGTTTGTCCAAAGGATCTGTGACCTTGTAAGATATGTGAACTAAAGCCTGCTCTCTTTTCTGCCTCGGCAAATCATTTCCCTCCCTGTATTCTTATCTCTCTCTTTTATATCTCTCTCTTGCACCTGCACTCCAGGGTTGTCAACTCAACTCCAACCTTGCATTATTCAGTATTCATAAGCCATGACACTGGGGGATGTTTGGCAACATCCCTACTCTATAAGTTACCGTGACTTCATTTTGATGTAATGGGAGTCAAGTGTGGTGAAATGATGTGAGTATAGATGTTTAGTTTTCTAAGAACGATGTTAGCGCTGTAGGGGCACTGATCCGTAGGTGCAAGTATATCTGTGTGTGTGTATATATATGTGTGTATATTATTCACCTGTTTGATAGAATATTACTGCCATTAAGATAATAATTGAATTATTGGTGGCACAGGTAATCAACGATGTTCTTGCATCAACATTCTATGCCCGATTAGTTCCAAAATAAACACAATAATATCTTTAGAAAGGCAATATAGAACTCTGTATCGTCATACAAAACCATTGGGTTTACATTATCCCGGAGATATCGCGGCACATCCGGACGATAGAAATGACGATGGCGACAATTTAGTTGACCCCATAGATTTTTCTCAATCACAAGATCTTCAATAAATTCCCTTGCCTCCAATAAATAAAATAATCATCATCTGCTTGGTACAAGTCTGTCATTTTGATTGTTTACATGAGCACAGCAGGCTTTTGTTTTGACAGTTCAAAGGAGAGATGTGTGCATAGGAGAGTTGAAGGATGGTTCTTTGAAAAAGAGAGTTTATTTCATGAAAGCTCTTTACAACGGATAGATGGACTCTCAAGGAGAGCTTGGTTCTTGCGTACCACCCTTAATCTCCTACCTTAAGGGCCTCCTAAGACCTCTAGTTGAACCACTGTACCTTGTTCATCATACTGTGTGCTGTGAAGTAAAAGCCGGGCACGGAAACTGACCAAGTTGAATTTTTGGTCTGATTTTGCTTGTTTATTGAGTATAGCTTTCATTTATTGATTAAATTCTATATATTGAGTTTTGTTGCAAAAAATCAATTGTCTACTACAGCAATTTTAAAATTTCAGCTAAACCCCCAGTTCTAATGCTCAAATTTTGCTGACTTTTTTTAAAAATACATTTATCGTTTTATTTGAATACACATATCAAGTTTTTTATTTGAGAAAATTGTAGATGCTAAATGATTTTAAATTTCTGACTTCACTTGAATCCCCACTCCTAAACATCTAATTCTGATTTTCTTGTTAATGAACTCAGTCATACTTCTATTTATTGAGTTTGTTTTAGACAAAAAGAAAAAATTGTTATGCTAGAAAATTAACGGATTATATACACTTTTGTGATGGTCATTTATAGTACCTACTAAGTGGGATTGTAGAGTGTGTGTAAAACTAAGAGATGAATGCTTATTCTAAAAATAGAAGGAAAATGACCTTGAAGTCCATAGGAAAAGTGGACTGACAAAGTGAAGATGAATTTACAAGAGAGTAACATGATTGGGAAGAATTAGAAAGAAGAAAATGATGGGAAGTTAGAGATGGGTGGAGCCTCATTTGAAATATTCCCCCCATAAGGAGGACGTTGATGTTTCCTAAAGAAACTAGGATTTAGCAAAGATCTTTTGGTATGACTTGTAGCTGCTGCTCTGAATGGTTAATCTTCAAAATTTGGCCTTCATTCAGAATTATTCTTAATTTCACTTTGTCACTTTTGTCCGAACCTATTTGAGTAAGTTTCTTCACTTAACACTTTAGATTCTAGGCCTATTCTAGAACTTTTTATCTTGTGATAGGTCTATTCATGTCTCTTCTGCTCTTGATTATAATTGTAAATTAATTTTTATCTTATTAGTGCCCATTCTTTTAACACGTGTCTTCAATTTGGTACAATTATGGCATTGTAAGAAACTTTTACAAGATTCATGATGTGTTCCGTTGAGGTTTATTCAAACATAATAAAACAAAAACTAACAGACAGTAAACTTGAAGATAACTATATCAATCAGTTAAACAAACTAATAACAACAACAATAAAGCAAAATTACTTCCAATTTAACAATGAACTATTTATTCAAGAAGACGGGATCCCAATGGGGAGTCCTACATCTGGAATAATGGCAGAAATCTTCCTACAAGAACTGGAAAATAAACATTTTGAGGAACTAATACACAAATTCAACATAAAACTAATAACACGATATGTCGATGATGTACTAATAATATATGAAAATGAAAACAGAAAAGAAAAAGAAATACTACAAGACTTAAACAACATGCATGAAAAAATCACTTTCACAGAAGAAATAGAAGTTAACAACAGCATAAACTACTTAGATTTGTCTATAACCAAAAATCTACACAACAATAAACTAGAAATCGGTATCTACCGGAAACCCACAAGCAATGCTCTGGCCATAAACAAAAATTCTACACACCCCTTTCAACAGAAAATTAGTACATTTAATAGCTTAGTCAGTAGAATGTTGAAACTCCCATTAAGCAAAGACAATTATATCCAAGAACTCAACTACATTAAGTATATGGCAAAAACCAATGGCTATAATGAAGAATTCATAGATAGGCTCGTAAAAAAACAAAAAAGGAAGAACAACATAACCAACATAACTAAACTAGAAAAAGAATCTGACAACAACAAGAAAACATGGATAACACTTACATACACAGGAAAAGAAACGACAAAATTAGCCAATGCACTAAAGAAAGCCGATAAAAACGTAAAAATAGCATACAGAACCAATAACAAATTAAACAACATAATAAACAATAACATTGAAGAAAATAACATTTTCAACAGCAAAGGAGTTTATAAACTGACATGTAAAGACTGCAACAAATTTTATATAGGAAGGACAAACAGGAGTTTTAACATCAGATTCAAAGAACATTTTCGAGACTTCATTCACGCAGAAGGTAAATCAAGCTATGCAAAACACGTTATCCATGAAGGACATCGCATGTTAAATATTGAAAACACCCTAACAGTAATGCACAGAGAAAATAATCCAGCGAAGATAAACGTACTCGAAGAGATGGAAATCATGAAAGCAGCTCACAACGACAGCCTGATAAACGAAAACGAACCCAATACATGTAACCCCCTCTACCAGATCTTCAGTGAAACACCAGTTTTGAATCCTGCCGATGATGGGACAAGTCCCGAAAGCGCTACAGTTAAATGATAATTAAGTTGAGGAGACGGACCTTTCAGGTGAATATTCTATAATTTTACATTGTAAGAAATGCATCTATCATTATAAATGCAAAAATTATTATTTCAGTAAGCATATATGAATAATAATTTACTGAGAAATATGTGTGTGTGTGTGTGTGTGGTTTCTTGCAAAAAAAAAGTATCGAAAGTTGATTTAAAAATAGCCTTAAATTACACTATTTTATTGCTGAAGTGTATTATCAATGGTAAATTGTATAGCCAACTATTAAAAAAATACATGGTAACAAAGAATGAATGTCTCCAAATGCCTACCTAATTTAAGCACTCTAATCTATCTAATGTAACTTAGCTATTCTGACTTGATTAAACATGTTAGAAATTGGGTATGGTGGAATAGTGAATAATCATGCTGCTAGCCATGTTGCTAGCACTCATAATTATCAATATAGTTACTAACTTGTGGTTCGTTGCAGGATTCATAGTCTGATGTCACTTAAAGAGTAGCTGAATATTCATCTGTGTTTTTTCATTTATGGAAAATATATTCAATTATGATTTTATCCTATTATTTCGAATGTGATATATTGGGGTTCTCTGCACTTACACAAAGTTAAGTAAATCAAGTGTCACTTCAACCGCTGTTACAGTTAAAGGAGGTGTGCAAATATTCCATGTGTAGTATTTTTTTATTGAAATTTAAAAATACGAAAGAAATGTGTCTACCAAGCGTAACTGAAAATGACTGAGCATCTCTATGATGTCGCAAATCGGAAAATGCAGTAACATTATGTGTGAGAAATATGTGTAATGCATTATGTGTATATTTTGTTTGAGTTTTATGGTAAAGTGTTTATGTAATTAATGCTTAGACATTAATCTGGAGTCTGCAGAACGGGGACAGTTTAAGTGTACTTTCAAATGTACGTGCAGTGGTGGGACAGTGTCCCTTAAGTATTATTGAATTCTATCCACATGAAAAAATTAGTGTGATTTTACATATGCTGTATGACATTGAATTATCTTGAGGTTGCTGTGAAACTTCTACATTTGATAAATATATTTGAATGTATAGCTTATATAATATCCAAAATAAAACTGATTTTTACAAAGTTACCCCAAGCTCGAGAGTAACATTGTACCATCGTAGAAAATACAAATCTATCTGGTAATTAATGTCATTTGACTTCCTTAATCCTTTTAGTGTTGAACAGCCATTGTAATGGCACCACTATATTTTGCATAAAATGTCATCACAGTAGTCACCAACTTCACAGTAAAATCTGATGTCTCGAAGCTCAGGATTATTTTGGGAAACATCGTTGAACATTAAATATCTGTTTTCTCTAACTGTTAAAAAAGTTTATTTATGCGGTAAAACTAGTTCAAAGTGGAATCCTATGGGACCAATTTTTTCTGCATTAGACAAAATTCTGCATTATAAAAAAACTAATACTTATTAACCTTCAGAAGACTTGTGGGACATATTTGTCCCATGAAATGTAAAGCCCTAAAGGACTTAGTGGACATATTTGTCCCATGAGAACATTAATTCTTTGTAAAATTACAACAATTCAGAAAGTATTAAAAATAAATTATTAGTGACTCTAACCTATTGTGTTCCGATCAAGTATTCACAAAAAACACATCAGGTGCCTTTTTCACCCCTAATTTTGACATTTTTCCCATGATAACATAATTTTTTGGTAAAATTATCAAAATTCTGGAAATGTAGCAAGGAAGTTATTTGTGGCTCTAACCTATTGTGTTTTAGATCAAGTAATCATAAAAAATATTTTTAAAACATGCGGTGTCTTTTTCACTCCTAATTTTGAATTTAAATTATATTGAGTTATCATGGTAAATATCTTGTTAGTATTTATTTTTTAAAAATGTCTGATATGCTACTCACATTATTTTGATAATCCAGGATGCCATATACATGAAGCCATTTTTTATATGTTAAAAAAAAACAAACCACAGTCTACAGTTACTAATTCAAGACCGAATGTTAGTGTGGTATGTTATAAGGTTTGAGTGCACCAGAAAAAAAAAATGTGCTGATAACTTTGTCCTCAACACGGCAGGGTACTCATGTTTATGCTTTCAAAGCAGATTTTTCATGGCACACGTGTTCAAACTACATCATAAAATTCCCCTTGCAAGAGTACAGCCACCTTCAAATCATAAACTGAACCCGTTATAAAGTCAAACCAAAAAATGTAGACCTCGCAAAATAAATTTTAACTTTTAATAATAAAATTCTCTATTGTATGTAAAAATTAAACATATAATTGAATAATACACTCCTTTATGAATGAAATAGTCCACCGCTGTGGTCTCGAGGTAGCGTGCTGCCTTGTCACGCAGCGGGCCCGGGTTCGATCCCCGGTCTGGGCAGTTTTTCTGGGTGAGGTTTTTATCGGGGTTTTTCCTCACCTTAAGACGAATGTCAGAAAAACTTTAAGGCCCAAACGGTCCCCGAAATCATATGGCCATCCTTATCATTATCGTCATCATCATCATCATCCTTCATCGGAGTGGAAAGAAACGGGAAGCTACCACACCTACAATTCCCTAGTAAAGCTGCAAGCATAGTATGAAAATGCGAAGATTGCAGTGAAGGACCTGCCCTCGGGCAGAATTACTATGGATGGATGAATGAAATAAAAGTTATTTTATACTTGTATCTCTTATAGTTTATTGTAAAAAGATTTTTTTGTTAGTATGCGTGCTCTACCAACCATTTAATATCACGGACTGGGATTTAAATTCCATCCAGCAGTTCATGCGGTATTTTTAAATACCCCGGAATATAAAGGTTAATAATCTTGGATTATAGAGTACCATATATATTTTTTGATGGCGAACAGTGTTGAAGAACGACTAGAAAGTACTCTTAGAATCATAGAAAATAACACAGGAACGACGGGATACCTGAGCAAAGACATGAAGGAAAACATCCAGCAAGCGGTAAGTGATATTAGAAACTGCTTTGCCTCAATGAAATTCAAACTAGTTGATAAAAATGTTGAAAAGGAAACATTTAGCAATGAGGTTAACGGTAAGCAAGCAGACGAAAAGGAAGGGGAAGGAGACAGCACCTCTGCGGGACAACTAGCGCCATCTATCGGCTCTGCAATCGAAGCAGAAAGAGGCGACCAGCAGCTAACGACATCTGGCGGGGAGATGAAAGAATCTTCGCACAGAGATGAAGAGCAGATCGAAGCACCCAAAGGACAGCGGCCGAATAGCACCGACAACGATGACTCAATGGGAATAAAATCAAAAGTAGATTACATCATGGATTTTATTTCAAACAAACTGGCCTCAATCATTGAGGAAAATATACAAAACAGTCTAAATAGCCGGCTTACCACTCCGGAAAGAAGATCAAACGCTCCCCTCCCTGAAGAAAGACAGAAACAAGGAATCAGAGAAGAGGGACCAGAACAAGGGGGAAATGCAGAATGGGAAGTAGTAAAATCAAGAAGACAACGACTAGACCGGAATATCGCTGATGGATCAAAAAAAAACGGATGACGAACTGCAAGCAGCTGATAGGAAAGCCTGGCTGTACGTAGGAAAGCTCAGAAAGAACACAACAACAGAATCGCTCTCAAGATATCTTGAGAGAAATGGGATTCAAGGGAAAATAACTTGCGAAGAACTGAACACACTAGGTGATACGAAAGCCTTCAAGGTAAGCTTCCCACTCCACCAACTGAAGGAGACAGAACAGCCTGATTTCTGGCCCATGGGAATAAGGGTAAGGAGATTTCGATTTCGAAAAACCTACCTTGAATAAACACGTAAATTTCCTTCTGTGGAACATAGAAGGTCTAAGAAACGCAATACCATATATACCTCTGGAAACAATAACAAACTATGACGCTATAATAACCACCGAAACATTTCTAACCGAAAATTACCATTTACAAGGTTACTATGGAGTTCACACATTAGCAAAACCTAAAGCAGGAAGACCAGCGGGCGGGGTTTCTATATTTTTGAAACCAACCCTAGGAATAATAAAGCAAGTAATCAAAGAGGAAAATATGCTGATAGTAAAAACCCCAATCACAGTCATAGGAATATATATCAATCCTCAGACTACAACAACTGACGCAGTCGAGAAAATAGAAGAAGCCTTCACGCATACAAATAACGATGAAAGAATAATCCTTGCTGGTGATATGAACTGTAGAATTAATTATTAATATTTTTAAAACAATAAATTTATTAATATATTAGCTTCAAATTCTTCGAGAATATTTTAATCAAATATACATATATTTTAATTAACCCTGATACACAAGGTACAAAAATAATATAAACTTTTAAAGTAGATAAACCAAATAGCAAAACCAATCTCATAATGGAAACATTAACAGATAATGGTCTCACATTAGTAAACAAGCCCGCAATGAAAACATATATAGCACCTAATGGTTCCAGCTCCATAGATCTTGTACTATACAAAGGTAGAAACATGACCATAACTAACCAAGAAGGATTATGGACATCAGCAATGGCTCCGATAAGAAAACATATACCAATAGTAACAACAGCAATACTGCATCAAATTCCAACAACTCCCATATCAATGCTACACAAACGTTCAAGGAAGCTAGACTCGGAAAAACTAGAACGCAACAAAGAAAAAATAGAAGAAGTAAATAAATTAATAAATCAGGAAGAGATAGACAAGAGTGTCGCACAAATCACAGAAATCTTACAAGCATGCAGTAGTGAAAACAAGAAAAGGAAATCACAGCCTTGGTTCAACAAAGACTGCTATGACAAATGGAAAGAAACGATCACAGCACTACATCGAGCAAGAACCACAAAAAACAATGAAGACCTAAATAGGTATGCGAAGCATAGAAAAGAATACAAGAAGCTAATAAAAGAAACTAGGACCAACCATATTGAAGAAGAGGCAAAGCGAATAACCGAAGAAGCAAGAAAAGATCCTTACATAGTTCTCAGGAAATCAAGACCAATGACCGCAAATGAATTATCCATGGAAGATTGGGAAAATCACTTCCAATGTCTTTTAAACCACCACCAAAGAACTATGTCACAAGAAACACGTACCAGAACAATCACTGAACACCCAGAGCACATAACTAAAGAAGAGATAAACCACGCCATAATATCGGCTAAGAACAAGAAAGCAGCGGGTCCCGACGGCATCTATGCTGAACATCTAAAAGACTCCTCCTTGCACCTAATGGAAGACGTATGGCACAACTTATACAACAAATGTATAAACATAGGAAAAATCCCAGAAGCCTGGAGAACATCAGTAATAAAGATCATGCATAAAGGGAAAGGAGACACCAACAACCCAGACTCGTACCGCAGCATTGCTCTTGAAAACTCTGCGTTCAAAATTTTCTCAAAACTCTTAACAACCAGGATCACGAACATAGCGGATAGACACATTCCGGAATGCCAATTTGGCTTCAGAAAGGGCAGAGGCACATTACAAGCGGTGAACTACCTCATAGACTCGATTGAAGACACATTAAGACATAATGGAAAGAAGTATTTCGCAGTGTTCATTGATTACAAGAAAGCGTTCGACCTCATCAACAGAGAAGTACTCCTTCAAAAACTCAGGCGGATATTAGAGGACTCGAGCCCATTAACAACGATTGTGACAAGCTTCCTGGATCACAACTATGTTCAACTGTACGAGGTCGCACTATCAAAGAAAATAAAGCAAACGAATGGGGTACTGCAAGGGAACCCCATCAGCCCCTGCTCTTCAACATCATGACAGCTGATATTGTGGATATCACCAAAGATAGTGCGACATCAATCATAATGTACGCTGATGACATGGTATTGGGATCATCAAACAAAGATGAATTACAATGCACATTAAATAGACTCGAAAAATGGGCAAATGAAAACTGCCTGCAAATAAACCATCAGAAAACTAAACAGATGACCTTCAGAAAAGGAGGAAAACGTACTGAAAATGACAGGCTAATGCTCCTTGGTGAGCCACTGGACGTTGTATCGCAATTCACCTACCTAGGCATCACCCTACAAACAACCATTAAATCCTACAGAATACATGTGCAACAGAAGGTTTCAGCTGCAATAAGAGTGATATATAGCATCAAAAATCTCCACCAATTATCAACAGAAACAGCTATGACGCTCTTCAAGACAGTCATAACTCCCATAACAACATATGGGATTAACATAATATGGGACAAACTCACAAACAGAGACTTGACACATAGAAACAGTAAAAGCACGCTTCATGAAAAGAGTTCTGGGAGTTGGAAAACAGCACCTTCAAGAATGACGTACGTCTTAATGAAAGAAATCTTGTTCATTGAAGACATTAGACGGCAGCTATTCCTACCGAACACCTGCGCATATGAGACAACAATGCAAGGACTACAGGAGAAGAGGAATGACATCTGCAGCGAATTCTACACAACAGAGGCTATGTGTACGAGAGAGTGGACACGACCAAACTACGAGATGAGGCACATCCTAACACGGTATGCAATCCATGGCTTTCACCACAAGGTTTGCAGCACAAAGCGATTCCACGAGCCAAACCAAGAATGCATATGCGAACTGTGCAACAATCCATGTGAACGATATCACGTCGAAAAGTGTGCGGAAAGGCAATTATCGTTTAACAAGTTTTGCTTAGACTAAATTTACTAACAATTTGCACATTTGTGCGCATTTACTTTCATTCATTCATATATATATTTTTTTATGTACCTTGGATTCATTGTAGAGGATAAAATATCTTTCCGTATCCGCGTTGGACAGATTCTATTTCATGCAAAATAAATACACGTAAAAGTATTATTTTGCCATGATCAATAAATTTGTTCACATTAGACAGATTTCCGTATTATTCATGTTCCGGATTAAACAAGTTTTAGTGTTAAATTATTTGCAGTATCTTTATCTTACCTCAATATTATTATTATTATTGAGGTTTAAATAAACAGACTGCAAATAATTTAATTATAAGAACCTCAAAATGTTACTTCCTAAAATAAAACATACAGTTTTACTGTATTTATATATTTTTCATTAATCATTTAATTTTTACATGTATATAAATTTATTTAGCAATATCTCAAATTACAATTTGTAATCACCGAATTCATTCTATTCTAGATCACACAAGTTCCATCAGAGGAAAGAGATCTGTTGAGGCTTCAATTGTATATCTTTTTTTAACATACTGTACACAGACAGGATCTCCCGACCTACGACCGGGCTAGAAGGAAGAGCACATGCGACTACTGAGTCCTCACTCTGCGTCTTGTGGCAGAGCAATTGCACATCTCTTTTCCTACTTCCTTCACTTGGTTTGTGCATGACCCTGAAAATAGTGAAAATAAGTTACTGCCTTATGGCAGGAGATGTTTAAAATGTTCTCCCCCTCCTTCCACACATATTCGGTACCTTGTTAGGAAACCCTAATTGACACATTAGTTTGCTGTTCTGTTATTCACTTTATTAATGTCTTGATGTAATCTTTCAGATCATCTAATTTGTGGGAGTTTATTACTTATACTATTTTTTAAGTGCGCCCACAAATTAAAGTCGCAAGATGTATGTTCTAATCTTTCTCCTATTTCTTTTAATTTTCCTCAGTAACCACACGTTTTGTTACCTTTGGTTTCTTATGGAGCATAGAACCTGTTTCTCTAGATTTGTGTACATGTAGTTGAATGGTATCTCTATTTGGAGGATTTACATCGTCTAATGACTTCTCTGCAAGACTCAGTTTTTGTATAATTATCGTACATAAATACCCTATGCTGTACTGTAAACAGATTGAAGCATAATAACTATGAACTAAGATCACTAATACAAAAATACACAGCTCATGTTTCACCTTACAAGCACGTAACTTAACTGCTTTGCCAGGTGGTTAAATTTCAATATCCCTGGGACGGCGCGAGTTTATGACTCACAATGAGCCATGCAGTTACTGTGCGACGTGATGCTGAGTGAGGATTCAGCGGCACCAACGCTTCTGTGCTAGCCCGGCCGTAGATCAGGAGATCCTCTCTGTATATGTAACATCGACTAATATGCCACTGTCAATTTTTCATTTTCCTCATTCCTGTTATTACTATTTATTTTGGGTTTATGTATGTATATTTTATGCAGTTCCTGCAATAAATTGGTAAATGCCTTTTTTTTGTCATTTGGAGTTTTTATTTTCTTACTTGTTTGAAGAATAATTAAACTGAATTTGTTTATTGATGTGTAAAATTTTCTAAATATTTTGTGAAATTTGTTATGGTTGTCTCTATCATCCTGTAACACACAACAAAATTTAGATAATGTTTAATAAATTCAATATAACATTAGCATGTGGAAAGCAACGGGAAGCTACCACATTTACACAATTCCCTAGTAAAGCTGCAATTATAGCATGAAAATGCTATGATTGCAGTGAAGGACCTACCTTTGGGCAGAATTACTATGGATGGACTAGGAAACAAGTTCGGTGTAAATATTTTAAATATTCTGTAAACAAGTGAAGTAAGAATCAGAATTGACAAAGAGTGATACAATTTTCAATTTATGTCCAAGGACTGTAGTACAATAGGGAAAAGGCCTAAAAAACAAGTAAAACAATCTGTACATATTCTAAACAACATTTCAGGAACATTATACATTGAAAAAAAAATTGGTAATAGCTCATTTTTAGATACTGGATCACAAAGTACAACATACTACACTATAAAATACTTGGAGAGACCAATAGAACTCACATTATGAATAAAGAACAGAACATTGAATGCTGAAGCTCCTATGAAGGCATGATTTGATTTCAATGTTCATTCAATCTCTTCCAGGTAGCACAAGAAAATTCTGTTTTCAAATGTGAAAATTTAGTTTTTAACCCATTTGCTGCTATGGACAGTGATTCTAGTCAGGTGGAAATTCCTACCGCGATGTGTTGATGTTTAGCAAACTATTTATTCTTTCCTTTCATTTATAAACTTATTGTATTTGAACTCATTATGTATGAAACAGCCATTAAAATATTTTAATCTTACCTCTATAAGTTGAGTTGGGCAAGGTAGGAATCAAACAAGGGTTGAAGCAAAATGAACATCTCCACACTGAGCAGAAAACCATTTGCACTACTTTTCATAGATCATTTTTATTTTGCATAGTGCACACTGTTAATTTACTAATTTCTTGCTGTCTGTTGCTGGTATTTTGGGATTAATTTTCCCACAGATATTACATTATCTTTAACTGTATGCTGACTAAAAAATGTCGTTCCCTAACAGTAAGTCTAATGATATTGTAATCAATGAAATTAAATATTGTCATTGGTACAGTGAAATATGGTTCCTGTTGGTGTATGCCATTATAACTCTGAATAATTATTATTCTTTATTTAAAGGTTGTATTTAATTTTTACCATAACGTTGAATCTTCTCCAAACCCAACCATTTCGTAATAATTGTCACATTTCTCCTATCCTAAGTTTTTGCAATCAATATCTGCTCTTCCTGAACCTATATTGATATAAATAATAATAATTTTATTGCAGCCAAATAGCCAGGATTAAAGTAGAATACATTTTAAATTTACATATTTGCATATTCACACATTGTCTTTGTTCTTTTTGTGCAAAGCTCAATGTGATATCGGTCACACGATTTTTCGCATAGCGTACATTTACAGTCTATATTTGCTTCATGATATTTTGTGTTGCTGCATATCAGGTGGTGGAATCCATGGACTGCCAACCTAGTGATGACGTGTCTCATTTCGAAATTTTCTTTTGTCCACGCACGGTCCACCATTGCCCCGGTGCTGTAGAATTCTGGATGTATTTATATTGATATAAATTATTACCACATTATCACAAAAATCTACTTCAAAATCGTTGTCTAACACTTCTTCAACAAATGATGTCATAATTACCAGTGCTTTACTACAGTTTTCCTTTGCGATATTTTCAACTTGTCAGAACTATTGGAAGTCATTGTCTCTGAAATTTGTGTGGGATAAAATATATAATAGCCATTAAGTTATGTAGATAGGAAATATCACTATGAGGTTTTTTAATATTTTTAATTTTTTTTTGTATGAGGTGAGTGAAGAGAAAAAAATAAACAATATTATAACCATGTTTGATAATATTTTTCAAGGATAGCTGAGAAATCACTTATCATTGTATATTTTAGCTACAGATAAAGCAATTGCTTCAAGAACATGATTGAAAATCAGTAAATATAAATATATACAATTTTGTTAAGAAATATAAAAGTACTATTAAAATTTAGAAATTTTTTTCATTGTCTTGAAATTTCATGAGTAATATATTTTGTTTCAGTATATGCATAAAAAAAATTATACCATCTTTCTAATGGTGTTTGATTTGATTTATCAAAATCTTTGGCCAAGTAAAAAAAGTGCTGGAATTTAAAGGTTTCTGATGAATTTGAAATTCCATTGCTGCCAAATGTGGGTGATTTAATTGGCTAGCAGCTCTTGGATTTGAAACTTATACAAGTAACAGGATTGTACTTTATGAGGTGAGGTGTAAAGTTTCCAATTCATATTTGTATTCTATGTACTGTAGTATTTTACTTGTAAGGTCAATTAAACCATATGTAGGAGCAAGTTGCATACGTTTTTAGTATTTCTGTACATGCAGTGGTGCTCTGTTGTGTTTGACAGCCTTCTTAGAAGACTTGAACTAAAATAAGACACAATATCAAAAAAAAGGTTAAAATAATATCCGAAAAAATATTTCACATTGCAGCTGAGATTTTTTATATTTTAGCAAAGGACAATGCATAGATTTGTGCATAGTAAGATACACCTGTTATCATCATCATCATCATCCGGTATGGCAGCTGCCGCCGTCTTCCGAAAACCAAACGCCATTCCTCTCTCTCCATCCATTGATCTTCCATTCCTCTGATATTCATAGCTGCTTGTTCCCCTTCTATCCAAGTTTTCTTCGGTCTTCCTCTCTTCCTCCATTCCATAGGGATTCATTCCATAACAATTTTTGGCAATCTTTGCTCTGCATTCTTTTGACATGGACATAACACTGTAATCTTTTCTTTTCTATGATGTTCGGCTCCTCTTGTACACCCATAATTTCCCTTATTTCTTTATTTCGTATTCTATCCATTCTAGATTTTCCAGCAGATCTTCTTAAAACATCCATTTCTGCACTTAAAATTCTTTTCATTTCCCTGGTAGGAATTTGCCAGACTTCAGCACCATATGTTAAAATGCTCTGAATTATGATTTGATATATTTGTAATTTTCTATTTTTTGTAATATTTTTGCTCCACCTAACAGAGTTTAAAGCAGTGGTACTCACTAGATTTTACAAGAGAGCCAAATATAAGAAACCATATCTCTTCGAGAGCCGCCCCAAATTTCACAGTTCTCAGTCTTGGTAATATGCAGCTTTTTTTTTTTTTTTACATTTATGGACAAAACACAATTATTGATTACTGTCATTTAATTTTTGTTAATAATTAACTGTTTATTATTTTATTATTATTATTATTATTATTATTATTATTATTATTACGGTACTGTACATAATTTTAAGGCAACTTACAGTTGTGTAGATTACTGCTGTGAAGTTGATGGTCGAGCTCTGCTACTCTCCTGCACAATTTTGTCAATACGAGCTGGTTGATTTGACGCACATATCCGCAGCAGGTTTTCCAAGTTCACATTGGTGAGACGAGATCTATGTTTACCCTTGATGAACTTTATCTTACTGAAAGCCATTTCTCAAACATACGTTGATCCAAAAAGACAGAATTTTATATGCACACGACCCCAAGTTTGCGAACTGATTTTCTTGGAACTGTATTGCAAAACTCTAAAATTCAATTCGTTTTTCGTTTCTCTTGAAACTACCTTCCAGTTCTGAATCCTGCTGGAGATCTATAAGTTCATTTTTTAGATTTCTAATCTGAGGACCAAAAATTGACAACCCAGTTACATCTGTTGTCGTTATTGACCAGGGATTTTCACCTAATCGAAACGGGTTTCGAAACTTTCTGAAATCATTAAATCTCGCGCTGAAATCATGGTGTAGTACAGTGAGTAATTCTATGAAGGGTTGCAAGTTTATTTCTTCATCTGAATATTCTTCAATAAGATGTTGGAAACATGGGAAACTAGTGAAATCATTATTACTAAGTTCTTGTATACATTTTTAATTTTTTCTTCTAAAGAAAAAATTGCACTTGTCAGCTGAATAATAAGTTTATTTGTACCTTGCATTTTAATTTGGAAATCATTCAGCATTCCTGTTATGTCAGCCAGGAAGCCAACTTTTAACCACCATGAAGAAGAGTCTAGTTCAGGGTATTCTTTATCTCGTTTACTTAAAAAGAGTTTTATTTCATGGCGAAGATTAAAAAATCGTTCCAAAACTCTTCCTTTACTCAGCCACCTGACCTAACTGTGATAAATAACATCAACATACTGTGAATTAAGCTCTTTGAGAAAGTCTATGAATTGCCTATGATTTAGTTCACGTGATCTAATGAAATTAACAATGTTAATTACTTTCTTCATCACAGATCTGAAAGTTTCGTCAAATTTAGCAGCAAGATTTTCATGATGTAAAATGCAATGGTATGTTAATAAGTAGTCTCTATTTAAATGTTTTTTTTTAACAGAGAAATTAATCCTGTATGACAACCTACCATTGAGGGACAACCGTCAGTGCACACTGATAAAAGTTTGTTTAGGTTAATTTTGTATTTGTCAAAAAAAGATTTAACTGCTTCAAAAAATCTATTCCCCGTGTCTGACATGTCATAGGTATTACAGTTAAAAATTCTTCCTTTATAATCCCTATCTTATTACGATATTTAACAAATAAAAGCAACTGAGAGGTGAAACTAATATCTATGGACGAATCCAGAGCAAGGCTGAAATAGTCACATTCACGAATTTCATCGAGAGTACAAAGGAGCATGTCTACAGACATTTCGTTAACTCTCCTAACACAAGTAGAATCGGAAAGTTGTAACTTTTGTATGTCACTTTTTATCTGTTTTGCATTTGGGAATTTAGAAAATAATGTGTCACAAAAGACTTAAAAATCTCTGCATCGGCAAACGGTTTCATTTGCGTGCTAAAATTTCTGCTACTTCATATGATGCTTTTATTATCAATTTATTTTCACTTACGGTATCCAACATCATTTTCCGTTCAGACACTATTGACATTTTTAATGTTTTTAGTTTTTCTGCTCTCAATTTGGAATCTTTAGGATATTTGCACTCAAAATTTGAATGCACCGTTTTATAATGCCTTTTAAGGTTAAATCGTTTATAACCTCGAACTACGTCTCGACATAATAAACACATCGCACTGCCTTCCTTTTCAGCAGGTATGAAGAAAAATTCATGCTCCCAAGTATCTTGAAAAACTCTTCCTTCATCTTCGAGTTTTCTCTTTTTCCCTTTCGAAAAAAAACACTAGCCATTATTAAACACTGAAATTCACTTCACTTCAACTGATAGGTAACACACAGTATCCAGTCGCATGTTCACAGAAACTAAATTGTATAATATTTCATTGTGAAAGATTCGGACGACAATGTAGAAGTTTAAACGTTTTAAAAACAAACGTACACATATTCAAAACGAATAACACTAGCCAGGACATTGCATTGTTGAACACGTGCGGTACTGTACTGTTCGGCATGACGCAGGGATATCCAAAGTTTTGTAGAATTTCAATAAAGATATTATTTTATACAGAGAATTTAAAATTTAAATGTAATGTAATGAAGGTAAAATTATTCCAAGAGTCTTACTAAATATCTTCAGGAGCCGCATGTGGCCCGCTGGTTTAAAGCATTTATTGCTTAATTTGTTTGTGCGATTCTCTTTTTAATATCCACTGTCTTATCGCCTGAATGGTCTAATTTTGTTCCTAAATAAGTGCATTCAATAGTAGGTTTTAGTTTTTCTCCATTGTTGAAATATATATTTTCCATTTCTTCTCCTATACACAGGAATTTATTTCTCTCAATGTTTATATATTCCCCATTTTTTCATATTCTTTTAGTTTTTTAGCCATATATTCCATGTCATCGTGGTCTTGTTCTATACACTTATTAGTTATTGTAATATTATATTTTCAGGTGGAGCAGACTGAAGAGAGAGATGCTAGAATGTACCGACCTAATCATTATTCACAAACAGAAGGCACAGTCTTGAGATGTACATTTCAGAAATGTTCTATTTGTAATAAGTCATTTCGTTTCAAGTCGGCGCTTAATAGACATTTACTTGTGCACAGTAAAGAGAAACCATTCCAATGTGTTCTTTGTAATAAGTCATTCTCTCGGAAGGGCCATCTTAATACACATTTACATACACATAGTAATGAGAAAAACTTCGAGTGTTCAGTTTGTAATAAGTCGTTTTCTGTGAAGTCTTACCTTAACAGACATTTGCATCTGCATAGTAATGAATTCGAATGTACCATTTGTAATAAGTCATTTTCTCAGAAGGGTCATCTTAATACACATTTATTTCTGCATAGCAATGAGAAACCATTTAAATGTACTTTTTGCAATAAGTCATTCCCTCGGAAATACAATCTTAGTACACATTTACTTGTGCATGGGAATGAGAAACCATTCAAATGTTCAGTGTGCAATAGGTCATTCTTTCAGAAGGGTAATCTTAATACACATTTACTTGTGCATAGTAATGAGAAACCATTCAAATGTTCAATTTGTAATAAGTCGTTTTCTACGAAAAGATGTCTTAATAGACATGTTTTCATTGAACACATGTCTTTGTCTTAATAGACAAGGAGAAACTGCTAAAATGTTACGTTTGTTTTAAGTCGTTCTCTGAAAAGACTTATCTTCATACACATTTACTTGTGCATAGTAATGAGAAACTTCAAATTTTCAGTTTGTAAGAAATAATTTTCTCTGAAGTCCTATCTTAATAGACATTTGCATAGTAATGAGATACTATTCAAATACACAGTTGGTAAGAAGTAGTTTTCTCAGAAGTGCTGTCTTAGTAGACTTTACTTTTCAGATGTGCTGTTTCTAATAAGTCGTTCTCTCAAAAGGTTAATGTTAATACACGTTTACTTTTGCATAGTAATGACAAACTCGTCAAGTATCAGGTTGTAAGAAGTCATTTTTCTATGAAGTGCTATCTTAATAGACATTTGCATTTGCATATTGATAAAACATTTTCGAATGTTCGGTTTGTAACAAATCGTTTTCTCAAAATTGCTGTCTTCGAAGACATTTACATGTTTATAGATAGTAACGACAGATTATATAAATATGCTTTTTGTAATAACAAGTCCCGCGCCGTAGCCGAGTGGTTAAGGTAAGAAGCCTTGGCGCAGAGCTACGGTACTTGCGCTGGTTCGATTCTCCATGCTAGTAGAAATTTTTCTCATGTAATTTCGGTCAGTATGGGGCCAGTGCCCATCCAGCATCGTGAGGCATTTGGGCAGCTACAATAAGTAGCGACTCCAGGTTGAGAATACCAGCTATAACGGCTGGGGATCCGACATGCTGACCACGTGTCACCCCTACACTGGCTAGATGATCGTCTACCTCTTTGATTAGCACAGTGGTTGTGAGGCCAGCAGCCGGATGGTCAGCCAAGAGCCTTCTAGGCCTGTTGCACTTGTTGTTTTTTTTTGAGAGTCGCTCTCTTAGAAAACCTATTCTAATACACATTAACTTTTGTATAGTAATGAGAAACTCTTTAAATGCTAAGTTTCTAAGAAATCATTATCGATTAAGTCCTATCTTAATTTACATTTAAATTTGCATAGTAATGAGAAACTATTCAAATGTCAGTTTGTAACATGTCGTTTTCTTAGAAGTGCTGTCTTAGTAGACATAACTTGGGAAGAGAAATGAGAAACCTCAAGTGTAATCTATGTAGTATAACATTTTCTCAGAAACAAAATCTTAATAGGCATTTACGTGCACATAAAGAATAGTTGATTGATGTTTTGGATACATAGTTTTTGTTAGTTTAAGAGTCATTTTATTAATGAACACTTAAGTAATAAGAAATGTATATATGAAGTAAACACTAGCATTTAATATGTTTTATTAGATTTGTTACACTTGATTATTTACAATTCAGTGTTTTTTTTTAATTAAGCTGTGAGCACTTTGAATCCCCATAGAATGATGCCATCAGCTTGATAATTTGCATCTTAATGTTCTCCGAAATTGCATATAACTTGTCCTTAATCTTGTGTCATATTTTATTTATTTTGTGAATACATTTGCTTGTTTGTATTGCTTATCACTAACATGAAGATCAGAGAATGCATGATGGGAACTTGAATTACTGCCAGTTGAAACTAAATTTATTTAAATTTTAATATTTTTATGTTAGCTGTAGATAAGCCATTATTCCTATGATAATACTGTTGGCTTACATATTTTATATTAATTATCTTCTGTAGAAGAGAGATTCAAATACGTTGTTCAAGAAGTAATATGTGTCTGTGTCCTACTTAGAAAACAAATACTGAGAAACATGAGGGAAGATGTGCTAGACAATTAAAAGGAATAATATCAGAAACTCGTTCTTTCTCACAAAAAAGCTATTCAATAAATTATATTCATTTTAATTAATATCAGGCCTCTATATACACATCTTAAACTAGTACCATTTTTTTAAGTATTTTCAGAACCTCTTCTTAGTATAGTTTCTATCTTAAATCTATTCACTAATGTCATATATATGCTCATTTTGTACATCGTCAGACAATCTCTTATTACTTATGAAGTGAGTTGAAAAACAGCATATTATGATATCTAAATATGTAACATTTATAAAAATATTGCTATAATAAATTAATAAAATGCATTCATCACATCCATTTAAAAATGTAATATTGTTATTATCTCATGTACACAGGGAAAAGACCAAGAATGGGGTCGGAGAATAACATTAACTATGATTTAGGGAAGTAGATTATACAGGGGATGATTGGAAATCATTATCTCAGGATAGGGATGTATGGAGAGCTTATGTCCGCGCGGTCATGAATCTATGGGTTCAATAGAGCCAGTGAGTTAATTACAAGTTATTTTAATCTTTATAAAATATTAAAGTTATTCTCCTTATCTAGCTAAATATTCTATATGTGTACTTTAGAACTATTGTATTACTATAATTTATGTAAAACGGGGTTCTTGAAAATTGGGAATTGACATTTCCAGTAATGAGGAATATTTCATATTTTTAAGAAGTCGCATCAAATAGACATTTACTTACACATAACAAGGAAAATTGATTCAAATCAGTAGTTTAAATTATATCATTTGCTTAGGAAATCCATCATAAAACACATTCCTTCATTTACTCAATTAATTTTAATGTTTTTGACCAGTAGTCCTGTATCCTATATTCTGGTTATAATAGAAAAGACAAAAAAAAAATGTTCCAGGAATTAAACAATATGCATAACAAAATTATTTGTACCGAAGAAACAGAAGTAAATAATAGTATTAACTACATTTAACAATAACAAAATCTTCAATAGTAATAAGATAGAAAAAGGAATCTAACAAGAATTGGATAACTCACATATACAGGCAAAGAAACATTGGAATTAGCCAACACATTAAAAAAGCTTGACAAAAATATAGAACAGGAAATGAATTACACAACCTAATCAATAACATTGCAGAAAATTAGACGTTAACAATAAAGGAATATACAAATTAACGTGTACAGATTGTAAGAAAAAAATTGTAAATGTCAGCAGAAGCTTTAATGTCAGATGTAAAGAGCATTTTAGAGATTTTGTCTATGCTGGAGAAGGGTCGAGTTACGCAAAACACGTAATTGAAGCAGGACACCATTTGCACAATATCGATAACGCCCTTACAATATTACACAGAGAAAACATACTGTCGAAGGTTATATTGGAAGAAATTACGATTTTGAGGGAGACATAGCTAGTATACACAATCCTCTATACAGAATAATCACAACTAAGTCAGTGCTTCAACGAGGGTCAACAAATACAGACCTACTTATTTCTGCTGATTATGCGACTAATCCCGAAAGGCCTACAGAGCATTAGAACGTTTTAAGTTGAGGAGACGGACCTACAAAGTAACTATTTTATCATTTTATTTCAAAATTTTATTATCATATTGAGTAGCCGACGTATCTTGTACATTAATTTTTCTTCCCCCCTGCTTTTATAATTTCTGCTGGGATCCCATGTGAAGTTGATGCTTTACCATATCTTCAAATTTGCAGTCGCCCTTTTCAGTCTGTAATGACTTGGTTAAGTTACTAAAATTTGTGCTGTCAAATTGAGGTCTCGCTGCATCCCCATATTAAAATGTAATTATTCCTGATTCCTGACTACCTTCTGCTGTCATCTAACGTCATGTAAAGCGACTATATCCAAGAGTGATTTATGTAATTCATGGGTTAATATTTCTAGCGTATCACAAATATAAAATATCCTAACATCCCATGTTCCTAAGAACATGTCCCTGTGTTACAGTTTTTAGCATGAATTTCCTCAAGTAGTTCCCGCCCGGAGAACCGAATGGGGACTATTTCACCTCTGTACAATTTTATCCCAGTGAAACCCATGCCCGTGTTTCATGACGGTTGAATTTTTACAGAAAAAATCGCCACACTTCCGACCAAGGTACTTTTTTTCGTCTGGCTTATCGCCTTCGATCTGTCCGGCATGGATAACCCTTTCGGCGGCATAGCTTTGTGTCATTTAAGCAAACAAACCACTCCACCACGAAAAGGTAAAGTACCATGGAGGGATATTAATCTATATTTAAACAAACAGAAAATCTGCAGTGTGTGAATAAACGAGTTATTGGTTAGACAAATTAATTGATCCCGGAATTTCCATAAAAATAAATAATATAAAACTGAAGAATGCAGATGTGCTGGTTCGTGTCCCAATTGGGTTGAATTATCTCATGGAATATCTGCCGGGGTTGACGCTCAGATCGTGAGTAATATCGGTAGCTGCAAGCTGTTAGTTTGTGCTGATGATGTACTGTTAATCAAGAGCGAGGAGATACTGAGTGCCAACACCCACACTCTGTTGAGTAAAATTAATAAAACTAAATATATGATCACACATAAAAATACATTATAATAGAAAGGACTGTTAATGAAAAAGAAAGGATATATTTAAGTGACTGAATTTAATACCTGGGATAAATAATTACTAATAGAAATGAGGAGCACAAAGAAATTTAGCATAGGCTCAATTCTAGAAATGCATGTTATAATGCAATGAGATACTTTTCTAAAAAAACACTAATCTGAAAATGTTATTCTCCCAGTTATATCACACGGATGGGAGATATGGGCTCTTACTTTAGGGCAGAATAAAATGCTAGGATTATTTAAGAACGAAGTTTTTCAGATGATTTGTATATCAAAGAAAGATGGACAGGCGAATGGAACAGATACATAACAGTGAGCTACATGATCTCTATGGGAAACCAGTTATAATACGAACCGTTTTTTCTCGTGGACTCCGATGGAAAGGACTTGTGGGGAATGAAAATTCCTTTTAAGAAATCCAGAAGGAATTATTGGAAAACATTTGCTAGGGATAAGAATGTATGGAGAGTTTATGTCCGCGCTGCAATGTATTTACGGGTTTGATAGTGCCAGTGATTTAGTTAAATGGTTAGTAATAAACAAGGTATTTAACTGTTGGGGGAATCGGTAGGCTGAGCTGATATCACCCATATATTCTATACATTACATTCTACCTATGTTTAATACAGCCTTGTGGAAGCCTACACGTTTAGTTTAATTAAAAGAACGCGGAGACTTCATTTTAAAACAATAACAAAATAATACTTTATCAGAAAGGATGTAATTTTTGTTTTGTAATTTTATGGTTGAATTTGCGTTAAGTACCTTTCAAATATACAGTATCCTCGGTATATCACGTGACATATTAACAAGTGTTTATATTTAAATTATGATAATACCGTGTTTTAAATATACTTAATATTTGCATAATAGATGAAGTGCTGTCCATTATAAAACCTGAATAAAATTGATTAGATGAAAAAGTTTTGATATTAATCTATGAAATAATAATAATTTATTAATTTAAATGTCCACCGCTGTGGTCTCGAGGTAGCGTGCTGCCTTGTCACGCAGCGGGCTCGGGTTCTATCTCCGGTCGGGGCAGTTTTCTGCGTGAGGTTTTTATGGGGGTTTTTCCTCACCTATGAGATAAATGTCAGGAAAAACTTTAAGGCCCAAACGGTCCCCGAAATCATATGGCCATCATCATCAACCTTCACTGGTGTGGAAAGCAATGGGAAACTACCACACTTACAATTCCCTAGTAAAGCTGCAAGCATATAGCATGCAAATGCTATGATTGCAGTGAAGGACCTGCCTTGGGGTAGAATTACTATGGATGGATTAATTTAAATAATATTTTTCACATTCAGTGGCACTGCCTAGAAACGTTTCAATTTTTACGAAATCGCTCTTGTTATCAATACTTTTTTTTGTGATCCAACAAGAGGCCCGTAGGCCCTTGGGGTAGTAGGTGGTTATGGCTCCCACTTTTTCTAGACAATCGGCACTTTATGTCAGCCGGGTTGTCTGCCCTGCGTGACGGCCACCTTTACCCCCAGAACAAACGTCTGGTACTCATTTCAGTTAGACGCTGAGTCGACCCCAGGGTCATAGTGCCGCCAGAGATATACAAGGCGCATTTCATGTAACATTTTTATGAATTTCATATTTTTACCAACAATCAATTCAACTAAATTATGAACGCTCTTTATAGATTGAAATAAATTTAATCGAATTTCCTCGTGGAATCTCCTGTTTAAATAACCATAAGGAGAGTTTTATCCTCAAAGAAGTAACATTAAATGACGTCAAGTTACAAATTCTCTGACATTTGATATGTCATATACAACATTGTAGTTCAGACCAACATCTGGTTAAAATCAAACTCACAGCAAAATTAAATTTCAAGAAAGAGCAAAGTTATGACACCCAAATCAAAATAAATTTGAAAGCGTTAAAAGATAAAGTAATATATCAAAATTATGATGATATTAACTAAATGTTATACCATCTAGGAGACGCATTGAAATTTGAGGAACTTTGGAATATTTCAGAATAAAAACAATACAGATTGCAAAATATATTCTGGGATCAGAACCTAAGAATTATAGACGTAAAAGGTTTGACACCGAATGTTAAAGTAGAAACAATGCATATAATGATTAGAGACCGAGCCGCCAGAAACATGAGACAGATAAAGAGAAACGACGCGAAGCTGACAAAACTTGTGGACGGAAAAATTAAAAAAAAAAAAAAAGGTTTTTAAACCGTTTTTGTATAAAAATGCATCAATATTTAAAAATAATAAAACGCAGGATGATTTTAAAATGTTTAAAAATACTAAAGAATGTTGTAAAGCTACTATTACTATTTGCATGGGGAATTTAAGTAAATGCACTTAAACTTTATTTAATATCCCACTTCTTTGAAAACTTAATATATCTCACTACGATAGTGGATTACATTTGCTAAATGTAGTATCGGTCACTCGACTCATAATAACGAGCACTGTATGTGGTCCCTCCCTTTAAGACCAGGTGAACGGAATAATTTAGAGAGATACTGGATACATCAGAAGTGGCAAGTGATGGGAAACAACAGATAGAATGGAAATGAACAAGAAGAAAACGAAGACTAATTTAATGACAGCTGATGAGATAGATAAACAAATGATCTTGTAGAAGATTTCCGGGCTGTTGGCCGTGGTCTTGAGGCTGAGCACTGAGTCTCAAGACAACCCTTGAGGATGCCGGACGCAGTCTCTGGCGAAACGTTGGGGAACTACAAACCTCAAGACCACGGCCAACAGCCCGGAAACGTTCTACAAGATTATCATAGTAACTCCGGCCGTGAAAGCTTAAGTCAAGATAAACAAATGTTCACCATGAACTAAAATAATAATAAAAATCCAAAAATCGATGGAATCTCTGCTGGATTGCTCAAATGCGGTATTAATTAAGATAATTCATGTACAGACTTACTCTGAAGATATGGATAAATGAGCAGACAGCAGATATCGGAAAAGTAGTGTGTTGTGTGCTGTGCACAAGAGCTAAGGTGATAACTTTGTTGATACAAGACCACTGTTTAATTATTCAACCGCCACAAATTGATATTGTACAGAATTTTACAAATGTTGGTTCTATAATTAATAACAAACAATGAATTACAAGTGATACAAAATGAATAAGCAAAGGTAATACATCTGAATTTATGCTTTTGCCATAGTTCAAATCTAAGAATGAAATCCTTATGCAACGATAAGACTATATATAACTGCAATTCTAATAGTTTTTATTTATGGAAGGAAGTAAGGGTTATTTTGCGGAAGTTAATGAAAAATACTGTATAAAGAACCAGAGGTGGCTACAATATTGTCATATTTTCTACCTAGCACTCTCTAATGGACTGAACATATTTAACAGATGGAAGGCACTAAATAACTAACTCACGGGCACTATCAATCTGTAGGTTCATAGTCCACGGACATAAGCTCTCCATACATCCCTACCCCAAGCTGATGTTTTCCAATCATCTCCTGTATAATCTACGTTCCTCAAATAATGGTTAATATTAAACTCCTACATAATTCTTGGTCCACCAACTGGATGTTTTCCTTCTGGTTTTCCTACAAAATGCTCCCATGCGGCTCTTCCATTCCCATTCGTGCCACATGTCTTGGGATGGATGGTACTAGTATCCCAAAAATGGTTATGGAGGGAACAGTATTTTGGAACAGACACATTGGAAAACCATAATGGAGGATATGTTTCCTTTGCTTCAGTATAGACATTGGAAGATGAAATAGAGAAGTTTGGTGGTCAAGAAACAAGAAGGACAAGGCCATGTAACATAATGGTAATGAAGTAATTACAACAAAAAATAAATTTTCTTCTTAT
This sequence comes from Diploptera punctata, assembly GCA_030220185.1. NCBI lineage: Eukaryota > Metazoa > Arthropoda > Insecta > Blattodea > Blaberidae > Diploptera > Diploptera punctata. Next base: position 55,294 of record JASPKZ010007921.1, read on the forward strand.
TCTTCTCCTCTTCCTCTTAGATCCTGTAGTATTTTGGTGGACTAGTAGTTACAACGCTATCTGTATTCCAAGGTTCATGGGATCACATCCTGCCGGTGTAAAAAATATCCTGTAGATATGGATTCCTTTCGAGCTATGGATCATTCAGTAGTTTGAGTTAGTTTAGGCAAGAAATTCGCTCATGAAATTTAGCCTAGTATCTGTTCATTGCCCAATTGGAAAGATTTAAGTATCTGTAGAAACAACAGCTCTAACAGCTGCAAGAATCGACAACACATCAAACGTATAGCGTCTATTTTATCGACTATCTGTAAAATGGCCCAAGTCGGCAGCAAGCTTGTAGGCCGAATCCTTGCAGGCCTGTCGCGTCATCTAGGTTCGTTTAGTTTGGTTTAAAGGATGGGGATGCATGATTTTAAAAGATAATGATAATAACATATTACCAGAAAGGGTATAAAACAGAAGATTTGTAACTCTAGTGCTTTTTTAAAAGATATAGCTTTCATATTTACAACTTGTACCGTATATCACGTAATATAATTATTTTAAACAATATTAAATATAGTGATAGGAAACATATTTAATACTTGCCTGATAGAGGTATCGTTATCCATTGAGCTCTCAAGAAATTCTCTGCTGTATAGATTGTTAGTTTTTGATTTAATCTGCGAAATATACATAAAAATATATGTTTCAATTTTACTATTAGTGGCGTTGCTTCGTAACGTTACAGTTATTACATTAGTATCGCTATGCAGTATGTCGCAAATTATTTTTCTATCTTTTTAATAAAATATAATTGAGCGTAGCTCGGAAGTCCCACATCAATTTAAATAACATATTACACCTCTTTTTCTCGTGGATTGTCCTGTTTAAATACACATAAGCACACCTTAATATTTAAAAAAAATGAGGTTAAGTTATATTTACATTTAATTTGACATTAAACATGTAATTCACATGAGACTACAATTAGGGCGATTTTTCTTATTTATTTTTTATAACTCCTGGAGGTTGACACATATCACACTGTAATGATTAGATTATCTTCTAACAAACTCACTGACTCGAACTACGCAAACATAAGCTCTCCATACATCCGTATCCTGAGCTAATGTTTTCCATTCCCCTGTATAACCTACTTCTCTCAAAACATAGTTAATATTGATGATCTTGATGAAGATTTTCGGGCTGTCGGCCGTGGTCGTGAGGCTTGTAGTTCCCCGACGTTTCGCCAGAGACTGCGCCTGGCATCCTCAAGGGTTGTCTTCAGACTGGCAATTCTGTCCGCTGTCTGTCCTATTTATACGTTCACCGCGATGTGTTCGTAAGTTGTATCTGCCTTCTGATTGGTCAGCGTTATGGACTTCCATTGCTCCAATGAGATTCCTGTTTGATGGTCTAGTCGACTGTACGTTATATCTGCCTTTTGATTGGCCAGCGGTAGGGACCTCCATTGTTCCACTGAGATTGCTGTTTGATAGACTAGTTGATTCCATTCCGACTCTGCTGAAAGAAGAACTCTACAGAACACCGAGCGACATGGATGATGAGGGATATTCCCTCCCGCCGGCACGCCACACCGCTAGAAAGACCTACTACCGGATCACTACACCAATAGAAACCAGGAACACCTTTGAAACGCTTACTACCGACACGGAAGACCCACCACCTCCCATCGTGGTCTACACCAAGGATATAACCCCATACAAATTGGAATGCATCACGGCAGGCAGAAAAGAAGAAGTATCAATGCGATACAGCCAAGACAGACTAACCATCAGGACCACAACACAGAGGGTCTATGATCAAGCCTTCAAACACCTCAAGGAATCCAACACTCAATTCTACACGCACGGCATACCTAAAAAGCCGTATTTCAAGATTACAATGAAAGGCCTACCAGTCTCGATCACTGTTGAAGACATATATAAAGAACTACAACATCGGAAGCTGCCAATACACGAAGTAAGAAGCATAGGACGAAAAGTCACACAACAAGGAGAAAGGAAAACGATTGAACTACCAGTCCATATCCTCACCTTCATGAAAATACCAGACCTAAAAACAAGACTAGAAAAAGACCTCAAAGAACTATTCAGCATCCAGATTCGCCTAGAACCATACAAGAAACCAACAGGAGGCACACAGTGCTTCAATTGCCAGGGCTTTGGGCACATTGCGTCCTATTGTTATAGGACAGCAAAGTATGTACGATGCTCCGGAGAACTTAAAGTATCTGAGTGCACCCTGACGACACCGAAATGCATAAATTGTAACCAGGAGCATGCAGCCAATGCCCCGTATTCCAGAGATACTTAAAATCCAGGCAACAACCAACACAACAAGAAAAAATTAAACAACCTGCAAGAAAACCAGTAAATACAGAAAGAAAATCAGCAACTACAAGACCATCAATCCCTACAGCACCCACACCTACAGAAACCACCAATTTTCCCCCACTACCAGCCACCAATAGCAATAACCTAAATGCTGAGAACCTACTTCCACAACTCCTAACAATCCTGAATAAACTGATACAAAATCCACAACTTCTAGAAACCACTCTATCCTTACTAAACAGTCTAACAACTCCAAGACATTAAACCATCTAAAAAGAGAACTTCAAGGAATACGTTAAGACCGAAAAGCTTATGTACAACTTCTACTAGAGTACTTCAGATGGCGACGGCAACATAAAGATCACAAGGAAGGAGAAGAGTATTCTCCTTGCCTCCACCAGAGACATTCTACCAGAGATAAACACTTCAAGATACGGGCCATGACGCTCGAAAGAGGCGTCGACACCATAAACAACATATAGAGTCTCTAGTGATAGACAAGTCGACTGTACTTGTAGAGGTTTACATTTTGCGTTTTTTAGAACCGGTTCTAAAAAACGCAAAATGTAAACCTCTACAAGTACAGTCGACTTGTCTATCAAACAGCAATCTCAGTGGAACAATGGAGGTCCCTACCACTGACCAATCAGAAGGCACACTACTCACTATACACGACCTAACTGTCCTAACATCCATCTCCCCTAGCTATCTGCTAGCGGGAGACTTTAATGCTAAATATCATTTCTGGAATTGCCGTGTACAAAATGCGTCTGGTGTAATCTTACAACATTTCTGTCAAAATCAAAACATAGAAATCTCTGCTCCAAGGGAACACAAATTCTTCCGCAACACAGCTTACGGTATTCGTACTGATATTCTTGACATAGCTCTCTCGAAGAATGTCCCTATCTCGCCACACATCACTACAGTTAAAGACGTACTAGATTCAGACCACACAGTCATACTATTTAAAATCTCACCAGTGCTTCTATTATCTACTCCCTTCAGTACACAATACACACAAACAGACGGGCACAGCTATACACGCATGGTTAACGAATGGGTTAAGCCTACACTCTCTGTTCAGAATACAGAACAACTAGAAACTGCAGTCCTAAATTTTCAAGCCACAATAAAAACAGCCATGAATATGGCCACAACGCAGACAAACCGTACCATACAAACACGTCTCAACGACCCAATACTACCAAATTATTTGATTATTAAAAGACGGTACCTCAAATTGTACCTCGATTTCGGCCATTACCTGCACAAACAAATATACAACAGATATGCTCATCTGGTGCGAGCTCGTCTGCGAGAATTAAAGAACGCTGAATGGGATCTTTCCCTTCAGAGATTTTCGGAAAGCAAAACTCCTCCGTGGGAGATTATAAAGGGGTCCGAAGGAGTAGAGCTCCGCGATACAGAGAGAGGAGCTTATCTTTCAGCGCTGGCTGCAGGCAATCCGGTTACAGTGCTACTTGGTTTTCTTGTGTGGAAGCATCTGCCTGTTTTGGAGCTCTGCGCCAACCCTGAGCAATGTGTCACCTCCTGCCGTGGACGGGCCAATAGGGACTGCGGTTTCTGACTCGGCGGCACACCAGTGTTCTTGTGAGCTGCAAACAGCATTTACAAAGGCCTAAGTGAGTACTCTGAACCTATTTTTACCCTTTACCAGTGAAAGTGAAAAAAGTTTTTAGCCAAGTGTTGTGATAGGACCAAGTGAATGGCTGCGGCCAACCACCCTCCTGGGTGGAGTGCATCCACCCTTGCGAAAGCAACTTCCTCCACTAGCGGTATTTCTGAGAATGATATACGCAATTGCTCACTATACGTTAGAAACGCGGAAAAATCAAAAATAAAAGAATTCAAATCTAGAGTTAATAAGCGATTAGGATCTGAAGATTACCAAATCGAACCCACAAACGAACCAGAAGAAATTTACATTACCTTTCATGATCGACAACAATTTAATATGTGTACGTACGATCTTTACAGTGAATATTTCGGACCCAAGTCAATAATTACAATCCCTGTTACGGCAACAATGCTTCCCCCTTGGGAGTGTAGAAGAGATAGGACGGAAGAAGACGAAACCGATCCTGATACAGATATTCCCTTCACAACTGTCCAATCAAGAATTAATAGGAAAACTAAACCTAACAATAACGAACAAACCCCACCTAACAATGAAACACTAAACACTAAGTCCAGTGAAACTACGGCACCTCCCAAATGTATCCTTAAAATAATAAACCACACCATAGGACTAGGAAGCCCTTTTCATCTGAAATCGATCCTAAAACAATACACTCCATCTTTAACGAACCCAATACCCCAAAACTATTGTAATACTAGACTGAAAGTTACTACAATTAGTTTCCAAAATGAAAGGGACTTAAACAGATTCACTAAAAATATCCCTAACACCACTTTCGGCCCCAATGCAAAATTTGAACTCAACCAAAGTCAAAATAAACCCAAAACAACCCTGCTAACCACACAGTACTCAGGAGTAATGAGGGGGGTAGACCCAAATATTACTGAGGAAGAACTCAAGCTGGAAATACTTGAAGCAAAATATCAAATCACAGACCTGTCTAGGATCACAACCAAAGATGGGATCGTAACCCACATGGTGAGGTTAAACTTCCCAAATAGGGAAGAAACTGAAAGAGTGATCAATGAAGGGATACTTATGCTAGGGAGAAAATTTAGAGTCGAACCTCCACTAGAAAGATATCGCCATCTACCTTGTAGGAACTGCTGTCAATACGGGCATATACAAGAAGATTGCAAAAACGAAAAAAAATGCCACAGATGCGGTGAACATCCAAGAAATTGCACCCACCCCAAATTTACCAATGATCTAATACACTGTGCGACGTGTAACCAGAAAGGCCATTACACAGGACAGGTTAAATGCCCTCTGTATCCCAAGGAAACGCCACCCCCAACTAAAAAGTATACGCCACTGATCCCACAAACGCCAGCATCCCCAATCAAACCCAGCGCCACGGCCTGGAATTTTCCCCCATTAATTCCCACTAATTCTGACAAAGATAACAATTCCATAAATTACGTAGAAATCAATAAAATAATGGATGAGAAAATTACAATAGCAACAAAGAAAATCGAGCAATATGTGGAAGAAAAACTCAACTCACTTAAAAATGAATTGTTAAAATATTTCCTTGGGGTAACATACAATGTAATTGATAACGCAGAGCGCCCCCTACTCAAAAAAGTATCTAACAGCACGGCCAAAAGGGCACTGAACAGCACAGTGAAGTTCGTCCCTAATAATACCCATCTTGATATTTTCATTCAAAAAATGAATCAAACTGTAAACACTGTAATGGAAAATATCCAAGATAATATTACAACAGAACTAACATCCCATATAACGGCCCTATCTGAAAACAGTTAAATTCGCGGGTCGAATCAGGCTTGACGAACTTATAATAATTCATTGTAACTTAAACGGCCTAAACTCAAGTCTAGCCGAACTAAAACAAATAATAAATGAAAACAACCCTGACATAATAACACTAAATGAAACTAAAATAGACCCTAATTACAACTATAACCAACCTAATTACAATATAATCAGGAAGGATAGAAATAGACATGGCGGAGGAATAGCCATTCTATATAAAAATACTCTAAAAGCAATACCTAATAACCTACCAGATAAATATAAACATCTAGAAACTGCTTCAATCACGGTCCATCAAAATAATAATAATAAACTAAATATAATAACACTCTATATTCCCCCTAATGATGTATTTCCTACGGAATACATAGAAAACATGATAAAACAAAATAATACCATAATAATAGGAGACTTAAATGCACACCATACAACATTAATGGATAACCAGACTAATAATAAAGGCAAAGAATTAATAAAAATAATCAGTACATCTAATCTAAGACATATAATAACACCAGGACCTACTAGAATTCCATTACAGGAAAATCAAAACTGCACCTCCCCAGATAAAATACTAATAACTCAAAATATAAAACACAAAATAAATAACACTGGGGAACAAAAAAATATTTTTTTCTTGGTGCCTGAAATTTTTCACCTGATTCTGGGTATTTCGGCACTGCTGATTCCAAAAATGTCATCCATTTTGTTGCAGCAGCTCTAGTTTGCAAGATATTGATGATACTGCTCTTATGTACCACCATTGTAAATCGATTGTTTGCATAATACTAATTGATTTAATCCAAGTTATATTCATGTTGTTGTTGCCGTTTGCATATGTAATTTTACTAATTTGACAATTGTTTATCCTTTTTCTAGACTGACATGGCTTCAACACGAAGAAAATGTGTGAATAATCCTGATGTGTTTTGTTTCATCTGTGGGGAGTACACATTCACTCAACAAAGAAAACCTATAACTGACTTTGTAAGAAGAGCTTATTTGGCCTATTTCAAAGTACAACTGGGAGATCAAGATAAGCCTTGGGCACCTCACATTGTATGTAAAACGTGCACAGAGCATCTACGACAATGGACAAATGGGAAACGGAAATGCTTGAAATTTGGGGAACCAATGATCTGGCGAGAACAAATTAACCATAGTGATGACTGCTATTTTTGTTCAGTCAATGTAAAGGGCATCAATAGCAAAAACCGGAATAGATGGGTATATCCCAATCTACGCTCCGCAAGACGCCCTGTTCCACATTCAGAGGAGATACCTGTTCCAATTTTTACCAGTCTTCCAGAGTCACCAGAAGAAGAGGATGATTCAACTGAAAGCTATTCTGAGGGAAATGACAGCGATTTCCCAGGACCTTCATCAGTTTCATCCGGTTTTAGTCAAGCGGAACTGAACGACCTCATAAGGGATCTAAGTCTTCCAAAGAAGTCATCTGAGTTGTTAGCTTCCAGGCTGGCAGAGAAACAATGTCTGTTACCGGGAACAAAGGTCACAGTCTATCGCAAAAGAGAAACAGACTTCCTGCCATTCTTCACAGTAGAAAATCAATTTGTTTTTTGTATGAATGTTGAAGGACTGTTAATGAAGCTGGGTGTAAGAAAATACACACCAAGTGAATGGCGGTTATTTATAGATAGCTCCAAACGCAGCCTAAAATGTGTTCTTTTGCATAATGGGAACATATACAGGTCAATCCCAATTGGTCACTCAGTTTCTATGCGTGAAAATCAACATACAATAGCTACAGTGCTAGAGAAGATCTCTTACCGTGATCACCAATGGGTAATGTGTGTCGATCTCAAGATGGTGAATTTTCTTCTAGGACAACAAGGTGGGTACACCAAATACCCATGCTTTATATGTTTATGGGACTCTAGAGCCAAAGATCAACATTGGGTGAGAAGGCATTGGCCTCTTAGAGAAAGCATGACCGTTGGAGAAAAAAACATCGTTGCAGAACCTTTGGTTGACAGAAACAACATCATCTTGCCACCACTGCATATTAAACTTGGTTTAATGAAACAGTTCATCAAGGCGTTGAATAGAGATGGAACATGTTTTGGCTACATATGTACAAAATTTCCTGCACTGAGTAAGGAAAAAATAAAAGCAGGTATATTGGATGGACCACAAATCCGCCAACTTATTAATGACCATCAATTTCAAGACTCAATGAATGATACTGAAGCAGCCGCATGGTCTTCGTTCTGTATGGTAGTGAAGAATTTCCTTGGAAACTATAAGTCTCCTAATAGTGATGAACTAGTGGAGAATATGCTCACTGCTTTTTGTGCACTAGGTTGTAACATGAGCATCAAATTACACTACCTACACAGTCATTTGGATCGATTTCCAGACAATCTTGGAGATGTAAGTGAGGAACAGGGTGAGCGTTTTCACCAGGAATTAAGTACAATGGAAGAAAGGTATCGTGGACGGTGGGATATACATATGATGGCGGACTACTGTTGGAGCATCCACCGAGAATGTCCAAGATCATTGCATCGGAGGAAATCACAGAAACGGGGATTCTGCGACCTGATGGAGGAAAATTAATGATTCTAACGAGACTAATGTGTAAATAAATTATGGTAGTTATATAGATACAGTTGTTTCATGAAAAAGAAAGTATTTGTTCTTTTGTATTTAATTGTATGCGAGTAATATAGTTGTATATGTGGACCAGTATTTTTGAACTGGTATATAATTTGAATAAACTCTATCTCAAAAACTAGAGCTGATAGGACGAAACTGAAATCATCTTTGGAATCAGTGACCCAAATATACCCATAAATAGGTGAAAACATTAAGGCACCAAAATCACTGTTCCCCAGTGTAATATAGAAATGATCCCACCACCTAACTCAGACCACGCAGCCATAAAAATAACAATGTATGCACCACACTCTAAATTCTATAATGTGCCAGAACCTACCATAATATACAAATATAAAGACGCGGATTGGGAATTATTCCAAACCCAAATTAATAATTCAACAGTAACCTTAAACGAAAATATAAACACTCCCCAAGACCTGGAACTGGCAGACACCCACCTTCTAAATATAATAAATCAAGCAAGAAACAACACAATTCCTCACTATAAAAAATATAATTCAAACTTTAAACCTCAACTTTTCCCCAGACATATAATAAATGCAATAAAAATAAAGCAAAGAGCACAAAGGCTATATAATAAATGTCCCACAGAAGATAATAGAAGATTATTAAGATCAACCCAGAACGATCTAAAACTATCAATAAAGTTCCATAGAGAACAAAAATATAATACACTTATAAACAAACTTAAAGATGAAAAAGATAAAAACATACAATCGTTCTGGAAAACAATAAAAAACATACAAGGTACACCATTTAAACAAGTCCCCATTAAAGATAATAATAAATACTACTTTACAGACATAGAAAAGGCTAGCATATTTAAAACTACACTTTATAATACTTTCCAGTGTACTGATGTAGAAGACATTAATCACTCACATCACGTAATAAACCATTTAAACAATAATAGACATAAACTCCAACCATTAAACTTAATAAATGAACACCCACTAAATAATAAAATAACAATCGAAGAAATTAAAGATGCTTTAAAAAACACAAAAAACACTTCTCCAGGGGAAGATAAAATACCCTATCTAATATACAAAAAACTACCTGACAATACACTAAACTATCTAATCAAAATATATAACGCCAGCCTAGAACTAGGCTATCTTCCAAAACGATGGAAACAGGCAGTAATAATATTAATACCCAAACCAAATAAAGATCAAACTAACCCACAAAATTATAGGCCGATCTCTTTAACCCTAACAATCACTAAAATTCTGGAGAAGATAATAGTTAAAAGACTAATCCCATTAATTAATAATCACATCCCTAACAGTCAAGCTGGATTCAGACCCGGATACGATATAACAGACCAAATTACCAAACTCCTAACAGACCTCCAAAATAACTCCAACAATAGATCCCAAACAACAGCTGTAGTATCATTGGACATTAAAAAAGCATTTGACACAGTATGGCTAAACGGTCTCCGATTTAAACTAACTAACATAAATCTTCCCGACTACCTAGTCAGATGGATATCTGACTATTTAAGAAATCGAACAGCGACAGTAAAAATAAATACAGCCATATCGGAACCGTTTAAACTGAGAGCTGGAACGCCTCAGGGTGGAGTCCTAAGTCCCACATTATATTTAACCTATGTATACGATATTCCCCAACCTCTTAATAATAAAATAGGACTCTACCAATTCGCTGATGATACGCTATACTGGGCCATGAACAGAAATATAAACGATGCCACTAAAAGTCTAAACAACCAACTTAAAATATATGAATCCTGGACTAAAAATGGAAAATAACAATAAATCCCACTAAAACCCAAACATTAATAATCAAACGGAACAACATTAAACAACGACTAAAAGAAAAACATAAAATAATAATAAATAATACACCAATCTCCTACTCTAATACATTAAACTATCTAGGATTCACATTAAATAGTAAACTCACTCTAAACTCACACTTAATAAACGTACATAATAAAATAAGGAAACCTTTTAACACAATACAATACCTAACAAAAACAATGCCCCACTTTAATACACATATCCCAACGCTCCTATATAAAACTCTTCTCCGTCCTATAATACTATATGCTTCTCCAACACTAACAGAAATTAAAAGAACACAACTACAAAAACTTGAAATCAAAGAGCGTAAATTGCTAAGGAAAATTAATCAACTCCCTTTCAGGGAAAAAAATACAGCAGTTTATGAATGCAGCAACATGATCCCACTTGCAGACTACATCATTCTCAGAAATACCAAATATTACCAAAAAGCTTCACAACGACAGCTCCTTTCCAATCTAATTCAAAATACACCCCCTAACACAGTCCTGCACAATTTAAAAAATTTAAAATAATACGAACAACAACACAAATTGAGTGGCTTAAGCTTTTTTCTCTCCATCGCCCAAATTCCTCACCACCCCATCCCAGGCTAATCAGGTACACCTACGGAACCAGCACGGCCTGCATCAGCCTGTGTTGGACTTGCTTTCTATAACACTCTGAATTCCATTTACACGCCAGACATGATGTGAAAAAAAAATTTAAACAACGAACCTTCTTTCTAAACGATTAGAATTCCCCAAACATTGTAAGAAAGTAGCAAAGGGCATAAATAAGACACTCATCTACTAGGGAGTCAAATAAATGACTCCATATATTGATTGATTGATTGATTAGAGCTCCGCCTCCCCCTTCGTCAATTGAGTCAAATGGAACCTGGGCATAGCTCCCTAGGGAGAAGGCTCATCTCGCAAATAGGTTCAAACTTCATGAACTCACTACCCCTGCCCATGAAGCTGAGATACACCAAACTGTAAGTACATTTCTGGATACACCCATCCCATACACCCATCCTGATGTTCAACTCTCAGAACTGAGAGATATTGTTCATCACCTTCCTACCCTACGTGCACCAGGTCATGACCGCATCACAAATCTGGCGGTCAAGCACCTACCCACCAAAGCTTTACTCCTTCTCCTACAAATAGTGAAACTTTGCTTTCATTTCCAGTACTTCCCTGAAGTGTGGAAGGAAGCAAAAGTTATCACTATCCCTAAACCAGGAAAAGATCCTACCCGCCCAGACAACTTGCGCCCAATCAGTCTGCTGCCAATACTGAGCAACATAATGGAGAAACTAATTTTGGCACGACTCAAAATTGAAGTTGTAACAAAAGCTCTTATTCCAAATTACCAGTTTGGCTTTAGAAAATCACACAGTACTACGCTTCAGTTAGCAAGACTGATTGACCATATTGTCACGGGATTCAACTCCAAGAAATGTACTTTGGCAATATTCCTTGACATTGAGAGGGCCTTCGACACGACTTGGATAAATGGATTAATTTATAAATTAATAAAATTCAACATTTCGGCAAATTTAATTAAATTAATTGCTAAATACCTCAGTAACCGGCACTTCTATGTGTCGGTTAATGGGTATAATTCAGACTGCAAACCTCTGCTAGCGGGGGTTCCTCAGGGTGCAGTTCTCTCTCCTATCCTATACACATTATATGTGTCAGACTTTCCATCCCATCCACATGTCCATATTGCATCCTTCACTGATGATACATGTATGTATCATCAGTCAACTTTCCGTGGACTGCGTCTACGCATCCACTACATCCAAACAGCCCTTAACAACACCCTTACCTGGCTACGTCTGTGGAATATCCAACTAAATGTTAACAAAACTAAAGTAGTTTTGTTTCGGAAAACCCACAGACGTCCTCCTTTCCAACTCACTCTAGGAGCACAACTCCGCTGCGAGGATTCAGTCAAGTATCTTGGAGTCCATCTTCATTCCAAGCTTACGTTCCAAATTCATATTCAACATCTAATTCATAAATCTAATGCAGCAATTGCTATCTTATATCCATTTGTCAAGTCTCCTACGCTTACCATCAGGATCAAGCTTACACTATACAAAGCTGTGATCCGCAGCATGTTGTTGTATGGCTGTGAGGCCTGGAGTATCCTCGCTGCCTGTCACAAAAGAAAAGTTCAGATCATACAAAATAAATGTCTCAAAATTATATTTTCGGCTCCAATGTACACGAGGATCGCAGACCTACACAACCATGCAGAGATGTCCTATATTTGGACTACAATTGTGCAAAATGTGATCAACATGTATAATGTTATCACAAATCACACAAACCCAAATCGCAATATAGGACATATGCTACAACAACGTGATGACCACCGAAGCATATTTTCCCAAGTTAATTGATGGCCCTATGAGATGAGTGCTGTTAAACAGCTAGAGTAGCGTGGCTCACTCCACGCCGTCGGCTTTCGGACTCTCTGCTTGTCCGGCGTGCGTGGTTTACGATGCCCTGCTCTAGTGAGGATAACTCCTCATCTCAACCATATCCTGTCCAAATTTACGGCTAAAACACCAATGCCGTACAATACGCTTGAGCTAAGTGAATTACAGCTCCATACAGACACACACTTATGGAATTTGGCTACCAAGGAGCCACAATTGAGGTTCCAGTATGTAGCACAATGGGCAATGCAATTCGCATTGCCACCATAGTAGTAGTAGAATTGCCAGTCTCAAGACAACCCTTGAGGACGCCAGGCGCAGTCTCTGGCGAAACGTCGGGGAACTACAAGCCTCAGGACCGTGGCCTACAGCCCGAAAATCTTCATCAAGATCATCATAGCAACTCCGGCCGTGAAAGTCTACGTGATTACAATAGTTAATATTATCCTACCTCATTCTTGGTCTACCGACTGGGAGTATCCCCTCTAGATTTCCTATAAGAAGCTTCCATCTTCTTTCATTCATCATTCTTGCCACGCGTCTACGAGACGTAACTGTTCCTATTATATCTGGTTTCCTATACAATATCATATACCTCACTGTTATGAAGTCTCCTCCATTCGCCTACCTGTTCGTTTGACTTTGGTCAAACATTTTCTTAAGAGCTTTATTCTCAAATACTCGTAATCTTTTCTCCTCCTTTAAAGTAAAAGTGCACATTTCGCGTCCGTATGATATAATTGGGAGAATATATTTTCAGTTTAACATTTTTCGAAACGAGTTGAGTCGACAAGAATCTCTGTAATAAATAATAGAATGGCATTTCCAAAATTGGGGTTACATTTAATTTATTTGTGTATCTCATTACTATTTGTAATCATTATTCCTAGGTATTTGAATTCAGCCACATCCTCTAACTTTCCCTAATTTTTCATTAACTGTCCATTTCCATTACACAATATATCCATATGTAGATTTATTAACTTTTCTTCCTATCTCGATTTCTTAGTGTTAATCAATAGAGTGTGCGTGTTGGCTCTTAGTATACCCTCGGTATCGCCTAACAATACTACATCATCGACATAAACTAACAGCTTATTAATACCTTTGAGTTGTAGGCCTTCATCCTCTAAAGATTTGATGGCATGCTCTAGTACAAAATAGAATATTTGAGGACATAGTGCACCTTCTTACTTTAACCCATTGTGAATTAAAAAAAGTATCCAAAACCGTTTGCCTACTTACCCTTTGTGTCATTTAGACGGATTCAAATAATATATCTGGTGTTAGTAACTGCTACATGTATTATTCCCCAACACCAAACAAAAATTTAAAAATGTCAACATGTTTCAATAGTAAATTGTCGTTATTAAGATTAAATGAAAATACCATGTAATATAAGTTTCAAACGCATTTAAAGGCCTTAAATAAATTAATTTAAATGTAATATATATTATCTGATAGACGAAGAATTTACATCGTTCTATCTGCAGCTGAATAAGTTGAGATGCGAAACACTTCTGAATTCAATGTATGAATTTATTTATAATATTTTTCAATTTCACACTCAGTGGCGTTGCTTCGAAACATTAAGGTTACTTAGGAACGTTATTAATTAAACAGTTTATCTCTCTAAGACTTCGGTAGGCCTATATCTGACCTCAGGCATATATCTTTATGGTCCAGACAATATGGGCTGAAACTAAATGTAAACAAAACGCAAGCAATAATTATCGGACATCCAAGACTATTACACTCCATAAACAGTGGCAAAATGCCGGCTGCCATATTAGATAATGAACAAATTCCTTATACCGACGTCATTAAAAACTTGGGATTTTACTTAGATTCTAATTTAAATTGGCATGTGCAAGTAAAACAAACATCTAAAAGGATCTTCTCCATAATGCATTCCCTAAAGCGACTTAAACATTTTCTCCCTACAGCTCTTAAAATAATTTTAATCCAAACCTTAGTGATGCCGCATTTTGACTACTGTGACGTTCTACTAACTGACATAAGTGACGGATTGTCGGACAAACTGCAGCGTGTCCATAATATGTGTATCAGATTCATATTCAATGTTCGAAAATACGATCACATTTCTCCATTATTCCACGAATTGTCATGGCTACATCTAAAAGAGAGAAGAAAATTGCACTGTCTAATTCTCTTATTTAAGATCCTACATACCTCGATTCCCAATTATTTATCATCCCGTTTCCAGTATCTATCCTCAAACCATAACTTAAACACAAGATCACAACATAGTCTCTTGCTTAATATACCGCAACATAGGACATCACATCACTCCGTGTCATATACCATCTTCACTTCTCGCAACTGGAATTCCCTACCACAAGAAATAAGGGGCTGCCGGACAATGACATCTTTTAAAAGAAATCTAAATTTATATTTGCTCTAACCTCGATTTCATTATTACCCAGTGTAAGGTACATATATTAATTGGTGTTTCTAGTATAATTTATCATATTTATATTATTATTATTATTATCGTATCATTATTGTTATTACCCTAAAAAATGTTGTTTGTACATGAAATTTACTTTGCTACATTTGTTTTATATTTAACTGTTTATAATTAGTATAGTGTATATCTATATTTGTCAAATATTTATTTGTATTTGTGCTGGTTGAGTGGAAGAGAGGGCCTTATGGCCTTAACTCTGCCAGAATAAATAAAGTATTATTATTATTATTATTATTATTATTATTATTATTATTATTATTATTATATGTTGTGTTGTCCTGTGCTCACGTTGGAATCCTGACAACTATTGATCTAACGAGTACCTGTTCAATGTGTGGTTTACAGTTCCTGGCATGACTTAGTAGCCTTAATGCGGTGTGGGAACAAAAAAAATAGTAAAATGAGAATTATTATGTGTGTTCTAAATACAGGTAACAACATCAGCTGCAATATGTATTAAAACATGGTAAACATTTCGAAAAGGGCATGTTGCGTAATTTGTTAAGGCAATATGCTACAAGTGTTAAGGTCACGTTTTCGATTCCTGATGGGTCAGATATTTAAAATAGCTCTATGTATTCCTTTATCACATCGACCCTGGGTTTTAACTTTGCTTCAGACTAAATGATTTTCAGACTTTGTAAAGTCTTCCGTAACGCAGGGTTCAGAACGCGACTGATAACTTCAAACGATTTTCTAGAAATGTTTGAGTCTTAACCTTCTGCTATCCCACGGGTCTCTAAATGATATACAATAAGATTACGTTTAAAGAACTAGCCGTAAAATAATTTGGGGACATAAAGTGAAAACGTCATTTGATCCCTTATTTCCTCTCTTCTTTTCACGATATTTCCTGGTGTTTAACAAAATATATTATTGTTATCTTTTACCTTAACCCATTCGCCTCAGAAGACGAGGTACTCTCGCGTCACTCTTTCTTTTATATATTTTACAGTATTTTGTACATCCCTTGGCAGTGTAATATTTTGTTAACATGTATGCATAGTATGGGAATGTGTTTTGACCTTCACACTTATTGTGATCTCAAATATCGTTATCTTTTGTTTGTTTTGAAAGTCAGAAAATAGACAATTTAATTTACAGTGACTTAAATCCGGTTTCTGGGGAAATTCATTGAGCATTTAAACCTGACGCGAATGGGTTAAAAAAGAAAAAAAAATGTTGTTCGATGGAAACAAGTAACTGTAAAATTGAATAATTTTGCAGTCTGACGATAAATAATCGCCATTTATTAACTTGAAAAAGAAGGAGAACATTTTTAAAAAAAGTATATTAATAAAGTCGGTATTGCAAAGAGTAGATAGACTGGAGTTTATCAATAAAACAAACAAAAGACAACGAAATTAATTTATTGATTAGGATATTTTAATGTAATAAATCATCCGATGTTTTATCCAAGCGCTTTAAGGCATGATGATGGCTTGATGTAAAATTACAGAACTTGCGCTATTTTCAATTCCCCGCTAATCTCAACAAGTTATTTTCCAACAAACGAACACTCACTCTATTGGTGATTCTCTACAAATTAAAACGCAAGAGTTCATAACGTTTAATCATTATATAATTTAACAATTCCTCTTTTAAAGGTACCATTTTTAGTCTTCACAGACACCACAGTACAAATGCCATCTGTACCAGGTGCAGTTCAATATTAATGAAAAGTTCTCAAAATAAATGGAGATAATTTTGTCCTTAAAGTAGAACAATATCACTCACACACGGCGTCCAAGCTCTAGGAGTGTCCATTTATTTCGTTTCTGCAGTGAATTCAGGTATTCCATTGACCATATATGCCAAGAGCTTGAATTATGGTCCAATTAGTATGATGTAAATCAAGAAAGTTGGAATTGTGGGAGGCAGATACATTAGATAGATCTCTCCCAATAAAAAAAAACTGCCTAGTCGTCTGGAGTGATAAATTATCAGAACTGTCAGTCATGGTACACAATTGTCTGGAATTTAGAATACCTTCATCGAGCACTTAACCCTTAAACTTCAACAAATTACTTCCAACAGTTATTTTCAACAACTGCATACAATATTTTATTTCTGATTTAGAAATTCTGTTAACGAGTTGGCCACGAGATAGAATGAAATTCCATTTAACTTTCAAATTAGCAAAATGTTTCTTAATTGCGATATGATTATTCTTAAAGATATTAACAATTTCTATTTCTGGTTCACACATAACTGTAGCCATTATCACCCCACACAATTTGAGGTAATCGCATCTAGCTACAAATCTACCAAAGGCTGCGAAACATTCAATGGTGCTCTATTCTTTGCCATTTCCAAGTGAATGGTACAAGTGGTAAAATGATCATAACAATGTATGCTTTAAATGAATCCTACGTCGAGGATTGTCTCCCTTAATAACTACTAAACCTCCATACTCCGTACCAAACTTCATGAAGGTAAGTTGGGGCTGTAGGCAACTATCCCATAATGAAATATGTGGATGAAGGATTAAATTTGAAATACTTATAACGTGTGTGGATAAGTCCAAGAACAACAGACCTGCCACTAGGAATCCTATATATGATCTCAAAAATAACAAAACGGACTATACATAAGATAGTAGCATCTTTCCATGTTCATGTATTATAACTAATATATATATATATATATATATATATATATATATATGTGTGTGTGTGTGCGTGTGTGTGTGTGTGTGTTTAGGAACTCAATTGATACTGGTCACCCTTCCACGAACTATTAAATGTACCTCAATGTCAATAAATGAATTTATATATTGGAGCTTAATAAATGAAGACACAGAATTATATTACTTCTAGTCACCAATTTCTTGATAATACTCTAACATTTGCAACATGCTAATAATTTTACTTTCACTATGGTTCAACTCGAGTATAGTGAACGAATCAAATTGATTCTTTCCTTGGAAGAATGACGATTATTTTTAAAACTTATGTACTACATATGCATATAATTTGCATAGCTTTAAAGCGGAAGATTATTATCCAAAGTCACTTATTTCAACTTTGACCATGGACACATCACAGATGGTTTGAATTATATATCAGCATCAGATGGAACATCAGAAGCTATAAAACTGTGTAACTCAAAATATGGCTCAATTAACCAGGGAGGACCGTTGTACCAAATTGAAAGGTCAAAGAATTCGGTAGGATGAATACCATGAGACAAGAAATCAGCAGACTCCAATCTTCAACAGCGGTGAGTGATTGTATTTCAGAGACCATGTTAGCAACACAGGTTTTCCAAATTATGTGTAGTTTATGAATCCAATATAACATGATAGTATTCTCTGTCTACAAATGAACTCATGTGGGAAGACAGTTTCAAAGACTCGGTGATCTTGGTCACCATGAAACGAGCCAAAATAGAGCAGCTCAGAGCTCTAATCTTGGAATGGTTTGTTTCTTCAATGGAGCAACTCAAAATTTAGAAGTTAGTAAATCAAGTGATATTTTCCATCAAAATATCAGATATAATACATACATAAGCACCATGTCCCATTTCTGAAGCATCAGAAAAGAAACATATAACTCAATATTCTGTAAGCATTGAAAGGACAACACCTTTCCAGAAACATTAATCTGATTCAATATTTGCATATTAGTATACGTATATAATTTCATCCAATTTGTTTCACTAATGTGGATGGATCAATAGATTCATCCCAATCCAACTTAGATTGTCATTATTATTGGAGTAAGACATTTCATTTAAAAATCACACATCCTAAATGATCTAGTGGATAAAAAATTGAAGCCATAATGGCTATAATATTTCTTTTTTTAACATCCATATGGTATCTCCTTAAATGAATTAGGTGAAATTAACCAGTTTATCGGATGGCATACAACACCTTACGTTTTTACTATTTCATCATTTTTCAGGTTACGAGGAGACAAACATTCTAAGTCCTCATCACGTACATTGGCTAAAATTTCTGGAGCACAGAATATAATTTTCTTAGATGAAAACGAGCTCCATGAAGAATAGAAGACACTTTTTGTTTAATCTTCTTGGCCTCTTCAATGGCGATTTCTCCAAATAAATAATAATAGACATAAAAAATTTAAATACAGAAGTCTGAGGAAAAGATTATTTATTTTCCTCAGTCAAATAAGAAGACAGGTACTTGCCAACATACCAACAGAACTTGTACTTTATAACCCTTAATTTCCTCAGTAGGATAATCGCGCCAAACAATGCAATCTTCAGAATGTCTTCAACGCACCTATACATTTAGCAATATCAGCTGACATAGGGACAAAAGTGTTCTTAATCTCAAATAATGGATAATAAATTCAGGTTGGCCTGATAGAATAACATTAATATGGAATTTAACGATGAACCATTCGAAGACACATCTTCCATCAAAGACTACCTACAGTTTAGTAGTAGAACGTGAGTTCTTTAAAACAAAATAATGTGGTAAGTAATAATCCATAGAATCAACGTTCTCAGAAGAAAAATTTTTCACATTACCTAGAGATACACATTCCTTCTTAATCCGCAAGCACACGCGCATTATTTTGTTACGAGAGCACACGCATGGGGTGAAAAATACCCGAACGGCTTGAGTGAAAAATTTTCATTGGGAATTTATATTAATATACTACGTGCTATCATTGCAATTATATTATGACGTGTATAATCAATCTGTTTTATATTAGTAGGTTTAACCTCGCATAAATTAACAATTATATGAACTTGTAGGAAACATTAATTCTTGCAGATTTAATAAATATTTAAACTTCTATCCTCCTGGAAACACAATAAACAAGTAAAGTAATTTGGAATAGCCAGTCCATGCATCCATTCATCTGAATTTTCCCCTACACACTCCTCACACATTGAAATCCAACGTTCCTTGCAGAACAGTTTCCCACATAATTGCATGTTGTGTTCGTTTTCATGTCTTTCTTTCTTGAACACAGCTCGCATCTCCAAGAAGATAATCTTGCCGTTTTCTCTCTTCTTTCTTCTTCTACACCAGTCACTGACCTTATTGCAGCCTTGGTATGTGTAGACAAGTGTTTCAAAGTGGCACTATGACAAATATGTTCTCTGACAAGTCCAAGAGCAAGTTCTTTGAGGAAGGTCTAGGGATTACAGGTTTAGAGCACTCTGACTTTTAAATTACCACTGACTTGATGGCCGTGATATGCAATAGACCAAAACTACACAGTGAGTGGCCATTGTGTGAATTTTCTGGACACACTATAGGTACCACACGTTTCATCCACAACACCTATTCCCCCTTTTGTTACATTATAGACTGTAACAATTTCTGGCTTTTTGAATTCACCGGATTGTCGATCAATTGCATCATAGTAGTGCAGTGTAGAAACAACAAGTACAGCTTTCCTTGGCTGTGGTGTTAGTATGCCCTGGAAACCAAATAATATTGAACACGTCTGACGGGTTTTTTTTTCTTATCAAATTCAGGTGGAACCTCCCGTTTGTTGATTCTTACTGTCCCAACACATTCCAAATTGTCATTATTTAACAGATCTCTTGCCAATGAAAACCTCATAAACCAGTCATCAAACGTTATGTTTCTTCTGTCCACCGCCGTGGTCTCGAGGTAGCGTGCTGCCTTGTCACGCAGCGCGCCCGCGTTCGATCCCCGGCAGGGACAGGCTTCTGGGTGAGGTTTTTTCAGGGTTTTTCCTCACCTGTAAGACAAATGTCAGGAAGCTTAGGGCCAACGGTCCCCGAAAATCATGGGGTCATCATCATCATCATCATCCTTATCATTATCACCATCATCCTTCACGGTGTGGAAAGCAACGGGAAGCTACCGCACCTATAATTCCCTAGTAAAGTTGCAAAGCATATAATGAAAATGCTATGATTGCAGTGAAAGACCTGCCAAGTGAAAGACCTGCGCTAGGGCAGGAATACTATGGATGGATGGATGTTTCTTCCAGTCTTTTTTTTTTTGTGGGTGCAATCAACGTTTTCACAACATCAGATGGAGCATTAGATTGGACGAAATGGCCAACTGGACGCTGGCCTCAGTGAAATTCTAAGTTAAGCACATAAAAAGTACGAGAATCAGCAAATCCTAAATACAAAATTGACTCGGAAATGTTCCAGTTTTTCATCAATCGTGCAGTACTCACCAACTGTTTAGCTCCTCTGGAAATTCTTCACAGTACCTTCAAAAAACAATTATAACCGGAGCGAGCCTATCTTCAGTTCTTCGTACTTCTCTGGTGTGAATGAAATAAAAACGAAAACTGCGCAGTAGGAAGAAGAACCTATTGATATCCATCGTGGCAGAAAATATTGAATTTTCTGTTCTATCCAATGCCCATATATTTTTAGCATTCAGATTAGCTGCTCTCTGCACACCAGCAAAATACAGAACACCAAACAGAGCCTTAATTTCAGTAGAATTCGTAGGCAGTGCATCACGTTCTCGACTGAAGTTGCCAAGCATGACCAAATTTCTATGGGTAATTTTGCTTCCCGTACTTGCCCTTTACAACCTGGCATAGGAGTAGCTAAATTACAGGATCTGGTCCTCATATTCCTTGGTGGCACACATTTATTCCATCAAGTTCCATCTTTTCATTTGTTTGTGGTTAATTGAGATAACGGAATTGTTTCAACTTCATCATTACAATTAACATCGCCATAACCACTTGTTCTGTGTCTGTATTATGTTCATTAACTGAAACATGGTCCTCTTCGTCTTCTGATTCACTACTGTTGTCCAATTTCGTTCAGCCAGTTTATTGTATGTTTGCTTTGCTTGTACTGCAATTCCATACTTACACTGAAAATGTTTCGAGATCACATGCGCGGGGTTAAATTTTACCCAGACAATGTTATAAACAGCTGAAGACAGGAGAAAACGAATTAAAACATACAGCCACCAATGAAGAAAATTTCATTGACAGGTACCAGGAGTTCCAATGTCAAATACCATAAAGATCAGTGCTACCAACGAAAATTATATAGGTCTGGATATTTTTCACCCCACGGGTGTCCTTATGGGTTAAATCAATACAGTCATTCCTTACAATAATAAAACTCAAGAAGCTATTTATTATGTTTCAAACGCTTAACAGCGCTACTACGATATCTACCCAAAGCAAGAGCGTTAGCCTTAATAGGCAATCGCACAACAACTTTGCCTAATATATTCCTTTCACATTTCATAATACCTGTTTTTCGCACTTTTCGTCTTCAATTGTGAATACATGTTGAGACATTTTTTCTAGTTGCCAAAACCTAGCAACTGAACATCAAGGGAATCAGTTTTAGAAATTGACACTCCGAGGTTTTGTAATGTTTTTTTCCCCCCCGATACGGCTCTCATATATGTACCTGAAAGGACAAAACCAAACCGATTATTATTAACTAGAGTAGGAAACCCATCTCTAATTAAGCTTTCAACTAAAACAACATCATGATAGACATCAGCTCCTGACAATAATTGAACTGAAGAAGGCAATTGAATATCGTCCGGAATATTCCAACAACTAAATCAATTTTCTGCTATGGAAGTTGAGCCGTGATCACAAGTACGACTGCACAATTAATATTCGCAACAAAACCTGAAACCTAGGAATGCAGTTTCAAATTACAAGTGGCACTAACCGGAGATACAGAAGAGTTTCAAATACCAACCGGAGATAATTTACATTGATTTTTGTTAAATCCCAATTTTCTGACATTAGATCAGAAGTCACAAATGACAATTGAGAAGTACCGTCCTAAAGCGCCGTGACTGCCATTCACATACCTAACACCTAAACAGCAACACATTAGACCCCATGCAGGAAACTATTTTTTAAGCCCGTCTGGTGACTTCCATTCAAACTGAATTAGGTAAATGTTTTTCAAAATGTATCAACATATTGTGCAAACCTTTGCACATAGAATGTGAACGTCGTTTCAATTTTTACTAAAGTGCTAACCTAACAAACAAAAAATCTGTTTTTCAAAACATAATTCCTTTTATCAGTTGAACAAATATTATTGAATTTTCTACAATAAATAATATTGTGTTTAGGAGTATCACAAAATATTAATTCACCACATCAAAAAATACTTAACTGTGGGGTTAGAAGAGTTCTAACCGTGATTCGAGTCAGCAAACGTCTTAGAATCTGACAATTCTAAGGTTTGACTTTTCACCCAATCAAGTAAGTTATTGAGATCAGTTATCATAGTGAAGCTAAACTTAGACTCTCATTCATTGCTATGATTGATTTCAATTTTATTTAAAATCAGTTTTTGAGCAATAATTCATGAAGACCTACAGCACAATCAAAATAATCAATGGCACACAAATTAGTCTTGATTCGGTTGATTAACTTTCCGTAATCAACAAGTGAACCTGAAGTGCAATTATTTAAATTCAACATATTCTTGATTTGTTGACCCAGAATTCAAATTTTATTTAAGTAACTTTCTTTATTTAGCTGCCTAAACGTTCTCATTATAAATAGATAACTTATATAACGGCACTTTTGGCTCACCCTGTAGTGAGAACGTAAATAATGCAACGTCTGTACATTTTATAAATCGGGATTATTTATCACTGAGCTGATAAATTTACTTCTAAATGACACGAAATTCGACTTTCTGGATTTAGAACTAGATGACAGTCCTGAGACAATAGTTTGATCAGCTTAGCTATCATGATCCTGAAAATTATCATAAGTAATGCCACGAGTGATTTCCAAATTATCGATAAGTTCACGACTCACGAAGTGAGGAGTGAATTTATCTAGAGAATTTGGAAATCAAGAGTGGCATTTGTTAGGACTATTTAACGAATACAATTAAGCTGTTTACTCACAAATCATTATTTAACTGTAGTTATTTTTAAATATTTATATATCTAATGTAAACGGCGATGTTTGAAAACAAATGAGAAACGATAGGTACGCTTCATCTGCTTCTTTTGTTTATCACTGCAACTAGATCATACTATTTCAGAATATTAAAAAGGAGGAGCTTTCTTTAATATGGTAATTATAACACTGATAAATATTTCGTGAAACACGACTCTGATTGGTTGTAAAACAGAAATCATTGAAACGTGATTGGTCATTGACTCCCATTTGGGGCATGAGTTAAATAGTCTCTATAATGAAATTCCTCTAATTTAATTAATAATTTTTGTTGAATATTTTTTGTAGCCCTTGATTCACTTTTAAAACACATTTTGAAGCTAGACTGGATTAGCTAATGACAATAAATTTCCCAGTGACAATTAAAATAAGGAATAATACAAATCATATTTTTTAAATAATAATTGTATCAAATCACAAGTCCTACCAATAATTCATTGAAACTTTACAGTCTCTAAGATTACGTATAGTCAGGGCTATACAAGGATTAGAAAGGACGTTCACTTACGTTTAGTAAACGAATAAACAAGGAAAGACCTTACTTAAATATACACTGGACGTATTACTTAGGTGAAGAACTGGTAAGAAATCTCCAATTCTACTCTAATGGTATACACATGCGAAGACCATAACATCTTGTACACCCATGTCCAAAAACTGAGGGAATCACTGGACACTATTGGAGATGACACTAGACAGTTGGACACTCCTTGATGATTTGATGTAAATTTCCGCTTTTGTTTCAAATCCCTGATAACGAAACTTGACGAAGGATGGCGGAAGACTGTCTTGCACAAGATGAAACGTATTAGTATATTGACGTAAAGTGTGCTAGTTAATACTCACTCGTGTTTTAATCACTTGATCCAGCCCGGACGACCAGACGAAGATGATATTCAACATGAAGTTGC
Organism: Diploptera punctata; assembly: GCA_030220185.1. Taxonomy (NCBI): domain Eukaryota; kingdom Metazoa; phylum Arthropoda; class Insecta; order Blattodea; family Blaberidae; genus Diploptera; species Diploptera punctata. The sequence continues at coordinate 80,286 of JASPKZ010007921.1, forward strand.
TGTACGACAAGGATAAAGAAGTTTACAATACGCATCTAAACCCGTAGAGAAACAGAAATTGTTATTATTTCCCAGGGATTACTGGTGTCAAATTAAAATAGAATGGTTTGAAGATCCACAGAGAATAACACCAGAAAGCACCAAGTGATGAACATAACTTGCATGATTGTGTGGCGCACTGTTTAATAAGACTTCAAACCATTATATGAGATCTCACATTATCACATGTGAGGAACCATCGATCCTATAAACCATAATATATAATAGATTTCTTCTCGAAACAATACAAATTAACTATCGTCAATAAAGGAATAAAGGTAACCAGCACACATAATTCAAAACTTGGAACTCACAAGAATTATCCCACTATCTTATCCAAACCATGCCACGTGACAAACCAGACATCAAATCGACCGTACACCTTCAAGTATGAACCAAGAAAGCAAAATGACGTAATAATTAAATATTACAATGAACACATAGGCAAAACCACTACCATTTCTTCCATTACATCAATAAATACAATAATTAACAGAAAACCCGATATAATTAATATTTACTGACACTATATAATAGCTAAGATCATAAGCATAACAGTTGAAGTGTGGCATGAATTGATAAACAAATTCTACTTGGAGGTCTCTTTTTACAAGTTATAAATTCTTTTACTTGTCATATATTCAGACAGAGGACTCACGTCTTTAAATTAATCGGAAGGAACACATAGTCAGAATTTCAAGACCTGAAAGATTAATAGAACGCTATAAGAATATAATGTGAGGAACTTGATAAGAGAACCGCGCAATTTAACCACTGTTCCATCAATATCGACTTCAGGGTTTAACAAAAATTACGAGGAGGAGAATAAAAAGAGAAATAAAAGTAGGTATTATCTCTTATTACAAGCCCATTACACGTCCAGTGTCGAATTTATCTATATTTGTAAATTAATGCTACATATTTGGAAATAAAACAGTGATTAAAGATATTTAAGCAAGAGATTCTAAATGAAAATTGGATATAATTTTGTATTTATTTCGATAAGAAGCATTCACGCCACGTTAAATTAATCCTAATATGTTTATTCAAGAAATATATTTTCATGATCATTTTGTAAAAAAAATCCTTGTTGCATAGCGGCAACAAGAATTATGACGTAATAAGTACTCTGACGTTACGGAGCAACGCCACTGAACATCTAATTAGAAATATCACTTTAAATGAAATTAATGATTTATTTACATTTCGCAAAATAAATTAAGAACTACTTAATCCACAGCTTGAAAGTTGTATACAGACGAATGGACAACGCTTCCTGTAACAGGTAAATATCGAATACCATTATAAATACAATAATTAGTATTTGGTAGTATGATATTTTGTGATGTAGTGTACATGCTGTTTATATTTGAAAGCTATGATCATTATTGATTTTATTTTTAAAAAATCAACTCTAAAATCACGAGTTATATGTTTTATAGCAATTTTTTTATTCTGCATTAAAATTAAGTAACCCCGTTATTTAACTAAATTAAACTCCATGGCCTTATAGGTCAGCTAGTACCTTGGCGTATCAGGCCGTTGTCTACTTGTGTCATTTCACTGATCTAGACGATATATAAGATAAAATATGATAAAATAGCATCCAATTTATTAATATAATTTTTGCCTTTAATCTCCGTGTTTTTGTAAGCTAATGCATAACACTAATTTGTTCTCAGGCATAACAATTACACAGTTTTTAAGTTACATGATTCAATAACTCTACATATTTAAGATTTAGTGTAAAATAAAACTTTAAAAAAATGATTATATTTAATAAAAAATCACGAAACCTCTTGAAAAAAGTGAGTACCGTATACAAATGTATAATTGCGTTTCTCATGTTATCTCAATTGATCAGAAATATACCCAAGTTATTTGATCTTCTTCTTCTTCCTTCCTTCCAAGTATTAGGCCAAGGCCTGTTAAGGTACGTACACACCTGCGCGCCGCAAACACGAACGGCGCGCGCGCCGCACCATGTTCATCAGATTTGGACGGGGTTTTAAGGTGCGCGCGAACAGCGCGCGCGCCGCGCGCGCGTCTCTCACCACGATCCACTCATTGTCGGTTTTTTCCACAAACACTTTGATGGTTCGCTGTTTAGATTTGGACGGGTACCTGAGAGGTTCGTCGTTTTCGATGCGCACCTATTATTTGAGTATGGAGTGGTCAGAGGAAAACATGTTAAAACTTATTGATATTTATAGAAGCAAGCAATTATTGTGGGATCCTCAACATAAGGATCATTTTTAAAAATCATTGAAAGGAGATGCCTGTTTTTTTTCAATGTTATGTGTTTTTTTTTCGTGTGTGCTGTAATTGTATGAATAAATTAAAATTAAATTTGAAGAGAAATTTTTTTTTCGCCTAGACCGGGACTCGAACCCGGGACCCTTGGCTTTCCGGGCCAAGTGCTCTACCAACTGAGCTACCGAGGCGAGTTACGATCTAGACGCAAATTTTTCTCTTATATACGTTGTAATTCCCTATCGCCAAATGCTTTTGAAACCATTGTTTCTATCTTTGCAAATGGCGGCTTCTTAGTTAAGAAGACATTTATTGGAAATTTTAACATTAATTCAAAAGCCAGTAAGGCCTCTAATGATGTATTTATTATTAATTTAACATTTCTCAATGAAAGATAAATTAAATTCGAGTCCCGGTCTAGGCGAAAAAATTTTTCTCTTCAAATTTAATTTATCTTTCATTGAGAAATGTTAAATTAAAATTATTTAGAAAACATTATTTATTTAAGACGTTCATTTCATAATATTATGTATGAAGTATCACAAAACAATACAATATATAAACACATTTATTACTAATTATTTATTTATTTCTTCAAAGACTCCAAAGAGCAAGATTGCTCATGTTAAGGGGCAATATACAAAAAATAATGGCCATAAAACAATTAACAATAAAAACAAGAAAACAAACTCAGGCATAAGTTTAAGTAATACAAACTACTATAGATGCACTATATATATATATATATATATATATATATATATATATACACACATATAAATACAATATTTAAACAGGATAATATTAATACTAATAAAATTAACAAAATTAACTAAGAAAGCAATGAGAAAATTTTTTTAATACAATTATAAAAATGTTTAACATTCGTGAAATGTTGATATTCAATAGGTAAGTTATTGTAATGGTTGATTAATGCATAACGAATCCCTTTATACCTTTTTTTTTTTGAGAAACTAGTATCTTTGTGCAATAAAGTACCTCTAGTATAATAATCATGTACATCTTTATTAAAAATTAAGGCCATGTTATGGTGAGATAGATTCTTAATAATTTTAAACATATATATACAAATCATATATTTTTTTAAATTCCTTTAATGCTATAATATTTGAAAAAGTATAAATAAAGTTATAAGATGTAATAAGTAATAAGCGTGACCAGACGTCCCGATTTTGGCGGGACAGTCCCGATTTTTAACAATTTGTCCCGCGTCCCGCGGCATTTTAAAAAAAAGTCCCTATTTTTTGGGAAAGAATGCAAGACAAGCGGGAGAACGGAAAGGGAATATACGGTTTTCGCCGCCCATGTAGCTATTTCACCAGGATATGAGTTTTATATTATTTTAGTTAATTTTGTAATGTTAAACTTTAATAATAACAAATCATTGTTGAGAACTGCTTATCAAAGTTAACATTGTTGATTCGACCACCATTGTTTGGTAAATAAAGTGCGGACAAAAAAAATCGCAATTGAGTGTTGAGACTTCGAAAGTTATTTTATGTGAAGTATAATTTAACAAATTCTTGTGAAAAAATTCATGACCTTTTAAACAACGACAGCAATCTTACTTACTTACTCACTGGCACTATCGAACCCGTAGGTTCATGGCCGCGCGGACATAAGCTCTCCATACATCCCTATCCTGAGCTAATGCTTTCCAATCATTCCCTGTATAATCTACTTCCCTCAAATCATAGTTAATGTTGTTCTCCCACCTCATTCTTGGCCTACCAACTGGGCGCTTTCCTTTTGGCTTTCCTACAAGAAGCTTCCATGCACGTCTTTCATTCCCCATACGTGCAACATGTCCTGCCCATCGCAGTCTACGAGACTTAACTGTTCTTATTATATCTGGCTTCCTATAAAGACCATGTAGTTCATTGTTATGTAGTCTTCTCCATTCGCCTGTCTGTTCATCTCTCTTTGGTCCAAAAATTTTCCTAAGAACTTTATTCTCAAATACTCGTAATCTCCTTTCCTCCCTTAAAGTAAGAGTCCATGTTTCGCACCCATATAATATAACTGGTAGAATAATAGTTTTATATATTTTCAGCTTAACGTTTTTTGAAAGGAGTTGGGACATCAAAAGTCTCTGCAATGCATAATAGCAAGCATTTCCAGAATTGAGCCTATGTTTAATTTCTTTGTGCATCTCATTCCTATTTGTGATTATTGTTCCTAGGTATTTGAATTCAGCCACTTCCTGAAAATTTCCCTCATTTGTCATTAGCTGTCCATTTCCATTATATACTGAATTTCTACGTGTGACCATATATTTAGTTTTACTGATACTTAAAAAAATCACTCAAATGAGAAATATGCCAAAGAATAAAATAATACTGGTACTATACATAATTTTGCAATGTATTACATTTGTAAATTATACTTATGTTGATATTATTTTTGCGTTCTATAAAATTTTTGTTGCTCCATAGAGTATCTTTACATTTTATAATCAAATAAGACCAACATATTTTTTCATATTTCATAATATTTTGGCGAAATGTTCATATTTTAGTAAACATTTAATATTCCTTCATATTCTTCAATTTTTTAAAATAAAATTTCAATAACTGATTAAAAACATGTTTGAAGTGATTGTAGAGACATGGTTGGTTACACCTGCTCTGCAAAATGTCTACTGAAGGTTTGTGGGTTTCCTATGAATCGCAGGAGGTTCGTTGAAATTAATAATTTCGACGAACATAACACGCGCCGTTCGTGTTCGCGGCGCGCATATGTGTACGTACCTTTACGATCCTATAGAAAATTTTCCCTCCAGCGTTTCATAGGACGACCCAGTGATCTTCGTCCTCTTGGTATATAATTATAAACAGCTTTGGGGATCCGATTTGAACTCATTCTTTCAAGATGGTGTTATTTGATGTTAAAAACTGTAACTATTACTGACGTCAGGAGGCACTTGTGATAGTAGGATGTTATGCCTCGTACATCTTTAATGACAGTTATTATGTCAATATATATATATATATATATATATATATATATATAATAAAAATTCCTTATTCGCGGGGATATGTTCGGCAAAAATGACGCGAATACAGAAACCGCGAATATGGAATGGTAATTTGTATGGGTATATAGGAGATACGTTCCAAGGTTCCAGAATAAAATAAAAATTATCAAAGTAAAATCAAATAATGAGAGATTTTGAACATTTTTATTAATTATTATTGTCAAGCTTAGTCAAGGGCTTAAATGTTTTAGTAAATGTTTCCTGTTTTGCCGTTTTTAAAATATCTTTCAATCGCAAACGACTCGCCAACTTTAAGCGGCAACACTACTTTTCTCCGCCTCGGAACTAATTTTCTTTCCTTTTACTCGAAATTATAAATTGGCAACAAAGCAGAAGAGACACGTGTTATTTAATCAAAATTATTGCAACGAATGACAAGTTGAGACAATAAATTACCGATAGTGGCGAGGGCGGTATTTATAACGGACATATCAGTATGTGAAACACGACGGCGGTGGATCTTAATAACGAACTTAAGCTTAGTGACAATAAGGTTTGTTTTACTTTGATATTAATTTGTCCATTTGGTTTGAATCGCCCTTTGTAAAAGCCGCCTCGGCACGTGTCTGCAGTAAAAAAAAATGCCGATGCGTCAATAAAGGATACTAATCCCTTTAATACACCAACTGGATCCGCGAATAAAGACATTTTTAGCCGCGAATACAGAAACTGTGTCGCAATTTTTTAACCCGCGAATAATGAAAACGCGAAAAAGGGAACCGCGAAAAAGGAGTTTATACTATATATAAGTATATATGACATGAAAATAAAAATAAATGCCTGAGTCGGGATTTGAACCCGAGTCTCTAAACTCTGTACGTTTAGCGCTCTAATGATCTGAGCCACTCAGTAATCCTAAAACAAACATTTATTTTTCTTATATATACAGTATTTTCAATTTACACGTGAGGTAATAGAAAATCGTTCCAGCTGCCATCATATATATATATATATATATATATATATATATATATATAAGTGGAAAACAACGGGAATCTACCACACCTATAATTCCCTAGTAAAGCTGCAAAGCATAGCATGAAAATGATATGACTGCAGTGAAAGACCTGCCCTCGGGCAGAATTACTATGGATGGATATATGTATATACTCATTGATTTTGGAAGCTGGGTTGACCTTAATGAGTAGTGTGACCAGAATATTTAGACTGGTGGTAAAAAACTAACCACATCAAACCTGCGACCCTTCGGATCGGCATAACCTCACATTAAATAGGTACAGTGTAACTGGCCTCATTAAATCCTTAGTTATTAGGATACCACGTCCATGTTCAAAGAAAGAATAATACAAAACAAATTTAAAAAATAAGAAACTTGGAGTAAAGTCAGACATAACCTATTAACCTAATAAGGATCCAAGAAATGCGTGGAGTCTCAAATAATTCTATAACTATGAGCCTAGTGGTGGATGTTGGAAGATGCGTCTCTGGATAAGAGGAACACATTGGCCTTACAAAAGATAATACTTTTACTGGACGAACCTTAAGCAAGTTGTGGACCTCCAAGTTGGGAGTTGCCTGTCAGGTCATAATACTTGAAAAACACAGTCTAAGATGACAAACTTTCACTCCCTTTATAATATTTTATACATTTAACGACGCTCTTAAATATCTAAGATAATTAGCAAAGCAACTGAATTGTGGACGAGAAAATGCGAACATAGCTTCCTCCCAAACCTATTTTTTCAAGCTTAAAATTATTTACGTGCCACATGTATAGAACTGGAGATCCTCGTCTTTACATCATTTACAAATGTAGCAATAGTCAATAGTTTTACGCCTCTGAAAGTTAACAGATCAGGCGGGTTTGAACATATTAACCTTGGATACAGAGGTGCATGTAACTATCATTAAACCAAAATTGACTGCAGGATCGAGGAGAAAGAAAGAGATCAATAAAAAGGGAAAAGAGGAAAATGTGCTCTATTTTTAAAAATATTACAAGCCAAGTGTCTAATTATCTAAAATCATAACCCAGTGTCTCAGTTTTATGAATATAAAACAGTACTTGTAAATAAAGGAGATTCCACGAGGAAAAGTGTTACTAATACTAGTTGACAACAATCAACTTTGATAGGTTTCTCTTTGATATAGAGTAATTCCATATGTGACTGACTGACATTTACAATACACTTTTGCTGGAAAATGCTTGCATAAATATTACATTTGTTTAAAATTAGAGGTGTTATATACGTGATATGATAGAGGAAAAGTGTCTGATTAAGATTGTACATAAATATACAACTTCTGAAGAAAAACAATGTTATTTATTATCTATCAAAGTATGTGTGACTGACTGACATAAATGTCAACTCATCACGCAGCTTAACACGTTCATCTACACCGTTCTCTGAAATGGGATTCTTAATTCAATTTTCCAAAATACCGTTTGGAGGGCATGTTTCAAGTTATATATTAAATAAAAAATTAACTTAAATCACGATTAATACCGCAGTTATAACCTAATATGTGATGTGTGACTGACTGACATTTCTAATTTTATTTAGAATTTTAAAATGCGAATATTACACAAATGTAACAAAATACTATCAAACTAGACAAACAGCTTCGGTAACAGAAATTAATAAAGAACTGCAAATACTTTATAAATTCTACGAAAATTATTAAATTTAATTTTGCTGTCAAATAAATGTTAATTTAAATCAATAATGTAATTAAATTATCTCGCTTACCATGTACTTACTTACTTACTTACTTACTCACTGGCACTATCGAACCCGTAGGTTCATGGCCGCACGGACATAAGCTCTCCATACATCCCTATCCTGAGCTAATACTTTCCAATCATTCCCTGTATAATCTGGTCCCCTTACCATGTACCATTTTAAATTATATAAAATAACGAAACTATTAAATACTTAATACCAAAGTGCCTTCTCTATTGTTAAATATACCTACTAAAATTGTATGCATGTGTGTGTATTGGCTATCATCACCATTATCATCATCATCCTTCACCAGTGTGGAAAGCAACGGGAAGCTCTCACATCTACAATTCCCTAGTAAAGCTGCAAAGCATAGCATGAAAATGCTATGATTGCAGTGAAAGACCTGCCCTCGGGCAGAATTACTATGGATGGATGGATGGATATATATGATATATATGATTACAATTTCGTCCGGCGCCATAGCCGAGAGGAAAGGCAAGAAGCCTAGGCGCAGAACTATGGGACTTGCGCTGGTTCGAGCCCCCATGGAGGAGACATTTTCTCATTGAATTTCGGCGTATGGGACCGATGCCCACCCAGCATCGTGTGGCATTTGGGTAGCTACAATATGTAACGACTCCAGATTGATAAGACCAACTATAACGGCTGGGGGACCCGACAAGCTGACCACATATCAACCCTTTACTGGCTTATGATCGTCTACCTCTGTGATTATAACACATGTGGACGTGAGGCTAGCAGTAGGTTGGAAGACCAAGGGCCTTCTAGGTCTTTCGCGCTTGGAGTGGAGTTTATTAGAGTTTACCTGATGTAAGATTTAATATTTTTTATTTCTAGATTGAACCACTGAAAAAAAATGTATCCTTGCAGAATGTATACACATTCTTAATAAGTTACTTATTTATCAGAGTGTATGTACTTTCAAAAAAAAATTATCGTAAGTCGCATTAGTATGCTGTAGTTAGTAAACAATTTCTGACGCAGTGAATTCTACTTTTAAACAACCATAAAAACGTAACTCTAATTAGCCCGAGTTCTGATGACTCACATCATAACATCGATGTATATGAGATCGTTTCTCTCTCTAGTCTTCGCCGCTAACTTGACCTGACTTGACCCATTAATAAAAATAATGTTTCCGGTCACGCATGAAATCCCACGCTGTGACTCAATGGTTTGAGTCAAGATGTCTCAATAGAGAGCACTGATTCGAGTCCCCATGAGAGAAGACATTTTCTCATGGAATTTCGGCGACAATGGGATTGGTGCCCACCCAGAATCATGAAGAATTTCGGCAGCTACAATATTTAGAGGTTGTGGTCGAGAAAACCAGCCATAACGGCTGGAGTATCCAACATGCTGACCACATATCACCCTATATGTTGGTTAGATGATTGTCCACCTCTCTGATTGATATACTTGGATGTGAGATTAGCAGCCAAGGGTTTTCTAGGCCTGTCACGCCATTCAGTTTTTTTTAACACACGAACTTATGAATTTGTTGCGCTTATTATTTGACAGTTGTGCTTACTCTATAACATACGGGTCCAACGCTTTCACGTCGTATACGCAATGAGTATGTGATAGATGCAAGATATTAAAATTATTTTTCTAAAAAATTCTTTCCTTCTTCTATATCATTTTGTGACTCCAGTTATTTTGTTGGTTTTACAGCTCACATTACATAATTCTGCACCATTTTGTGTATTCTTTCCCGATTTTTGATACATCCGTGCCATTCTTTTTACTAGGCCGCCAATCGCATCTATAACCCCCTTTCCATGGTACGATTCAAAGAAGTTCCATTTTATGTCAAAATCCAAATATGCAAGTAAACAGTATCACATTGCTAAATGTATAGACCTATTTCTATTACCAGCTGCTCCATCTCAAAATTGTTATCACCTCAAGTTTTAAAGGAAATCACTGTAGTTCGAAAGGAACGCTTTTCTATAGCAAATATCTACAGCATACTTGCTATGTGTTACATAACCTTAGAACAAAGTATTTCTTCTGAACTTTTCTGTCACCTTCCACCTAAACTACGCATCAGCTGTTAATATTGAGATATGCTAATTTTTCCAATCAACTGCCGGGATTTCATTCTGTCCTTTGTAGGTATAATTTATCTGAGAAATCAACAAGTATGGCTGCTTCGTTTACTGCAACCTTTTTCCTGAATATATTTAAATGCTTCCGCTAACTGCCTTTTAGCTGAAATTGACACAGAAAAAGGGTCAGTAAATATTTTATGGAACAGCTGAGCCGAACAGTATACTAGATTTCCTAAGCCATGTTTATGTTAATCCTCAGCGGAGTGCAGCAAGCAACTGACTACATCATGCGTATTAGCATATATATGTTAGGAAAAAAAGTCAGTCAGTCACGGGACACTAGCGGGAAAAATAATGATTTTACAGGAAAATGTCTTCAATACTTTTTTGTTAGTTGTGTACCGATAACGTAGAATCCAAGGGTAAATTATATTCCATCAATTATTATGTTGTTTACAGTAATTTTTATACGTTTTCCGTGACTGACTGACCATAGCTTGCAGTTAACAATTATAGGACACATTTAAGACATATAGAACATTAGAATGCAATTAATATTATTACATTTACGACTAGGAAGGACTAAAGTATGGTTTAACAAAAGAGTTTGTACAATAAAATGAATTAATACGACCAAATCATTAACCAACAAACTGGTAAAACTTTGCACGTTTTTACAGGTTTCGAAAATTACAAGTTCTACCACTAATATTAGATTAAAATAATACACTTTTGGAACATTATCTTATAGAATCAGAAAATTTGATCCTTAAAGATATATATTACGTCAAAAAAACATTCCTGTGTCAATTTCAAAATTTTCACCCTTTAAGCGCCCAAGTTTAAATGGCCAGGTAGCGGCAGGCTGCCCGGGTTTAAATGTCCACCTAGCTTTTAAACTCCTTGGCTTTTGACTATAACTTTGCTGATTTTATTAACTCATATTTTAAAATCTGTGGGGGTCACAAACATCAAACAACGTTTAAAGTGTTAAATATTATTGTAAAATCGGTGGTATTCACGGCAAAAACCCGTAGTGATATTTTATACCATAGAGATAATTTTTAAATTCACGATAGTTAGCAAATAACTTTCGGGATTTTAGAGTGTTGTGAATCAGGTTAGAAGTGAAAAACTATACATAGATTTAGGTATATTCTCACCCTCGTTCATTCTTTTGTTTATTATGTTACATCCGGTCAGTTTTCCCACCCAAACAGGAAAGTTTTTGAAGAAAAAAAAACAGGTCACATTCCACCCACAGCACTTATTCATTCACAGTTTTGTGACTCAGAGTGAAGTTTACGATATGTCTAAGTACAAAATCACTACGTTCCGCTGAAATACAAGACATTCTCGGATTGGTGACAATGACAAAACGATATCAATGACAAGGTACAATTAACTGACACTTATAGCTGTGAGACACCTGACGTTTGTCAGGTCTTGGGTTCGTGAAACTAGAATTGACAGCGAAGAAACAATATACTCTTCCCCCCTGACATGACAGAATCAGAAATGTACCTTTTTCTTGGCGTAATTATTCTAATGTGAAATGACGTGTTGTGGGATAGTAAGACATAAGAGAAAAGGGATGCCTAATAATCTAAAAAAAATAATAATAATTCCATGGTGCGACAGGCCTAGAAGGCCCTTAGCTCCTACCATCCAGCTTCTGGCCTCACACTCATATGTGTCAATCACAAAGGTAGATGATCATCGAGCCAGTGCATGGGTGACATGTGCTCAGCATGTCGAGTCCCCCAGCCGTTATAGCTTGTTTACTCAACCAAAAAAAATATTTTTTCATTTGTTAGACTTAACTATTCTACACAGTTTTCTTCTTCTGACTTATTGGTGCCAAAACAACATATAGTGACTTCTGACTTAGACTTGTCAGAGACGTATTGCAACAGGCTGATAGAACACCCTGTAGACAACTCCCTGGATTGACCTAGTATATTGAGTACAGACATTTCGTGATTTGAAGTCAACTTAAGTCAACATTGGGCCAAAACAACACATACAGACTTCCGACTTAGACTTGTTACAGACTTTTCGGAACAGGTTGGTAGAACACCCTGTAGATGACTCCCTGGTCGGTAGACCTAGTATATTGAGTACAGACATTTCGTGACTTGAAGTTAACTTTATTCAACATTGGTCGGTAGCTTTACAAAGACTAATTTGTCGTGTGTTCTGTGTGGCAAGTCATTCACACAGCCTCCTGTGTAAATCTAAATAAATCCCTATCGGCAATAATAATCAGATGAAATTATAACATCATTTAATGAAGCAGTTACTGGACTTAGGTCATATTTATATTCAAATTGATCAGGGAAGAGAGTGGAACCTGATTATGTAGGAGCAAAGGCCGTATAAAATGATCCAAAGAAGTCAGCATCAATGTAATCAAATTATTAGTTATTAAAGAGGACTGACAACTCAGGTAATGTAACCCTTTCTTTTGTGAAGACGGAAGTGGCTGACACATGATAATAACTTACTAATGACAATAATCCTTTGCTCGACAGATTGAGTAGAGATATCTTCTAAGCCTCCAGTTAACTGATTTAGCGTGATAACCATAACCCATTAGCTAAGGTACAAGCGGGGGTTTTACCCTGACACAAACATCGTTAGCAAAAAAGTGTGGGAACATGGCAAGTTTCTAGCGTCGGAAGCCTAGGAAAAAAACCCAAGCCTAAGAAGAAAAACCCAAGCCTAGCTAATGTTTGTGACCAGACTGTACGTGAAGCCAGCACGGGGAAAAAAGGTCCAACCTCTGAAGGCGTAAATCGCCAATAATAAATTTGTAACACCCCCGGGATCAAAATAGGAGGGCGCATTAACCAATTATATGTTTCGTTATATGTGCCTAAGCACTGACCTTAGGTCCATGTGATCGAGGTAGTGGGAGTAACTAATTTACATATAGGCGAGAGAGGCTTCTCCTCGTCACTCACTGCTCGTAGAAAATTACATCAAGTCACTTCTCTAAAACACTTAGTTCAAAAGTTAAATAAATTCACTTCGTATAGACGATTACTTGTAGTGTGTAATAGTTAAGAATAAACTACTTTCACCAGATCTTCTTTATACATTAATTCTGCCCGACGAAGTCCTCGTGGAATCCCGAGATAAGAACCTCAACTCTACCGATTACCAACCGGAGCAACCTAAGTTCTCACACATGGAGAACTCCTTCAGTATTCCTAGTGTCACTAAATCCAATCTTTACCTCTGTGCCCAACAATAATCCCCCTCCATATTGGCTCCCTAACGTGCGGGCAGAATAGATCATAAAAGTAACACACGAATAGAAATCAACGGCAGAACGACTAAGTCCCACGACCACGAGGCAACCAGGACAGAGAAGATGACGGCAACAAGCAGGCAACCCTGGATGCGGAACGAGAAGACAGCGACTGAAGGAAGGAAGCAGTAAGTGACACAACAGCAGAATAAGCATTTTCTTTACTTTTTACATATATAAGAAATCAAAATATTACAGTGATTTAACGGAAAATATATCTGTGTGTATTTATGTTGTTAAGAAGCAGGAATAGAAAGAGGCAGGCAAATAAAGATAAAAAAATGGATAGGAAACACGAAGAGATTAGGGAGAAGGCTTGTGGGCAACTGATTGAAGGAGAGAACGAAATCGTAAGGAGGGGAGAGGATAACGAAGATGGCAGAGAGAACTTAGAGCAGAGCACAGGGGAAAGTAGTGAAAGCAACGCAAGAGCAGAAGCTAGAGGGGAAGTAGAGGACAAGGGAAATCCAAACACCGACACCATAAAATACATGAAAATGCTAATGTCGAGAATAGAGGAGATGGATAGAAGTAGGAAAATGGATTTAGAGACGATAGATAGAAGTAGGAAAATGGATTTAGAGACGATAGATAGAAATAGGAAAATGGATTTAGAGGCAATGCAGAGGAATATGAAACGGGAATTTGAAACTTGGAGAGGACAGATGGAGATAAGCAGGGAAAAGGATGTATTTACGTTGAAAGAAACATTAAGGGATGAGATGGGAAAAGATAGAGAGATGCTAGAAGCGAAAATAAATGAATCGTCAGCGTGTGTAGAACTAAAGATAAATAAAATGGAACAAAAACCTATTAAAGACTCAGAGAAAACAGAAAACAGGGTAATAAGTCAAATGAGAACAGAGATGAACAATAGTATAATAACGTTACAAACTAACTTAGGGGAGAAACAGGAGGAATTACAAGGGGAAATAAAACGAGTCGACAAGAATGTGCTCTGTAGTGTAGAGAACTCGGACAAAAGGGTAAATTATATGTGTCTATTTGTACAAAAGCCAGCCCACGAACAAGAAACACTAAAGCCCCAAGTAGCTCAGAAAATTGCAGAGCAGGATAAACGCTCTGAATTGATTGAAAATGATAGTAGAGCCTAGATTTAATGAGTTAGGCACTAATATAGAACAGAAAGTGACTAATGAAATCAGCAAACTAAATGATGAAATAAGTGTCATCACAAAGAACATAAATAGTAGAGGTCAAAAGGATAGGAACCCCGAAAATGAATCATACGCGTCGGAGAGTGTTTCTTGGACGACGGCTAATCACAAAACATATGCACGTATAGAGATACTAGGGAACCCAGAGATCGCTAGTAATTCTGTGGCGCATATTAACATAGATGATAGAAGTAAGAATCATTTGAAAAATTTTGACAAAAGTCTAGTCATTATATGTGAATCTAAGGATAAGATTGAGGCTGTAAAGACCCGATAAATTACCATGCGTGTGTTCAGAGTTTGTTTGCGTGTGGGCGTAGTATCGCAAAACATGTATATAATAATAGTACAGGAGGCCTTTGCGAGTTAACAGACTGTGAAATTAGACACTAATAGTATTAAGGGTAGACAGACGGACAGTGAAAGTTGACACTCGAAAAAAAAAAGGGAGGGAGAGATTTTTACACGTAAGAATGACAACGGAATGGATATATTACGTATGTATGTATGTCTTGCATTGTACTATATTGTATTGTGTGCACAGGTAGACACTACTGTGATTTTAGGTACGAGATAAATGTCAATGTAAACGCTGAAATTATGCAGTACCCAGGTAAGGAAGTGGTTATATACCGACAGAATTTTGATATAACATACAAAAGGTACAAACATATAAGCTCTACATGATTCCCAAACAAAATTAAAAACAAGACCTGATAAATTATACTTAAATGCATGAACCAGTTTTCACGGGATTCGAACTCAATACTAGCTGAGATTAGGACATAAATGAAAAGTATTAGTAAAAAAAAAATTAATAAATAAATGTTGTATGGTAAAATACCAAATATAATCAGTAATTAAAATAAATAACACTAATAAAGTGATTAAATAGGCCTAGATTAAAACGCTAATCGCGAGAGGAAAGGGCACAATGACTGCGAAAAAAAAAATAAAGTGAAATGTCGATTTAGATATTAATCATGATAATACCCCCCATATTGATGGATGTGATATAATTAATTGAATTAATGTGAATACATAACACATGCATGTCCACTTTCAGCTAAGATTGAGGGCGATTAATAAATTGTTGATTTGAACTTAACGATGGAGAATGGATCTATATTTTTAAATGTTTTAATCCAATCGCTCGAGCAGAAAGCTGCAGTATCTACTTAATCCAGTAAATGTTAAAATGAGCCCAGATAGGCCATTGTAATTGTTTAATACATATAGGTAATTGAAGAACCTTGTACAACAATCTGAATACGAATAATATCATGATGATTATGATTATTTTGTCCAAAATAACAATCAGACAGTGTAAACATAGGAGCTAATGAGACAGGGTGAAGCTCAATGCACCTTAATTGAAAGGCCGAGTGGCGGTGTGAACCTATAAAGCGTGAGAAATATATTTGTTGAGTATATTTACAGAATTTAATTTGTAGACGTGGGCCGAAGCGGCACGTCACTGTGTTTGTATAACACGTGCTATTTTGTTGAAAATATTTGAGGGCAAGGGATCCCGTATTATCTAGTTAATGAAGTCATGGTCGCTGGTGGAAGCGAATGTGACAATTTGTGCGAATTTGTATTCGATGTTAGTAATGAGATGAGATGAAGTCATGGTCGCTGGTGGAAGCGAATGTGACATACTATGCGATTCTGTATTCGAATGAAAATATTTTGCATGCTTAAGAAAATAACGTCGTTTGGCTGAGTAATGATATAGCCAGTTATGCTTTGGCCAAGTAAATGAGCCGAAATATGTTGAGAATAAAATGTTAAGAATCATGAATATTTCATGGATTAATAATCATGATGAATTCGTATGTATGCAATACCTATGGGGAAAAAAATGATATCAGGGGGTAATACTATCAATAATAATTGTTTATAACGATAGCACAGCTGCTTAAACGCGATATTTTAGTCTTTTGGTCGCAAACATATGATCCATGTAAATAAGTCTTATTGACTCAATTTAAATTAAATTTAGCAAAACTAAAGTATTATTCGACATATGGTTTGAAGTAGACAAAACTGGTTCATCGCAAATGAATTCCCAAGCTGTAGACGCACATTATAATGTAGGTCGATATTAAGGTGTAGATGAAATTGCAAATAAACAGTTACACACGAAGGAGCAATTTATGCTATACTGGTATTCAACTAAGTAGTTCCGAATGGTAATTGTACAAGCATGAATGGTTTGAGTAGGCCACCAAATATATATTAAGGGTGTATCTTGTTTTTTCTTTATGAATATTTATGTATGTCTATATTGCAGAAAGTGAGTCTATTTAACCTCAAAGAACGAACCCAGGTAGAAGGGTTACATATCAGTGTTTACAATCTGAACACAATTGACGTGCTGGCAACACTCTCAGGGTTAACGTGCTCTAACCAAAATATTATAGCCATTTTTTTTAAAAGGCCACTATAGCTATGATACTAGCATTATATTACGCGAGAGGATTATAAACAAATGAAAAAAATCCCTTGATTTTTTCCATTTGATTATAGGGCATTATGTGGCAAGTCATTCACACAGCCTCCTGTGTAAATCTAAATAAATCCCTATCGGCAATAATAATCAGATGAAATTATAACATCATTTAATGAAGCAGTTACTGGACTTAGGTCATATTTATATTCAAATTGATCAGGGAAGAGAGTGGAACCTGATTATGTAGGAGCAAAGGCCGTATAAAATGATCCAAAGAAGTCAGCATCAATGTAATCAAATTATTAGTTATTAAAGAGGACTGACAACTCAGGTAATGTAACCCTTTCTTTTGTGAAGACGGAAGTGGCTGACACATGATAATAACTTACTAATGACAATAATCCTTTGCTCGACAGATTGAGTAGAGATATCTTCTAAGCCTCCAGTTAACTGATTTAGCGTGATAACCATAACCCATTAGCTAAGGTACAAGCGGGGGTTTTACCCTGACACAAACATCGTTAGCAAAAAAGTGTGGGAACATGGCAAGTTTCTAGCGTCGGAAGCCTAGGAAAAAACCCAAGCCTAAGAAGAAAAACCCAAGCCTAGCTAATGTTTGTGACCAGACTGTACGTGAAGCCAGCACGGGGAAAAAAGGTCCAACCTCTGAAGGCGTAAATCGCCAATAATAAATTTGTAACACCCCCGGGATCAAAATAGGAGGGCGCATTAACCAATTATATGTTTCGTTATATGTGCCTAAGCACTGACCTTAGGTCCATGTGATCGAGGTAGTGGGAGTAACTAATTTACCTATAGGCGAGAGAGGCTTCTCCTCGTCACTCACTGCTCGTAGAAAATTACATCAAGTCACTTCTCTAAAACACTTAGTTCAAAAGTTAAATAAATTCACTTCGTATAGACGATTACTTGTAGTGTGTAATAGTTAAGAATAAACTACTTTCACCAGATCTTCTTTATACATTAATTCTGCCCGACGAAGTCCTCGTGGAATCCCGAGATAAGAACCTCAACTCTACCGATTACCAACCGGAGCAACCTAAGTTCTCACACATGGAGAACTCCTTCAGTATTCCTAGTGTCACTAAATCCAATCTTTACCTCTGTGCCCAACAATAACCCCTCTCCATCTGCGCGGGGAATCAGAAAACGTGTGCAAGTGAAGTGTAAAAAGTATGATGTCTGTTTGTGTATTGGTGATTGTTTCGAGGCTTATCACACAAAAACAAACATTCAATAAACGAATGCTATCTTCACATCACGTTGCCAAGCATCTGACAACCCTGAAAAAAGGTACGTTACAATAGTAGTATTATCCAGTATAATTTCAAGCAACCAAACAAGTCCGCCTGCTCAGAACCCATACGCTGGGTCTGCGGGCAGATTGGACGTACATTTTAAAACCCAGCATATGGGCTCCTGGGCGTTTAAAGGTTAATATTATTACCTTTACGACTAGGAAGGACTAAAGTATGGTTTAACAAAAGAGTTTGTACAATAAAATGAATTAATACGACCAAATCATTAACCAACAAACTGGTAAAACTTTGCACGTTTTTACAGGTTTCGAAAATTACAAGTTCTACCACTAATATTAGATTAAAATAATACACTTTTGGAACATTATCTTATAGAATCAGAAAATTTGATCCTTAAAGATATATATTACGTCAAAAAAACATTCCTGTGTCAATTTCAAAATTTTCACCTCGGTATGACATTTTCGTCGAATCGGTCTATATGCAGTTCATTTATATCAAATGTAAAAAAAAAGTGCATCAAATGCATTTTTTGTTTTTTCTTTTTTTTCTCGGTGTACACAATATACTAAATAACTTCATGAAATACTTTTTTATGAAGTCAGTTTGCTGTCGTGTTGCCTGACGCATGCACAAATATATGTGAATGAGCAAAGTAGAGCTGACAATATGAGAAAAGGAATACGTCAATATTAACTCTGAAACGTATTTTCTCAGTGCATTATCGATAGTCAATCTCACTGTTAATTGTAATAATTTGAAACGGCAAATCATTTAAGATCAATGGAATTTTTGATATGAAACCTATGTATTTGCCGGTTAAGAGGACCGCCTCAGTGATAATAAACATATTATTGAAACTTAATCTTGCGCCTTTAAATAATTTCGGCAAGTTAAGATTTAAATATTATAATTAGCGATTGAATATTTATTCCCAATATATGTGAAGGCACTCCGGGCGGATTTAATTAATTGAACAATTTTATTGGATAGCTTACACTTCCATCTTGTTCCTTCATTGTGTCCATCGATTTATTTATTTGTTCTTCCTCCGGTATAATGTTCTGTACCTGCTCATTGCACTACATCATTATTTGTAGCTAAAATCGCTCGCTCTTACAACCATTCTTTCTTCAGGTAGTTTGTTTCTATAAACGGGTACAAATGTTCGATAAGTTTTTCTTTCGTTTTTAGTGCGTTACACAACGTTAAAATACGTTTACCACATATTTTCTATTTTCAAAAGATTTTCGTCTAAGCTGTGCTCACGGGTCTTACATTTTCAACGAGATCACAAATATTAATTGATTTAAAAATGCTTTTATCTCATCAACTTGTGTTTATTTTGGATCGAACAGGAATATCTGCGGAAATTTTTTTCATATGAGCAATAAAATTCTTTCCAATATTCATCAGTTCTTCCAATAATCCTGCAATGACTTTTCTAGGGCCTAGAGTGGTTTTCTATGTATCATAGTGCATGCTTTAGTATAGCATTAAAAGCAGACCACGTGCTGAAGTTTTCGTTATGCCACAGACTAGAAACTCTTGTTTGGATGGAGTTAATGGTAATTTTATAGTGGAATGCGCCGTTTTTCCGTCCTCTTGTAACGTGGACAATTCCAGACGATGTCAATGCCAATACGATTAATACGAAACCATTTACTAGTACCCACTGATGCAACGAAAGAAATGATTTACCGTTTATCTGCTTCAAAACGATTTATGATCCAGCGGTACCCGATCATCACAGTACACGAAGAAAGTCTCTCATCTACTACCACGTGACCTGCGCTTGGTAGATGTGACTACAACTAGCTAACACCATGCGAGCGTTGCTACACCCAAATTGATGAAGAATGTGGTTTTATATTATTTAGTTGATTAAGTAAATTGAAAAGTCTAGTAATTCCATATATGTTCGTTGCTATATCAGTTCGAAGCTAAGTTTCAGTTGTGCTGTAAACAAACGTGCGTACTATATTATTCCGCCGACTTGTGTTCGTCCCGCACCGTAGTTTAGTGGTTAAGGCAAGAGGCCTTGGCATAGAGCTATGGGACTTGAATTGGTTAGAGTGTCCATGGGGGAAGAAATTTTCTAGTGGAATTTCGCGCTGTATGGGACCGGTGCGCACCCAGTATTATGGAGAATTTGGGTACGTACAATAAGGGCGACGCCAGGTTGACAGAACCGTAATATAACGACTGAGGGACCAGATATGCTGACCATATGTCACCACCTATAGTGGCAGGATGATCGTCTACCTCTGTGGTTAATACATGTTGATATGAGGCGAACAGCCAGCTGGTAGGCCTAGGGCCTTCCAGTCCTGTCGCGCCATGGAGTTTAGCTTTTATTTATAATCTTTGTACTTTGGCAACATTGTATTTTACGGGAAATAAGACTGAATACATTGTAAGATTGTACGAAAAATTAGCATTTCCTACATTTCTCGCTTACTTATGAAAAAAAATTATATATGCATTTAATTGGACGTTTATACATTTTCCATAATGTTAATAGATAACCTTTATATTCCAGCCTGGCTCAACTGTTACTTTCACCACATCGTCAACGGTTAATGTGATATATATCTCACTAAATTGTTTGAAAACATTCAAAATAATATGTCTCTCTCCAGTTTTTAAATACATGCATTTAGCCATTTGAAATTGCAACGTATTCTGCATTGCGCATGTGTAAGAATTAGAAAGTGCTTATTTAATATATTGAATTGTAATTATATATTATAAGATTTTCTCATATAACTTATATAGACATGTGCTAGGTAATGTACATTTTTATTTTTATATTTATTTTACTTTGAGTGTTAGAGAGCTAACTATATTTTCTTACACACTTAAAAGTAAAACCATTGGCAAATTTATTTATGAGCGATTTTGAATGTAAAATCACTAAAGCACATCCCACAATGTTTAAATTTTGGAGTAGATATGTTGATGGTATAATTTGTATTGTTAAAGAAAAACATGTAGAAGATTCCCTTAAACTATTAAATTTACAGAGTACAAACATTAAATTCACCAAAGAAATAGAAGACAATAAACAAATACCTTTTTTGGATCTTAAATTGGTCAGAAACGAAGAAAAAGGAAAAATTGAATTCAGGATTCATAGGAAAGAAACTCATACGGAAAATTTTATAAAATCAACAGGGTTCAATCCAATTGGACATAAATTAGCAGCATTTAATAGTTTAACTCATAGATTGGTAAACTTACCCTTAAACGAACAAGATTTCAGACATGAGAAAAAACACATAATCAAAGTAGCAAGAGAAAATGGGTTTGATGAAAAAATGGTACATAAAAGGATAGAAAAGTATAAAAAACAAAAAATGATAAACAGAAGTAATCTTGAAAAAGAAGAACCACCTATGAAAAAATATAGGAAATTCACATATCACCCCTGGGTACATAATAAATTTCAAAATATATTTGAGAAGTTTAATATTAAATTAGCGCCAAAAATAACTACAGTTTAAATAAACTAATAAAAACCAACAAAAATGAAAAACTGATAAAAATAAAAGTCAGGAATATATCAAATTGAATGCATGGGTTGTGAAAAGATATATATAGGGAAACAAAAAGAAACCTAAAAATTAGAACCAAAGAACACATAAGAAATATTAAAAATGGAGAAATTGAAAAATCTGCAGTTGCTGCTCATGTTTGGTCTGAAAAACATAATATAAATTCAGACACTAAATTATTAAATAAACAGTTAGAAAATACAAAAGAGCTGACTATTTGGGAAAAAATTATATTCAGAAGAACAGAAACAGAGTTATGAATTTTGATATTCCGATGGAGGGTGACCTTGTTTGGAGGTTCTTTGGCCAACCACAGGATGGAGCTGACATCGACATCCAGGTGGTGCAACATAATGCTACATAAATAAAACCAGTCTGGGAAAGCTGAAGATAAAACAGAATTGTTTTGAAACATGTCCAAGAACAAATCAACATTAATATTGAGGTAAGATGTCCAGACCAAAAATAATATAAGTAAAACCATTACTCGACCAATTAAAAATGCAGTCATACATCTGGTTTGAATACATTACAACTGGAACTTAGCTGTGGAGAAATCCATCCATCCATAGTAATTCTGCCCGAAGGCAGGTCCTTCACTGCAATTATAGCATTTTCATGTTATGCTTTCAGCTTTACTTTGTAGGTGTGGTAGCTTCTCGTTGCTTTCCACACCGGTGAAGAGTGGTGATATTGACGATGATGATAATGATAAGGATGATGATGATGATGGCCATATGATTTCGGGGACCGTTTGGGCCTTAAAGTTTTCCTGACATTTGTCTTACAGGTGAGGAAAAACCCCGATAAAAACCTCACCCAGAAAAACTGCCCCGACCGGGGTTCGAACCCGGGCTCGCTGCTTGACAAGGAGCACGCTACCTCGAGACCACAGCGCTGGACCTCTGGACAAATATAGAGTAAAATTTAATGTTCTATTTCAGGTAAACACCCACTTCTAAAGGTCGGATTTGGCCTTATTTTTGGATAATACCTACATCAGTTTATTTTAATAGCATAAAATGACTTTCGTTGTGAAACATAAAAATTGCGATATCTAAAACGATTATTAATTTTGCTTTCAGGTGAATTCTACATGTGTTGTTTCAGAGTATGATAGCATACAAACATTCGCCATACCTAAAACTTGTATGCACATTGCCAGAAACCAAACATGGCGGTTGCGAGAGTCATTTTCTAATTTCGGATTCTAGGTAAATCCCCAATTATAATGATCGTATTTGTGATATTTTTGGATAACACCTACCTCGACTTATTTAATAAGTATCGCTGTGAAACATTGAAAAAATGAGACCACAAGAGCGAATTTATAATTTATGATTCCGGTTTAAGTCGAATACTTAATGGATTGAGATCATAATGAATGTCGGCTAAACTCTCACCGAAATTGAAAACCTGTTTTTACAATTTTTTATGAATATCGGTTGTGCGATTCAGAAGCCTATAAAGGACAAACATACACATAGTCGTTATATATATATATATATATATATATATATATATATATATATAATTTATTTAATTTGATATATAAAATGTATTTACTTCCGCTACACACAATTAAAATTTTTGTTAAAAATATAAATATCGTAAAACTTTTGTATGAACAGTGTCATGTTTAGATAACAATGACAAGAATGTTGACGTAATAACTAACGTTACGGAGCAACGCTACTGAATGTGCAATCGAAAATTATATTTTGAATTAATATTAATAAAATATTACAATTTCACAGATCAAATTAAAAACTGTTTAATGCATCAATTTATAATGATCAGGTTTGTAGAATGAACAATGAACAATGTTTTCATTATCAGGTGGAAATATTAAATATTTTAAAAAATACCATATTGAACTTCGTTTAAATGCTTGTAAATATGATATCACCTGATATACTGTTTATATTTGAAAGCTGACTGAATATTATGACTAATTTAATTCTAAAATGGTATATTTTCTGTTTTATTTATATTTTAGATAACATTTTGTTATTCTAGTTATAAACGTAATATTGAAATTAATGTATTCAGGCTTGTTCTTCTTATGCAATAATTATTACAAATAAGTAGAATAAGCTGGGATATGAACCCGAGATCTCCAGCTTTAAGCGCTGGCGCACAAAGAGAGCATCGAGTAGCAGAAAATCTCCTCCGTTTGAAATCACCGTGGGAACTTGTATTCACATTACAACGTTGTGTCGTTTCAGATGTTTATAACGTAATGTATTCGGGCTTGTTGTTAGTTAATACAACTGAAAAAATAAATTGCCTAAAGCGGGATTCTAATCTCCAGATTACGTAAATAAACACAGCTGGTTACTGCAGCAGACTGTCAACCTGAGGACTTTGAGTTCACATCCAGTTTTAGGCAGAAACTTTTTTCTTGAATTCTATCATCTTCTTCATGCTAACAACAAGAGTGAGTAAAATAATTTAAGTATCAAGTTTGTAATCAGCTGATGATATGGCGCGGAATGTATCCCAACATAATGTTCTTTGTAAAAGCGACCTGTTGTAATGTGAATAGAACTTCATTAATAAGGTTACACGGCGATCTCAAATACAGGAACATGTTGTGTCTGCTTCTGGATTACATAAGTAGCACAACTGATCAGTGCCCCAGCGCATTGAGCTGGGGATCTTAGGTACAAATCCCAGTTTAGGAAGATTTTTTAGTTGTATTTTTTTATTCAGTTTTAAAATGTATTTATCCCGTTCTATAAACTGGACTAAACACCCCGGGGAGACATGTCTGCAGAGCTCTTGGCTGCCCAATTGCATTATTTTACACAGGTTAACGATAATCGTGACACCACAGTATTAGGTCAGCCTGTCGAGTCCCCTGGCTTTTCAGCTACCCAAATTTCTAACGATGTTTGGTGGAAATCACATATTATGGCTAAGAGTAATTTTCTTCTCCCTCGTAACTCGCATGAGCGCATGTCCCTTTGCTCTGCATCTATTGTTAATTCCGTTAATAAATTTAAATTTAAAAGTAATTATATATGTTAGAATTATTATCGATATTCATTGTTACGTCTTAGGAATTAATATATAATTTTTCCTTTAATAATATTGTATTTTTACACGCTAATTTATCCTCTGTCTTCAGAATTATGATTTTTATGTGACTTGTTTTAAACAGATCAATAGCATCTTTTAGTGCAATCGTTAAAAGAATAATTGCATTTTATAAAAAGTAATTACCTTTTTTAGAATAATTCAGAATATGAAGGTAAGAACATATTTCTTAATTTATCTTGGAAAAGTACATATAACCCCAAATTTTTTACACTGTGAAAAATTCAAAAACTCCATCTGGGTTTCAAATGTGAATTCTATAACTAGAGGCGATCATACTTACGACTGTTCCGCCAATATAGATTACACAAAAATGGAAGGAAGAAAAGAAGGAAAATATAACGTAGAAGAAAAAAATTTTTGTAATGTTATGCATATTGAAAAATTAACTTAAATGGTAATCCAATGTAACATTTCTATTGCGAATAATGAATAATATGTAAACAGTCGAAAAGAGTAGGTTTCATTTGTTATTTATCTGAATATTGCGTTTTCTTCCCTACATTGAATTACATCACCGTTCTGCCTAATTTCTGTTGTTCTCAATCTGTTCAGCGATTCTAAACGGATGTTTTATGCTGAATTCGAAAATTATCTCCATTTTCTCCCAACACGTCAGATTTTCAAACATTTCATGAAGAACTAGAAGTTGAATTGTGGCTTTGTGGAACGTTATATCAATTATTTCTAACTAGAATGTTGTGAGAAAACCTTCTATTTGTTATTAATTAATAATTATAAGCCCAGAAACACTGCTGATACTGTACACAGCTGTTGCTCTGCCACTCTTATTGTTTGGATGTGAAATTTGAGCACTTACCTCTATCAAAATAAGACAGACCGACGTTTGTTGGCTTTGTAACTAGAAATACTTTATTGGATCACAAAGAAAATACTATCAGTAAGAAATTGAACATAGAACAAAACACAACATTAATAAGAAAATGTAGAATAGATTGGAGAGACCACGCCTTATGAATGCCAAACACTTGTTATACTCTATAATATTAATATTTCATTAATATCTTTTATATATATATATATATATATATATATATATATATATATATATACCGGTATATATATATTTTTCATTTCGACATTCGGTGGCGTTACTTCGTAACGTTACAATTATTACGTCATCATTCTTGTAATCGCTATGGTTAAGGCGTATTCTATACAATCATTGTATGTAATTTATTTGTGTTTTATAAAAATATAATTCGAAGGTGGCGGAAAAAGTCCCATTCTTGGGAAAGTAATATATATATATATATATATATATATATATATATATATGTTATAACTACACAGAATACCCAAACAAATGTTAAGATATCAACCTGCAGGAAGAAGACCAGGACGTCCACTCAAAAGACTTTTTGGATAGTGTTTCTCTTGAGGCCGAAACAGGTCAACAAATGGCCTAAATTCGTGAATGTACTATGATGATGATGTTATAATTAAATTTTTGACATTGAACAATGCAGGCTTAACATGACATGATAAGAAAAATAAATTCCTGGAGAGGATTTGAACCCGGACCTCTGGATTGGTACTCCAGTGCGCTACCACTTACTCTACCAGGAAAATCTAGTACAAACACTTATTTTTCTTATATATGTTTTTTCTCTATTATTACGAGATGTAGCGGGAACTCGGTGCCCACTGCCACATTATTTTCTTCTTGATAGACGCGTGTTCGACTTTGCTTGACTAGGTGGTTACGATTCACATCTCTAGATCTAAAAGTTCACTGGATCAAACCTGTTCGGGTCTGTGAATTCTTCAGAGCAAAATAATCCTCAATATGTTTTCTACATCCGGGTCATGTGCTTATATTTACGACACGTAAGAGAACTTGAAGCTTGTAAGAAGACGAATCTGGTCCTTTCTCGTTTAGATTTGAATTGAGAAATTAATAATCTCAGCTGTTAAAGAGCGTCGTTTAATAATAATAATAGTAATAATAATAATAATAATAATAATAATAATAATAATAATATCACACAAAAGATTGAATATCATTTTTGTAAGGTGTAACATCCAAGTTCAAACTTGGAGAACCGGTATTTGTGTAGCAGAGTTACCTTAACGTGCCCCTCCTATCCACTATCTCTGCCATAATAAAGTCGAACATTTTTCTTCCTCCATTAATGTTGTGTGTCATATCTTTCCGAATAGCTTCTTTGTTAGTGTTGACTATAAATGAGGGAACTGAAAATAGCTGTGCTACTTATGGGTCACAACGTAAAGCTGTAGCATTTCTATGGACTGTTATTAATGAAACAGTTACTCTCCCTGACCTCCGGTGGTCTAGTGATTATATCCCTTGTCTCTAGTGCCAACAGTTGCGGGTTCAAACCCGGTCGTGGTCGATTAATTTTTCTTCTTATTCTTCTTCTTTTTCGTCTAATTTTTCATCCTCTTCTTCTTACACGGATTAAACCTTATTAGTTAATTTTGGCACCAAGTATCATAGCTGCTGTATGCATCTCTTTCGTAAGCGGTTGATATTTCAGACTTTTCCGAGGCAACCTGTTTGTATTTATTCTACAGCCATATCCATACAATTTTCTCCTATACTCTTGTATTTTATCTGTCAGATTTAATATTTGTAGTTCTTTACGATTATCTTCACTTCATTTCTTATCCATTAAAGCACATCCTGCCAGAAATCGTAAATGTTTAGTTCGATGGATTTTTAGCATGAAAAATCCAAGGAACAATCTCGGGCCTCGAGTCTCAATATTTTCGGGTTCGTAAAAGAACCACAAGCTTAAGTTAGTGCCTGTGAGTTAAATTTAAGTGGCCTCTACTGCATCCAAGTTGCCTACTAAGATGTCTCATTGAGGACACGTCACTCACCGAGATCTGTGGAGAAACAAATTATCTCGGTCAAGAAACTCCCGCAGGCGGAGCACCAAGAGGTACTTGTGTTTGTCTTGCGCTGCTAATGATCTTGGGTCTTGAAGTCCTGATAACTATGGATATAAGGATCACAGCCACTCGGTGCGTCTTTAATCTGTGACTCACTGATCCTATCATCAGCCCAAGGCATGTGACTTAGAAGCGCTAATGTAGTGAACGAACAAAATATTATTCAGTAACAAAAAAATAACAAAAATATAAATTTGTATTTTAATGCAAGTAATAACATCAGACGGCAAATCAAAAATGTATTAAAGTGTTCTAAAAAACATCCGTGAGTAGATTACTGCACACAACAAGCCGGAAGTTGCGTTTTCGATTCACGATTGGGTTATACATTTTAAAACTTATCTAAATATTTTGTTCGGCACGTTGACTCTAGGACTGACTTGGCCTGTAACTTAAATGGCAACAGACATATGTCCTTGGTGTAAAGGTGGCCGTAACTCGGGGTTCAAAACCCGGTTGATGTCTCGTAACAATTTTCTAGGTGCGTTTGAGCCTTCAAATCCCCACATATCTGCCAAGAAAAATTGTCATACTTTATAGCGGATAATTAGAGCTTCATATTCTCGTAATTTTCCTTCATACCAACTGCATGGGCTAAATGAATGGATGGATATATGTTACCGTTATGTAGTAACACTCCTTTCAAACTTGTTTTCGAGGAGTCTATGAATAAACGCCAATCCTCAGATTTATGCTCAACACCCAGTGACTGGAACAAATTCTCAACATCATTGCAGAAAACTAGGTTCTTCTCTTTAGAAAAGAAATCCTCAAATTCCTTTTGCGATTGAGGAAAAAAATTACTTTGGTGTCATCCTGCAGTAGCTTCCATCCTTTCAATCTTGAAACAAGTAATTCTGCCTTGCTTTTACTTAAACCAAGATCCCGAACCAAATCATTTAAATCCTCCTGTGTTAGAAAGTGACTTTCATTTATAGCATCATCTTCCGCAAAATCTGAATCATTCTATAAATCCTGAACATCAGAAAGTTCTTCAATCATTGTTATGTGATCTGGTGGAATTGGTATGGGTAAACTTGGCCCATGAAGTACCGGTCGAATTGCTGAATCTAACATTGGATATTTAACGGTGTGTCTTGACTTGGAAGTTATTCCAGATACATTTGTCAAGCAGAAGTAGCAGTCTGTCAAATGATCCTTAGGTTCGTGCCATATCATTGGGACTGCGAAAGGCATATGACGGGATCCTTTCAACCAGCCAGTTAATAGTGTTACACATTTGGTACAACAGATTTCCGGGGCCCATATCTTGTTCTGGTCTATTTTGTTGTTAAAATAACAGTGATAAGCTCTTCTTATTAGAGGAGTAAACTTTCGCTTCTGCGCTTTGAAAGTGAGCTCACCACACACGAAACAGAAGTTGTTTCTATCGTTAACACACTTTCGAGACATATTTCTTATACAAATACAATTTTACTCTTCTCTTTACAATACACTACAATACAATACACTACTTAGTCTTTACAATACACTTCTATCACAATTCACTTGACTACGGAAGTGAACACAGAATTAGCTTCTTTCTTTTAAGAAAGCTTCTATTCAACTGCGAACTTAAAACATACAATCGCAGTTTTGTAGGAGAATGTCATTGTTGTAAATTATGAATTCAAGGCAACAAACGCAAAACATTAGAAGTCCATTGTTGGCACAATTAAATTAAATATAAATGTAAAATAATCCTTCTAATCATCATGTTATATACCAAAAATGCTAATAAATAGGAAAATAATTATTTTCAAAATTACAAAACAATGGTGGGTGATGGAAAATTTCTGACTTCATGTTTGGAATCAGCAGATGAAAATACATAAGATTCACCCAAAATCTTTTATATAACAAAATCACTGTTGACCAGTGTAATTATGGAAAGAAATAAAGTGAAATTTTAATCAAATTCAGTGTGCGTACTTACGCCGTAATATCATAAAGGAAAATCCTGACATACTTTGTGACAATATTGAACATTTCAAGAAATGTTATACTCATGTATGTACAATTTAATAATTCTGCCGAAGGAAGCCAGCTTATAAATTTCTCTATTCCGTAATACGACAAATACTTTCATCTTTGGAAACTTTATGATTTTGTTAAATTTTCCGGTAATTATGAAGAAACGTTATATGAATTGTATAAGAAACTGTTCATTTGAACTAGTGAATCATTCTTAATGTTCATGAAACCAACGATTGTTCGTCTGATTTATTTTATATATGGCCCAGATCAAGTGTTAATTTTTACTTAGTGTTTGCATGCATTTTTATGATTTGTTAAGCAGTTTGGGGGGTTTAGGGGGCGAAGCTCTCCTTCAATCACGTTTTCAGAGAGCGGAATATTATAATTTTGTACCATATATTAAACATTAGTAAACACACATGTTCCCATGTCCGATATACAAACAATAATACGGACATCACTTTTAATCATGTTAGTCTTATATTAAAAAATAGCTAAAAAAAGTAAATTTGCACTAATCAAATAAATTCACTACAAGTTAAACCTTTTCGTCCTGTGATCGTTATTACTAAAATCACATTTTGGTTAGGTTTTAATACATCACAAATGGTTCACATAGTATTTCAGTTTCTCTTCACGTGAATAATCATTGAACTTTTAAAAAAATACATTATTCTATTCTGTATGGCTTTGGTGGTTAGTTCACATTTCGATTAGATTTTTATATCAGTCAGAAATGAAACTTAAATAAAACGGCTGAGCTATATTTAGCAATAAAATATATGATCGTCGAAGATAAACAACGAGACACGTTTATATGAAAATTTGTAATTCTTATATTTTGTGAATAGTCCACCGCTGTGTTCTCGGGGTAGCGTGTTGCCTTGTCACACAGCGGACCCGGTTCGATCCTCTGTCGGGACAGGGTGACGTTTTTATCGGGGTTTTTCCTCACCTGTAGGACAAATATTTGGAAACTTTAAGGCCCAAACAGTCTCCAAACATCATATGGCCATCACAATCATCATCATTCATATTCATCTTAGATTAAGCTTAGGATTAGGGACTCTCCTGGCGCATCACTATCATCAGCATCATCTTCATCATCATTACAAATATCATCGGGACAACGTAATCTCGCCTTCCATGCGCCCCAACCTCAGACGTCGGTTACAAGTACGCTAATGCCAGGAGAGAACATCACAAATGTCCAAAAAGGACAACCTGGGGCATTAAAAAAATAGATATATCTACATTTTCTTCGCTAAAACCTAGCAATTTCTTTATTTTCTATGCGAAAACTAATTTGCTTGTCGTGGAAATCATTACAATTCAATTTTACTTTTCCAAAAACCGGACAATAACACATAGGCCTAAGGCATATTAAAATGTTACTCTCTTAACGTGATTAGTTAGACAAGATCATTAAAGCGTGGTGCTATAGATCTGCAGGTCCAAGTTTCGAATCTCGCGGAAATCCATGGTATGTAATGCTATCATTTATAGTGGATAGTAAGGTAGTTTGAATTGTATGTTAGAAGTAGAACTGAGGTAAATGTGCAATACAAAATAGAATAAAGGGTAAATGGAGGAGAATAGGAGGAAGAGAGAGAGACATCTGGTACCAAATAGTAGGTACTTAATTTTTCTTCAAGAACCTAGATGAAATGAACGAGAAAGATTAAATAGATCAGTTGTCGATAATTTATTAATTAACATTCAATCAACTATTGTTCATAATTACCAATTTCTCAAATGAAAGTACGTAGTTGTAGTCCACCAGTATTTATATCTTAACAAAATTATATACAGGCCTAGCCCAACAGAATAATGAATTAAATTGTCTACCGCAAGCTAAGCATGAATTTTTCTCATACGTGCAACAGGTAAAACGACTTGTAAATTTGGCTTTTCTTTTTAATCCGTCAAGTCTGGAGTTGACTTAGTATGCTGTGCGAGGTCGTTTATCCCGTGGAAAAGTCTGTGCGAGTGGTTCTTTAAGTATATTACAAATTACACATTTCCGTATTCTCAACGTTATAGTGATAAAAACTGAATATTTCCCTATCAAGGTTTACAAGAATTTTGTGTACTGACTCATTAAAATGCTTATAATATGAATTTCCAGTGTTTTGTCTCAATATTAATACCTTTGAGTATGAAGCATTGTAGACAATAGTACCACAATAGTTTTCATATATGAAGAGTATTGACATTAATTTTAATCTTTCTTATATCATTAATTCAAGCTTTTTTACTCAAAATTGTTTCAGTGGCCACATTGACAATCTGCTGAAATATTTTGGGGTCGTTTCTATTATTGATAAGATTTTCAGAGTTTATTTAAATTTCGAACCTCTTATCGCACTTGTTAGCATAATTCTATATACCTTGCATTTGCTAACCGATTTTGTTTTCAGATGTTCATGTATTACTTGCCTCACAATTATATTTGAGGTATCATTGATTTAACAATGCTGTTTGGGGGGGGGTTATCGGAAATAAGTAGAACGGATACGAGTATTAGTGGTAAATTAGGAGATGATGTTACATATCATCTTTATTATCTTCGACATGAGGCATTGTAGATAATTTATTTATTTATTTTTATTTATTTATCATCCATCAGAACACCATAGATGCTTTAGGACTTGTCCAGATTACAATGTATACATAAATAATAATATAACATATAACACACACACACACACATATATATATATATTTACATATATATAATAGGTATTATTGCAGCCAATAGCCATGTAGAAAGAACTGTTTTCATGTCTTACAAAAGTCTGTTATTGATGTTCCTATGTTTTTACACTGTAATAGGTGATATCGGTCGCAGTGCGACCCACATAGTTTGTACTTGCACTTTTCTTCTGGGTTATGGTGCTTCACTGTTGTACATATCCTGTGGTGGAAACCATGGACCGCGACTCTCGTCACGGTGTGTCTGAGGTCGTATCTGGCTGCTGTCCATTCCCTGTAGATCATCGCATCCGTTGCGTAGAACTCAGGCCATATTTGTTCTCTCTTCTCCTTGAGTTCCCACAGCAGTTCTTTGTAAGCATCTGTTGCCGGCACGAGAAGGTACAGGTGGAGCTCTTCTATGAAGAATGGTTCCTTTGTCAGTATGTACGTTAGGCGTGAAGGCGTGTATTTTGATACGCTTAGCGCTATCTTTAAGAAGTGTGCTTTGACTTTCTCTATTTCCTCTAGCTTTGCCTTATTTAGGTTGTTCTAAATCACTTCTATTCCATAGGTCATGACTGGTGCTATTTTTAAGCGGAACATGGTCATTGCTGTCTCCAGGGATAGTTTACTCAGGTTTTTAATACTGTTCGTTGCTGGCCACTAAGGCGCGTTCTTTGATGTGCTTGTCGAAGGTGTCACCTCGGCTCTGCAGTTTGATCCCCAGATATTTGAACTGGTTTGAATTTTGCAGTGGGTCTCCCTTATACCGAATGCAGTCATTCGCTGCGAGTCTTCCTCCTTTCCTGAAGGTAATTTCTACTGTTTTCTCCCATTTATTTCGAGGTCGTTCTTTTCGGCCCATGCTACGAGTTTGTCGAACGCTGTTTGAGCTTTTTCGATGTCATGGGATGTAATCACCATGTCATCAGCGTATGCCAAGATTTGGACGTTTTCTGTTTCTATCTCTGTGGGTATTTTTGCTGTTAGTATTATGAAGAGTAGGGGGCTCAACGGGTCACCTTGGAGTACGGCGTTTGTCTGATCTATCTTCTCTGTTTTTGAAACTCCATCGTCTATCTGCACTTGGTTTCCGGAGAGAATGTTCTCAATTAATCTAGTTATTTGCTTTTTCCCTGCTGCTTCTTCTATTCTTCTTATTATCGGTTGCCTGTTTAAGAGGTCGAAAGCCTTCTTGTAGTCTATGAAGATAGCATGTAGTTTTCCTCTCGGTTGTTCTAAGACTATTTCGATGCTATCTTGAAGACATTTAATTAATTGCTTGTGTCGTCGATTTCCCTTTTACGAACCCGAACTGTTGTTCCGGTATGGCGTGGGCTGTCATCGCTCTTAATCTCTCTGTGAGTATGCTGGTCATTATTTTTAGTGTTGTGCATTGTAGGGCTATTCCCCTTTATGAGTTTGGGTCCTTTGTATCTCCTTTGGCTTTGTACAGCACCTTCAGCGTTGCTATTCTCCACTTGTCCGGAATGCTGCCTTGCCTTAGGCATTCGTTGAAAAGCTCTGTCCAGGTGTCTGCGAGAGCTTGCTCTGTTTCTTTGAGGTGTTCGAAGGCAATTTCGTCAGGTCCGCAGGCTTTTCTGTTTTTCGAACTTGCAATGTGTCTTCTTACTTCCTCTCTGGTGAAGAGGCAGGATTTCTTCACTTCTTCTTTCCTTCTTGTGGTTTCTGGGCAGTACTTCTTTAAAGTGTTTCTCCCACGTATGTATTGGTATATCTCTTGGAAAGGATGGCTGCTTTGGTGAGGTCACTTTACCATTTTTCCTCTGCTTTTTCTATTATTTTTTATCTTCTTCCGCCTGGTATGTTTCTTTATGTTAGCATCGATAGACCTGATCTTAGGCAAAATACTGTGCATGTAATATGGATACAATTAAAATAATTCTTTCTTCTACGTTTATTTTCATTTTTTAAGGTACCGGTATGTAATAAAAAATTGGTGGTTTGCATGAACGCTTCTGGTTCTAGGAAACCCGGTTGGAGTCTGTGCATGTTTACATCTTATCGTTATAAGCACATTTTCGAGATAAATCAAGAACAACAGTTTTAATTTTATTTTCTGATTTATTCAAGATATTTAATGATTTAATATAACATTTATTTACTCTTTTAACGTTTGCTCTAATTAGACCCGTGAAAGCTCATATAAAAAATGTTAATTTTGAAAACTGATAAGTCAGTGTAAACAAAATACGGAATTTTTAAAGGAAACATTAAATTATGAATTAAAATAACCCGAAAATTATTAACACAATCAACAATAGCCTCTTCTTCTTTTGTCCAGAAGAACAATAGACGCAGAGCAATGGTACATGCTCAGCAGGAGTGTAATTTGGGCGAGTTCACCTAAGATCGTGAGGACTTGTGTAGCTGTAACAAGTAGTTGCTATGACAGCTAGGGGACTCGATGTGTCAACATTATCGTCTACGTACAAGTGGCCAGTCACCTAGTAGACCAAGAGTCTTCCAAGCCTGTCTCGCTGTGGAATATGAAATTGAATAATATCTAATTTAAATTCAATTAAATATCAATATTTCACAGATTAAATAAAAAACAGGTTCATATTTCAACATATTCAGCTGTAGTTTGAAGATAGATAATTAGACAGACATTTTCTCTGTCAGGTAAACATTAAATACATTTTCAAATACATTTATAATCGTTTAAATGTTTGTTAATATGCACTGTATATATATATATATATATATATATATATATATATATAACTAAACAACTAACATCAACTCACTGGCACATCGAACTATAGGTTCATGAGAACGCGGGCTTAAGCTCTCTATACAACCTTATCTCAAGTAATGTTCTCCAATAATCCTTGTGTAATATACTGCCCTCAAAACATTGTTAATATTATCGTCTCACCCAATTCTGACCTACGTATTGGGCGCTTTCCCTCTGGTTTTCTTACAAATAACTTTCGTCCCCCTCTTTATTTCCCCATTGTTGCCACAAGTTCTGCCCATGACGATATTTAATTGTTCTTATTATATCTCATTTCCGATAAAGATCATGTAGCTCACTGTAATGTTGTCTTTTCCGTTCGCCTTTATGTCCATCTTCCCGGTCCAAAAATGTTCCTAGGAACTTTACTCTCAAATACTCGTAATACTTCCTTCTCCCTTAAAGTAAGTGTCCATGTTTCGCATACATATGACGTAACTGGGCGGATAACAATCTTAATAGAGTATATAAATATTACGTGTCACGTTGTTTGTCCGCGATGGAATCCTAAACTGCTGACCCGATTTTAATAACATTTTGCACACTGTGTGCTGTTTGATCCAACTTGAGACCTACGGTTGTTTATAACTAAATTTATAGTGGCATTATTTTTATTGCAAATTATTTGTTTATTATTTAACAAAGAGTTATAATTATCTGTTTGTTCAATACGATTCTAACAGATGACGGGGTAAGGTAATTGGTTTATTATTTAATCAGGTGGCTGTGCTTTTTGTTGCAACCGCGAATTTCAATTGAATTACAAATATAGATTATAGTGTGTTCAGTGTTTATTTTATGTTGAATATATTGATAATAATATTAATTTCGTGTGTAAGCATAAGTTTTAAGTAATCTGGCTGAAATACATCAACTTAATTTAAATTTAGCTGGACCGAGGTGGGACATTGAACAATATGCCGAATCAGTTCTAGAGACCACGAATGATAAGATATCAAGTGAATTTCCGCAAATTGGTATTAGGCCTATGTGACATAAATCTTACATTTAAGAAGAATGTCAATTTAAAAACATATGAAGGTCCTAAGGAACGGAATAACAGAACTGTAAGTCTGTTAGTTATAATAATATGCCTAATATTACAGAAACAATCTCCATGCCTCAATTAAATAAAAAATAAGATGACTATAATATATCACAAGATGATATTACTATACAGTTATTATTTAACCAGGTGGCTGTGCTTTTTGTTGCAACTGCGAATTTCAATTGAATTACAAATATTGATTATTTCATAATTTAAGTGTGTTTGTGTTTATTTCATTTTCTATATATTGGTAATAATAATAATTTCGAGTGTAAGGATTAGTTTTAAGTAAACTGGCTGAAAGACAGCAACTTAATTCAAATTTAACTGAACCGAGAAGGGACATTGAACAATATGGCGAATCAGTTCTAGAGACCATAAATGATACGATATCAAGTAAATTTCCGCAAATTGGTATAGGCCTATGTGACATAAATCTTACATTTGAGAAGAATGTCAATTTAAAAACATATGAAGGTCCTAAGGAACGGAATAACAGAACTGTAAGTAAGTCTGTTAGTTATAATAATATGCCTAATATTACAGAAACAATATCCATGTGTCAATTAAATGAAAAACAAGATGACTATAATATATCACAAGATGATTTTACTATACAGAGACTTCTTGATGATGATGAGAATCCAAACAGCCAACAAGTTCGTAGAAAAAAACGAAAGTATAATGAAATCAGCAAGCCTCCTCAAAATATTCCACCAATAAATGTACCTATATAATCCTTATGATACACTTATGGATGATACTGAGGATACAACATAAATTCATCTCAATCAACAAAACCACTTCCACATAAACCACCACCCATATTTATACCGGGTGTAGTTAACGTACCAGAACTAAAAAATTGTGTAAAACAAAAACTTTCTGATTTAGATTTCTCACTTAGTTTACTACAACATAATTTAACGTATACCTTAGCCACAGCAACGCGTGGCCGGAACTATATATATATATATTATACACTGCTCAAAACAATTAGAGGAACACTTGTAATAAATTGAATAAGTAATAGTTTTTTAAAGCTGTGTTGCTGAAAGTTGGACAATATGTAAATTGAATTATTAATTTTATCATTGGATACAAATTTTAAAGATCCATGGCCTCAATACAGAGAAATTATTTCATATAAGAAATATAGAGGATTTTTTTTTATTTTGGAAGGCACTGGCCACTTCTAATTGGTAAGCTTCCTGATGTTGCTATAGTGACGAATGTTGATTATTGCCTTGTTTATTGAAGTCTCTGACAAAATGAGGCATTTACATGAGTTTGAAGTGTATCGTGCTCTACATCTTTTACGACAAGGTCAATCTCTGCGGCAAGTGGCTAGAGAGCTTGGGGTTTCTCCTTCCGTGGTGTCCAGGTTACGCAAAAGGCACCAGAGAGACAGGTCAGTATTGTAGAAGACGTGGCCAGGGCCGTAAATTTAAAACAAGCCCCCAGGATGACAGATACGTTGTTCTTTCTGCTCTTCGACAGCGTACAAAAACTGCAAAAGACCTGCAGAATGACCTTCATATGGCTTCCGGAATCCGATTTCAGACCAAACCATAAGGAACAGATTAAGGAAAGAGAATATTCGTCCAAAAAGGCCCGTTAAAAAACACGCTTAACAAATGGGCATAAGGCAGCAAGACGTACTTATGCTGAAAACCATGGTGATTGGAACCTGAAACAGTGGGAGTCTGTGCTCTTCTCGGACGAATCCAGGTATCGTCTTACACGTTGTGATGGTCGATTGAGGGTGTGGGGACGGCCAGTAGAAAGATTTTCTGCAGAGGCTGTACAGGAAATTGATAGATTCGGAGGAGGTTCCATAATGGTGTGGGCCGGAGTTATGTACAACAATCGTACGGACCTTGTACTTGTTCCCCAGCGACTGAATGCTGTCCGGTATATCGAGCACGTTCTGGAAGAGCATGTAGTACCTGCTGCCATTGGAGTAGGCCCTGGATTTCTGTTTATGCGGGATAATGCCAGGGCACATTCTACGCCTGTCACCAGGGATTTCCTGAGGAGGAATGAAATTGAGGTAATGGAGTGGCCAGCGGTCAGCCCAGACCTCAACCCTATTGAACACTTGTGGGATCTTCTAGACAGGAAGGTCAGGAACCGACATCAAGCTCCACAAACTTTGCAGCAACTTGGAGATGCTCTGAAGGAGGAATGGGAGAATATCCCATATCCCGCAAGAGGAAATCCAGAATCTTATTGGGAGCATGCCACGACGGTGCCAAAGTGTCATCGAATGTCGTGGAGGCCATACATGATACTAACTCTATATAACGAGTGTTTAACTTTGAAAAATAAGCACAAGATTAAATTGCTTACATAGCGGAATTATTTGAAAAGTTAATTGTCAGCGTTATTTATTTGTTTTTACTGACATGAGCAATAAATAAATAAATAAATATTCACAAATAATGTACTTTATTAATTTCATGTTTGTACCTTTATCCAATGAAAAAATATTTGCATATTTCATAGTGTTCCTCTAATTGTTTTGAGCAGTGTATATATAAAATAAAGTCGGATTAGTTACACTATTTATAACTCAAGAACGGCTGGACCGATTTTTATGATCTTTGATTTGTTGGATTTGTTCCGCCCCGAATAGCAGATAACTATTAAAACATCGGAAGAATTAACGTAAAAATATTTAAAGGCGATACGACGTTCGCCGGGCCAGCTAGTTTTATTTATATATATTTATATTAATATTGTTTTCTGAGACGTTTGGATGAAAAGAGTCTATGTAGTGCATAATAGGATGGCATTTCCAGAATTGAGCATATCATTAAATTAGTTGTGCACCTCTTATATGTTTGTAATTATTGTTTCTAGGTAGGCCCATTTGAATTCAACCACTTTTTCAAAATGTCCATCATTTGCCATTAACTCTCAATTTTTATTATAACCTATAAAGCATTTCAATGATTTTAGAGCATTTTTGATAACATATTGATCGCATACCTTAAAACGTATATATACTCGCACAAATTTTTAATAAAATCGGTTATCACAAACATATGTACTTAATTGTTAAACTGTACATGTCATTCACAAATTTCATGGTACCATTAAATTTGTATAAACAGACGGGAATTTCTTTAAATTTATTATTTACTACATGTTCCATTACAACAAGAAGTGATGTTATATTAAAGAAAGACGAATATAAACATAGGAGTTAAAGTGTGTATGAAAAATGAGACTAAAAAAAATCCTCTCTCTGGTACATGTAATGTAAAGTAGTAATCCCAATCCGGAATACCATAAGTGAATTGTGTAGGGATAAAGGAGGCCGTGAATGGGCGAAGTGATTAATAGCGCCGTGATAGGGCAATGAAACATATTTTGTTATAGTAGCTAATTCTTATATTATTTTATGCAATGTTAATGTATTTAATGAGGACGATAAAGTTAAAAACTGTGCGAATTTACAAGAAATTGTCAGTGCTTTAGAAATGTAGAATAATTAGTGCGTATTTAGATTAAGTGCAGTATACAAGTTAATAACAAACAATCTATTTATTTACGGACTTAAATGCAACACGTGTATATAAAATTATATATTAATAGTATTTAGCCATGGAAAATCTAAGTATTCTTATATTATTTTACTTGTAAATATGAAAAAAAAGAAGTGGATTTGTTTCATGTTTTAACCACTATAATAACTGTGCAATTATACAACATGGAAGACATGACCGCACTACTAGCTATGATTAGAACAACTCTTTTACAATATTTACAACAGCTCTGTCCAATAAAAGCGCCTCTCTGTTGATAATATCTGGTTTCAACAACAACGCTCTGTCGATAATAGTGCTTCTCTGCTGGTAACAAAAATTTATGTCCGAATATAATCTAGTAACACAAAGATCAAATGCCGTTCGAACAAAGATTTGTGTACATATTTACATGGGATTCGCCTAGGTTCAGATCTTATTATGGCGGATATTAATCAAATTCGATTCTATAACGATTTAATATTATTTTTTTCCGGGAACCATCGTGACATTCTTCTTAATTTACAAACTTTTGGACTTATTAAACAATGTGGAAGATGTGCTAGATGTAGAAACGTACGGGTTTTGTATAAAAATAAACAACATAAATTAAAATACAGTGCATATTGTAGAAGATGCAAAAGACATAAATCTTTAATTGAGAATACTTTCTTCGATAAATCACATATTCCTCTTTCGACTGAGTTCGAAATTATATTTTTGTGGTGTAAAAATATTTCTGTTGAAAACACAACAAATTTAGTCAACGCTTCTAGAAAAACTGTCATACAGTATTTCAATTATTGCAGAGATATTGCATCGTGGAAATTAATCATAGACCAGGGTCAATTTCGTTTTGGTGGGCAAAATTGTATTGTACAAATCGATAGAAGTTGTGTTGGAAAAAGGAAATATAATAGGGGATGTGTTGTTAGAGAAAAGTGGGTTTTAGTTATTTACGATGCTACAAAAAGAAGGGGAATATTTATTTTTGTTGTCAGAAGAAGAGGCCAAGATTTGATTCCAGTGATTCGAAATTATGTTCTGCCGGGTTCAGAAATCTGGACTGACGAGTGGCGTGCGTACAACGGTTTGAGTCAGTGCGGATACATTCATAAAACAGTGAATCACTCCAGATTTTTTATTGATCCTCAAACCGGGGTATACACAAAAGTCTTGAAATCCTATTTGTCACGGCTGAAAAGATTTTGCCGACAAAAAAATGTGTTATGGAGTTTGTTACTGCCAGAATATGTAGACGAATTTATGTGGAGAGATACATATTGCAGGAACGAAGATCCATTCCAAATTTTCATCCGACAAATCCCAGAAAGATATCCACTGTAAGCAGCCACGTCAGTCTCAGGTATGGAATGCTACAGTAATTTATATACATTATTGTAATTTACTCATGTCTATATGTCATTCCAAGTGTTACTTTTACAGGTTACAGTAATTGAAATAGGTTAGGTTAGCTTTTACGTTCCTATACTTTCTTCAATTCCTATAATTTATTATTGTATAAATGTAATTTATCGGCCGCGGTGGACTAGTGGTTATGCTCCTTGCCTTTGGTCCTGAGGATCGCAGGTTTAAACCCGGCCGTGGTCGATGGATTTTTTAGGACGGAAAAATCCAAGGAGCAAGTCCTCCGGGAGGGACTTTAAGCCATGGGTCCCGAGTCTGAAGATTTTCAGGCTCGTAAAAAATCCTTAAGCCTCAATGAAAAGGCCTCTAAGCAAAATTTACCGAATTTTCCCGTCCTAGTACTACCTTGGTGTCCTAGATGTTAGTATGAGGCGGAACGCTGACCACGGACCACTCAAAATGACATCTGT
The DNA here is from genome assembly GCA_030220185.1 of Diploptera punctata. Lineage (NCBI taxonomy): Eukaryota > Metazoa > Arthropoda > Insecta > Blattodea > Blaberidae > Diploptera > Diploptera punctata. Next base: position 122,080 of record JASPKZ010007921.1, read on the forward strand.
ACGAAAACAAGTGTAACTAAATTAATATGGTTCAAATTCTTCCCTGTAGGGGAGAGCGCCTAAAATCTCTGTAAAGAGAAAACATAGGCTTACAATACAATACAATAAATGTAATTTTATTCATTGCTTTTACAGGTTAGAGGAATTGAATTAGGTTAGGTTAGCTTTTAGGTTCCTATACTTTTTGTACATTCCTTTAATTTATTATCGTCTAAATATCATTCTATTCTTTACTTTCTCAGGTTAGCGGAATTGAATGAGGTTGTTAGCATTTAAGTTCCTATACATGTAGTATACTTTCATTACATTCCTATAATTTATTATCATATAAATGTTACTCTTCATTACTTTTACAGGTTAGGGGTCATTCCATAATAAAAGGGACATTTTGGTCTATTTTTTTAACATTGTATATTTGCTTTTATTTTTTTATTGTAAGATTGTCCAGTCTTTGGACTTCTGTTTCACAATAGCATTTATGTGGGAAACCTATTTCTTTATTATTCTGGCTCCAAGAAAATAGCGACATTTCCTACAGATGTTATTACCCTATTTTCAATAACTTTAAGCTAAGTTTTTGTTTAATTTTACAGCAATATAATATATTGGGAGTTTATAATTTCCTTTCTCATACTTTTATGTATGAAATAAAACAAAAAGGACTTATATAGATGTTGATTGGACAGAGTAATATTAAATTTAGAATTTGCATATTAATGTGTAATGTGAGTGACAAAATATGCTATTTTATTAATTAAAAAGCAATAAATGTTGCTCACTTTTATTAAAAATCTGGTAGTATTAAATAAAGGTAAAGAATGTTATTGGGTGAAATTAATAACTTCCTATGAATTTTATTTAATGTGATATATCATATTATATTAAAGTAATGTGAGTGACAATGAAAAACTTACAGTATGGGGTTTTTACACATTTCAGGAGAAGAAAATTACCTGACTTGTTTTTGGTGATGAAATAAAATTTGACACTATTGGACATTGTTTTCATTCTGTGATTGCCAAAATTCCATCAACCTCTGCTGAGAGAATGAGAAAAATTTTGCAGCAGCTTAAGGAGGAAGGTAATTATCATGAGTATAAAGAAGAGCATACAAACTGTGTAAGAAAATATAGAGAAAAGAAGAAAGAGAAATTGAAGAATCATAAGAGGGAAGATCTCAATTGAAGAAGAAGAAGAAAAAAAGAAGAAACAGAAAACATGTTGTTAGACTTAAGCGTCTGAGAATTTGATTTTGGCTGTGAATTCTTTGCATCACGTAGTTTCGGCATGTTCTGCTTACTCATCATCTTATCTGGTTGAAATTGTATGCTTGTCAGCAAAAGAAGATTGCTGGGTATTGAATTGCTGATTGCAAGGACAGGTTGTACAATCACTTGCAGGAGAAAGTCTTTAATAATCAAGAGGTCTCCACATTGAATTGTTCATGGCATGTACGGAGAAAAGAAGGACATTCAGCCAGGGTTCAGGAGGAAGGTTCTGCAGCTGATTTGGCAGAATATATACTTTCCCTGTTGCCCTTTTTCTTGGAACATTGATTTGTGAAAAGAGAACCGGCAAAATTCTATAATGAAGAGAGGTTAATGGCTATATCTTCCAACTTTAAACCAAATATTGAAGTCATACAGGTGGACTTCTCTGAAAATTTTACTTGTTCTGCACAAGATGAAATACAAAGTTTTCATTGGGTTCAACCTCAAGTCAGTTTATTTACTGCAGCTGCCTGGTATTCTGGAGAACATCATCCCATAGTCATAGTGTCTGATAACCTATATCATACAAAACACACTGTGATTGCATATACAGACAGGCTACTTGAAGAAATTCCAACTGAAATAAATGAAGTCAGTATTTGGTCAGGTAGAACAAGTTCACAATTTAAAAACTGATATATTGCAGCTAGTCTGAAGGTGCTGAAACAAAAGCATAAACTGCAGGTGATAAAATTGAACTATTTTGCCACTTCACATGGCAAAGGTCCTGTGTACGGCACTGGTGAGGCTGTGAAGAGGCAAGTTAGAACATATGTCTTATCAAGAAAGTCTAAAGTTTTCAATGCATACATTTTTCTGAAGTAGCCAGAAAAGTATCATCTGTGAATTTAAATGTGTAGATATAGAAGAAAGAAATCAGAAAATGAAGCTGGATAAAGTTTTTGAGGTAGCAGCCATCATTAGTGAAATCTCGAAAATCCATGCCATATCTCTCAAAAATGAATTGGAAACTTATTTTGTATCAAAGCATAACATGTCGTATAACTAGGAAGTAATTCTAAAGAGAGACCTGTACACAGGAGTCATAACTGCGAAAATTGTGAAAGTGGAGCTATAAGGAAAACACTCCATAGCGCATTACGCTGCAATTTGTCAGTTTTCAATCAATGCTGAGTATGAAGTAAAGGTGTATTTTTTAAAAAGGTGGGAGAATGTAAATCATGGTTTACTGTCAACAAGGGAGACATAGTGTTCGTTAATAAAGAAAATAAATGTTGCTCAAATTTATTTGTATCTACTATCATCTGTTTTATATATATACACATGTTATGTACTGATTTGTATTACATTTGTTTCATGGTATATAACTGTAAATCAGTCATAATAATCAACCATTTTGTCATATTGGTGATTATGTAATGAGAGTGACAAAATACTGTAATGTGAGTGACATATAACATTTGTGTTTATTCATTTCAGATTTACCACAATAAATTAAAATTTTTGCTGTAATAACCTATGTGTCTCATTAATGTACAGCCAAAAAATTGTTTTTCCAGAACTTTTACAAGAGCAGGTAACTTCATTTTTTGTATAGTGAAATTTATCATGTCTTTTTCCTGTAATGTGAGTGACACGTACATTTTAATTTTTTTGTCCCTTTATTGTATTTCAAAATTCAAAGAAATATATCAAAATGTAGAGAATTTAATGAAAAATAATCATGTTTTACTAATGTTTTAAATTTACTTAGGACTATATATTTATAGTACATTTTAAGGTGGGAAAATTGTCAAATTGCAATGTGAGTGACAATGGAATGACCCTTAGAGGAATTTAATTAGATTAGGTTAACTTTTTGGTTCCTATACATGTAGTATACTTTCTTTACATTCCTATAATTTATTATTGTATAAATGCCATTCGATTCATTACTTTTACAGTTTACAGTAATTGAATTAGGTTAGGTTAACTTTAGGTTCGTATATATGTAGTATACATTCTTTACATTCCTATAATTTATTATTGTATAAATGTTATTCTATTCATTAGTTTTACAGGTTAGAGGAATTTAATTAGATTAGGTTAACTTTTTGGTTCCTATACATGTAGTATACATTCTTTACATTCCTATAATTTATTATTGTATAAATGTTATTCTATTCATTAGTTTTACAGGTTAGAGGAATTTAATTAGATTAGGTTAACTTTTTGGTTCCTATACATGTAGTATACATTCTTTACTTTCCTATAATTTATTATTGTATAAATGCCATTCGATTCATTACTTTTACAGTTTACAGTAATTGAATTAGGTTAGGTTAACTTTAGGTTCGTATATATGTAGTATACATTCTTTACATTCCTATAATTTATTATTGTATAAATGTTATTCTATTCATTAGTTTTACAGGTTAGAGGAATTTAATTAGATTAGGTTAACTTTTTGGTTCCTATACATGTAGTATACATTCTTTACATTCCTATAATTTATTATTGTATAAATGTTATTCTATTCATTAGTTTTACAGGTTAGAGGAATTTAATTAGATTAGGTTAACTTTTTGGTTCCTAAAATTTATTGTGTAAATGTTATTCAGTTCATTACTTTTACAGATTTGAGTAATTGCCATGGGTTAGGTTGGCTTTTAGTTTCATATACATGAAGCATATTTTATATACATTCTGCAATTTAATATTGTCTGAACGAGAATATTAAATTGTTTTTAACCTTTAAATAGCTAAAAGAATTGTGTTTTCTTGGTTGACAACAGTGCAGATTCCCAGAACAAATTGTCTACCACATTTCCCTGAAACTGAAAATGTTGACTCTAAAAAAATTAAATATGACCAGGCCTATAACTCCAAAGCAAGTGATACAGTGATTTTTTAATTCATCATGTGGAAATATATATGAATTAGTTATTTTTGAACCTGAAAGATTTTCACTCTTGGTTAGAATAACAGGAGGCATTATTATTATTATTATTATTATTATTATTATTATTATTATTATTATTATTATTATTATTATTATTATTATTATTATTATTATTATTATTATTATTATTATTGTGGAAAGCAACGGGAAGCTACCACACCTACAATTCCCTAGTACAGCTGTAAGCATACAATGAAAATGCTATGATTGCAGTGAAGGACCTGCCCTCAGGCAGAATTACTATGGATGGATTATTATTATTATTATTATTATTATTATTATTATTATAGTCCATCCCAGTGGTCTCAGGGTAGCGTGCTGTCTTCTCACAATGCTAGCCCGGTTCGATCTCAAGTCGGGACAGTTTCATGGGCTAGGTTTTTTAATCGGGGTTTTTCCTCACCAGTAAGACAGATGTCAGGAAACTTTAAGGCCCAAACGGTCCCTGAACATCATATGGCCATCACAATCATCATCATTCATCTTCATTTTAGATTAAGCTTCGGATTAAGGTCTCTCTTGACGTACCACATAATCATCATCACTCATATCATCGGGGCAATGTAACCCAGCCTTCCAGGTGCCCCAACATCAGAAGTGGGTTACATTTACACCAATGTTAGGACAGAACACCAGAGATGTCTAAAAAGCACAACTTGGGGCATTAAAAATATTTTTTAATAATAATAATGAGTCTGCAGAAATAATTACTCATATTTCTGTCATCATTAAATGAATTAGGTTTGATATTCAGATGATGTACTGTGAGTGCCATTGACAATACTTGAAAAAGGAAATAAAATCTGAAATTTTAATCATGGCTGTGTTTATTTTAAATGTGGGACATCTCCTGTTCATTACCCACTTGCATCTGAAAAACAAATCTAGAGATAATTATATTCCCATACATTTTATTTAATTATAGAGCAATTCCATGTCAGTTCAATTTTTTTTTTCCCCGTCAATCATGATTTTTTTTAAATCTGGTATGAAGGACACATAAGAGATAATAAGTTATTTATTTTCCTCTAATTGTAGCAGAGTGGAGATTCAAACACCATTAAAAAGGTAAAGAATAGAGCTTTCTTTTGATATCCAATATGACCTTCTTAGCACAAATTACGGTTTGAAGGTCATTCACTGTGACTTTTGACCTTGAAATCTCAAAATATGCCATCTCAAAAAATTAGGAAAACAATTTATTTTATTGTTTACAACATTTTTGTATTCATGTACCAAATACTTCAATGAGTAGACGGTGCAAGTTGAACTGGAGTTTATTTATTGAATGTCAGGTACTGACCTATACATACTGTATTATTTTATTTTACAGATGCATAATATATACATTAATTTTTTAATACGTTTTACAGATTATACTAATGGGTTTATTTGTACTGCTGCTTATACATGCTACTGCCACAATGTTTCACTTGCACAATTACAAGAAATGTAACAGTACAATTGCAAGTGATGGACACAGTTATAAAAGATAATGTTTGTAATGTTTCAAACTTTCAGTAATAGATGCGATCTTGGAGGAGACCATCTCCATTTCTCTTTGCTCCATAAAATATATTCAACCTACTCGTATTTCATTTTGTAGATCAACCTTTGCGATAATTGCTATTTTGACCATTTCTAATATTTGTAGGTATGTGATTGTTATTGAACGTCCATGTGGGTGCAGAAAACTTTTCTTAATTGTTCTATAAGAGTGTTAACATTTAAAACACAACCAACCACCACTCGTTATCATACACAACAAGGATATGTTCTCCAGATCCAGTTCTGTTGGATTTAGCAACTGTGATTCAACCTTGTATTAAGCTGAGTTTGCAAACATCTTGGTGTTAACATTTGTGCGGCGTACTGGTATTACACAGTTTTTAAGTACCAGGAATAGATTGAGCTCAGTCATTGTCCTTGCTGTACTTAAAATGGCAAGAAGTAATGTTTTTGGATGCCCAAACATGCAATTGTTGTGGCGTCATAATTTGGTCATTGTAAGAACACTGAAGGCTGTCACGTGCAGCTAATCTCTTAATGGTGCAGGCCACACCATCACATAGCCCCTTTCTATGTGAGTGGGGGAAAAAATAAAAGTTGACGCTCAGCTGTGTTACCAAAATCTTCATCAGGATAGCACAAATTGATAACTTTTTTTTCTTCTTATTCTGTAAACTTGCACCATCTGAGAAATAATAGATGTGTTTAACATTTTTGTCTAAATGTGATGATATAAAGTAACATTGACCCTGATGAAGGTGAACACTGACAATGTAACGCTTATGACATTCTGAGCTGACAATAAAAGAAACGTGATCTAACTGAAGTGCATATGATCTTGTGTAGTTTACAAAAAAAAAGGTGAATAGTAGCTTGGGAATTGTTCCAATGGTATCCTTGCAGAGCATCCTGCAGTACAAAGAATAATTCTCGGTATAATCACAAATCACCATACACTGGTTAATATGAAGATTTTCTATCTTCTAATGTCAGAAAGTGTGACTGCTGAATAGCTTAGAAAGAATGTGGCAAAAGTAACTTAAATTCTCCTTCAAAGATCTCATGGAATTCCTCTACAGAGTTACAGATTGTCATACTGTTGTACGACCAATTCTAGTCTTACAATTTTTATTTAGAATTGTGTCTGTCCAATAAAGCTGCTCTCACATAGCATCATCTCTCTGTTAAATGTGTTGATTTTTTAAAAGCATACACTTTTCATAAATAGTAAACTCAATAAATATTTATTTCTGGCATGTCTCTGAGCCTTGTCTATGCAGAGTGGCACTCCTTGCCAAGCAGTGCCGGTCTAATATTTGGTACATGGATAGAAGAATTTTGAGACAATAAAACATATTTTTTGTAATTTTTTGTATATCATGTTTTGAGATTTTCAAGGTCAAAAGACATCGAATGACTTTGAAACTATAATCTGTCATTATAATGTCATGTAGGGTATCAAAAGAAAACTCTATTATTTAGGTATTTAGTAGTGTTTGAATTTTAATTCTACTACAATTAAGGGCAAAGTTAAGGCTACTTATAAATATGTGTTTGTAATTTTTTGGGAAGATTTTAATTTTTGTTACATGTATGTATCTTGGACATTTTAAAAATATTAATCTGAACATTTGCAGAATTACTTATCTTGTCATATGTGTCCTTCATACTGAATTTAATCAAAATCAGAACTTGTGAGGTCAAGAATGTGATTGATGTGAAATGGAATTGTCCTGTAGTAGATGTTACTTGATCTTCTTATTACACGACACCATGGGTTATAAAGTATTGAACTACTTTAATACCTGACATAACTCATGTTATTTAATATATATGAAGAAACAATGCTAATATAGGAGTTTTAGAATTGTATTTTTTATTCGAAGAGTCTCAGCTACTGACTTCACTGCTTACTCACTTACTCACTGGCACTATCGAACCCGAAGGTTCATGGCCGCGCGGACATAAGCTCTCCATACATCCCTATCCTGAGCTAATGCTTTCCAATCATTCCCTCTATAATCTACTTCCCTCAAATCAGAGTTAATGTTGTTCTCCCACCTCATTCTTGGTCTACCAACTGGGCGTTTTCCCTCTGGCTTTCCTACAAGAAGCTTCCATGCACGTCTTTCATTCCCCATACGTGCAACATGTCCTGCCCATCGCAGTCTACGAGACTTAACTGTTCTTATTATATCTGGCTTCCTATAAAGACCATGTAGTTCATTGTTATGTAGTCTTCTCCATTCACCTGTCTGTTCATCTCTCTTTGGTCCAAAAATTTTCCTAAGAACTTTATTCTCAAATACTCGTAATCTCCTTTCCTCCCTTAAAGTAAGAGTCCATGTTTCGCACCCATATAATATAACTGGTAGAATAATAGTTTTATATATTTTCAGCTTAACGTTTTTTGAAAGGAGTTGGGACATCAAAAGTCTCTGCAATGCATAATAGCATGCATTTCCAGAATTGAGCCTATGTTTAATTTCTTTGTGCATCTCATTCCTATTTGTGATTATTGTTCCTAGGTATTTGAATTCAGCCACTTCCTCAAAATTTCCCTCATTTGTCATTAGCTGTCCATTTCCATTATATAATGAATTTCTACGTGTGACCATATATTTAGTTTTACTGATATTTACTTCCAGTCCTAATTTCTTAGTGTTACTCAATAGTGTGTGCGTGTTGGCCTTTAGTATCTCCTCGCTATCGGCCAGTAGTACTACATCATCAGCATAAACTAACAGCTTATTAATACCATTCAGTTGTAAGCCTTCCTCATTCTCTAAAGATTTAATGGCATGCTCTAGTACAAAATTAAATAGTAGAGGAGATAGTGCATCTCCTTGCTTCAACCCATTCTGGATTTCAAAAGTGTCTGAAAACTGTTTGCCTACACGCACCCTACTCTTTGAGCCATTTAGACACATTCGTATAAGTCTAACTAACTTTTTAGGAATTCCGAACTCCAGCAGGATACTATATAACTTCTCCCTCTTAATTGAATCATATGCTTTTTTGAAGTCTACATATAGTTGATGTACAGTACCATTATATTCCCATTTCTTTTCTAAAATCTGTCTTATACTAAAAATCTGATCTGTTGTAGACCTGTTTCTTCTAAATGCACATTGATGATCTCCTAGAATGTCATCAATATAGGGAGTAAGTCTGCTTACTAATATATTTGTTAGAATTTTGTACGAAGTTGAAAGTAATGAGATGCCCCTGTAGTTGTTGCAATCAGTTTTATCTCCTTTCTTATAAATTGGTACGATAATTGATTCCTTCCATTCATCTGGAAGAGCTTCTTTTTCCCAAATCATACTAAGCAACCAGCGTATCTTGTCCATCAATTTTTCTCCCCCCTGATTTTATCAGTTCTGCTGGGATCTCATCTGAACCTGATGCTTTATACATCTTCAATTTTTCAATTGCCATTTCAACCTCTAATGCACTTGGCTCTGCGACTAGCATTTCTGCTGTCTGTAACTTATCCTCCTCTATGTCTTGTTCTGTATGTACATTTAACAGCTGATTAAAGTAACTTTTCCATATATTTAATATACTCTTAGAATCTGCAATCATATCCCCATTTTCATTCCGAATTATGTTTGTTCTAGTCTGAAATCCTTTCTTCTCTATACTAATTCCCTGATATAATTCTCTAATGTTCCTATTTCTTGCGTTCATTTCAAGATCATTAATCTTCTCTCTCAAATATACCCTCTTTTTACTCTTTAGTAACTTGGTGGTTTCCCGTCTAACACTAAATTGCTCTAAATTTACCTCATTTGGCTCGTGTAACCATTTCATTTTTGCTAGCTTTCTTTTCTTTACAATGTCGGCACATTCCTCATCAAACCAATTCTTGGTTTGCCTCTTTTTTAAACAACCAATGCGTTCTGATGCTGACAATTTAATAGTATCTCTTATAGCCTCCCATTCTTTATTTATATCAGTTTCGTCTTCGTTTGCCACATTGTCATCTGAAGATTCCAGTACTTCAAATCTATTAGCAATTTTGATTTGGTATTCTTGCCGCATTTCATCATTTTTCAAGTTTATTAATTCATATTTTACAGAATCATCTTTAGCGTTCGTTCCTCTCATAAGCGATAGCCGTTGTCTGATTTTCACTCTGACCAGATGATGATCCGAATTGCAGTCTGTCCCTCTAACTGATCTAACACCCATGATGCTACTGTGCCAGCGTTTATCCACTAATACATTATCTATCTGGTTCCGAGTTTCTCCATCTGGGGACATCCAGGTGTATTTATGAATATCCATATGCTGAAATGTTGTGCTCTTAACAATGAGATTCTTCGATGTCGCAAATGTGACTAATCTAACCCCATTGTCGTACTATCTTCATGAAGACTGAATTTGCCTATTGTTGGTTTGAATATATCTTCCCGCCCCACTTTTGCATTAAAATCACCTAAGACAATTTTCATATGATATCGTGAAAGGCTATCAAATAAGCATTCTAATGGTTCATAGAACTCATCCTTGATCTTGTCATCTTTATCTTCTGTGGGGGCATGTACATTTAGAATTATAAAATCATGTCGTTTACCCTTTAGAAGTATGTATGATATCCTATCACTAACAAACTTAATATCTCGGATAGCGGATAGGATCCTCCTTCTGATTAAAAAACCCGTTCCAAATGCAGGTGTTTCTGCACCCCCGTAGTATAACGCAAAGCTTCCTGATTCCTGACTACCTTCTCCTGGCCATCTAACTTCCTGTAAAGCGACTATATCGAAGGGCGATTTATCCAATTCCCGCGTTAATATCTCTAGTGCCCCGCTATTGTATAAAGTCCTAACATTCCATGTTCCTAGGAACATGTCCCTGTGTTTGAGCCTTTGGCATGGGTTCCCTGAAGTAGTCCCCGCCCGGAGAATCGAATGGGGGACTATTTGACCTCCGGAAAATTTTACCCCAGATGAACCCATGTCCGCATTTCTTGACTGTTGTATTTTTACGGTGAAAGATCGTCACTCTTTCGCCCAAGGTACTTTTTACGTCTGGCTTATCACCTTCGACCAGTCCGGCACTGGTAACCCTATCGGCAGCAATGCTACCGCCGGCATAGCTCTCAGGATCATTTAAGCACGCAAGCCACTCCACCACGACAAGGTAAAGATACCATTTATTTTAATTTTATAAAATTAATTTTCTTTAATATTACCATAGAAATAGTGATTTGTATCTGTCATCATTAGGTGTGTAAGTTTCATACTATGATATTGTATAATTTTCATTTACAATACTTGAGAAAATAAATAAAATCTGTAGTTGGTGATCATGATAGTGTTTATTTTAAATGTGGTAGATCAACTTCTTGTGATCCACTTCATCTGAAGAAACTAAGCTGGAGGTAATTTTGTTTGGTACATTTTTTTAATTTACAGTGGATATTATTTGGTATTCGTATTACTTTTTTTAAACTAATTTAATCCGTACTGAACTATTTTAATATCGGCGATAACTCATGATATTTAATACACACACATGTATATAATGAAGTACTTAATGATAATTTAGAGCTTTTAGAAATGCATATATTTATTGAAAGAGAATGTTAACCTGCAGCTCATAATTGCCAACAGTAAGATAGTTTTATTGTAAAATTATTATTTTTATTGTTAGGCAGAAATATTTATTTATCTCTCTGTCGTCATTAGATGTGTAAATTTGTTATTATGCTGATGACGTACTGTAATTTTCATTTACAGGACTTGAAAAAGGAAATAAAATCTGATCTTGATGTTCATGACAGTGTTTATTTTAATTATAGGACATTTCCTGCTCATGACCTATTTGCTTCAGATAAAACAAAAACAAAGGTAATATTTTATGGTACCTTTCTAAAATTATGGTGGATATTATTTGGTATATTTATTTATTATCCTTCATAACATCATAAATGTGTGAGGACTTGTCTACAATTAACATTTATATATAAATAATAATATAACACATATTGTGTGGCCCAAAAGTCAGTTGACAAATGGCAGAAGTTTGGCTGATGTTAAAATGTTAAAACTACGCCACACTGATTGAATTGTCATGTTCATGGGTTTCATTTCAGAGCTAACGCAGATATTCAAAGTGACGTCCATTCCCCTGGAGACAATGTCTCACTCGATCACGAAATTCAGCACCCACATTTGAAAGTGTCTGGTGAAATATGCCGAATGACATTACTGATTCGGTCTTTCAAGTTTTCCAGTGATGAGTGCTGAGTCTGGGACACATGTTGTTTTACATATCGCCAAAGATAGAAGTCTAGGGGCGTCAGATCAGGTGACCGTGTAGGCCAAGGCCTTGGGCTATCCCGTCCAATCCACTGATATCGAAATTTCCTATTCAAATTATTTCAAACAATTACAGCATAGTGAGCAGTAGCACCATCTTGTTGAAACCACAATTGTTGCCGTATGTTCAATGGCAGGTCTTCTAGAAAGTCTAGTAGAGTATAGTCAAGCACTTCACTACGCAAGACAGTTGGTACACATTGTCTTCAAAGAAATGTGGGCCCACAACCTCATCATCAACAAGACCACACCACACCATTACTCTGGGGACACCTGGCTCATTCATCTCACGTATCCATACTGGATTTTGCCTAGACCAATACCAAGCATTTTGAGTATGGGCATGACTGTCCAAATAAAATAAACACTCATCACTGAAAATAACTCATTTAATGAAATCATTGTCATTGTCCATTTGATTGGTGATCCAATAGCAGAAATGGAACATTGTGATGCATTGTGTGAACATGTATCATCTTATACGGACGAAAATGTGATGCTTTTAGAATTCGCCGAACAGATTCTTTGTTCAGTCCATTCTGCCTTGACACATTACAAATTGATCTTTTAGTGCTTACAATAACATTTGAGATTATGTTAATTTGTGTTTCCTTCATCAGTAGCCATATTTGGTCTGCCACTTCACTTTGCATCTAGCACAAAAAAGGTCTTCTTAAATGTATTTAAAAGTTTACTCACAGTTTGAAATTATGGTTTTGGAATTTCAGATGCCACATGTGAAACCCATCTGCATCCTCTCTCAAAGTTCGAAGGTTATCATCACAAAGCAATACTAATTGAACTCTTTGTTCTGGAGTAAGTATGATTGACTTCAATGTGTTATCTAATGTTGTAAACGGTAAACTGTCTTTCGTTAAAAGTTGCTTTCTGATAGAGTTCATTTGTCAGAAACACAAATCCATTATTATTATTTTTTTTTTCATTGTTGTAATTATTATTTATTTTTTATTGTATAGTTTCATTGTTTCCAGAATAAGAAAATACCTAAAATAGCACATTGTTGTAATTCTATTATTATTACTATTATTCATTGTTATAACAATTATTTCCATTTTATTCTATTGTTTCATTGTTACCATTGCTTCCAGATTTTAAAAAATAAACTTAAAATCGCACATTCTTGTTATTGAGAAAACTTCCATTTGTCAACCGACTTTTGAGCCACACCTTATATATATAGCAAAATGAATTCACATTGTCATCCGAAACTTTACAGACACAAATGTTAACTTGAATCTAATGTAAGTATGATTATTAAAATGAAATATTCCATCAATATTTTTATAAGATTACATTAGTGATAAAATATATCACTAATAAGTAATTTTAAAGCAGATTACTAAATAATCTTCCTGAGAATGTTGTCCACTTGTGGAATTTATGGCAGATGCATAGTCGTCTCTCCCCAGCCTCCTCCAAATCACAAGTTCACTGATCGATGTCCTGTTCCTCCCTACAACTTGACCACCTCCAGTTACATGTAACAGAAAAAAATTATCATCATCATCATAGTACATTCACGAATTTAGGCCATTTGTTGACCTGTTTCGGCCTCAAGAGAAACACCATCCAGAAGTCTTTTGAGTGGACGTCCTGGTCTTCTTCTTCCTGCAGGTTGATATCTTAACATTAGTTTGGGTATTCTGTGATCTTCCATTCGATGAACATGTTGTATCCATCTTGACTTATAATCAGAAATCATATTTCAATTCCTTCTGGCTTTTTTCGTGTTGAGACTTGAAAGTAGTTTTGAAGTTCCTTAGGACAGGTTACTGGCCCGACGCTAAGTAGTCCAGTGGTAGGGCTGCTACCTTTTAGTCTCTGGACAGACATTAGGATACCGCATTTACTCAGTACCTGATGGAACGGTTATACCGCCGTGACTCGGTCCTCAGAGCCTCGTTTGTGAAAACAGGTTGTACCACGAGAAGGTGAGGATGAGAATTGGGTAGGAGAGGTTATACACACGTCACTACCCCTTACAATTAATACATCAAAAAAGATAGTCATGTAATCTTAATCAAATTATATTGAAAGTTTTTAATTTAGGTATTCATTTATGCTGAATGTGTATGATAATAAGGTTTTCTTTATGGCATGCTTAAACTGTTTATATATATATATATATATATATATATAATGTATTACATAGGGGCATGGGTTATAATCTAATTGAATCACACTTTTTAGAAAGGAACTAAGTCAAAATTTGCCATTTTTTGTTTTTCCTTGCTAAATGATTACTAGTGCCAAGATGCATTGATTGGCAAAGAAAGGAACTTAGTCAGACCCTTCCATGTGTCTCTAACAGGACTGTCATGTTTATAGTATGGTAATGAATAGAACTATGTCAGGAAGTTAGTGCATTTCTTCACTGTTTGGGTGTCAAATCTTGACAGAGTACAGTATGGGTTAATATATTTTACATTCATGATCTTAAAGCCAATCAATGTGTGCTGTATGTGTACCACGTAGGACAGGCTCAAAAGGGAGCAAATTATGCTTTTTTAAATTATTATTTTAATGAATTTGTGCCCCAAAATATAGAAACCACACATGTTCTCAGATAGCTGCTCCAGGCCAAAACAAAACTCATACAATGGTTAGGTTTTGTCTTGGTCTGGCAGCTTCAGGAAGATTCAAAACTATAAAACATTATTTTCCTGAGCGAGGTCACTTTTACCTCCCTTATGATAGGGATTTCGGGGTTTTTTAAAAAGCACTAAGAAGGGTGTATACAATAAAAGAATATTTAGAAATAACCCTACAAAACAAGAAAAATACATTAGTTAAACTTGTAGACTCTGAAACACCGATGAGTAACTTTGATATTTGGTGGTCTAAATGTTTAGAAAAGAATACCGTATCGAAAGAAATGGCAAAGAATACCCGTGAGAGAAATGTTCATTTCACACCTTCATTATATAAGGAATTCATGTACAATTCAAACAATCATGGTGGTTGCAGAAGCAGGGCCATACATGAAGAGTTATGTAAGCAGTAAGTTTCATCTTGAGAAAGGGAATTATTGGAACTACCAAAGGCATATCCTGGAGTACAAATTCTCATCAATCCCTAAAGATTGGAAATCTTAAGAAATTAATGAAGTACATCAGTGATGCTAATGCTAAAGCATTCTGTGAAGAAGTACAGATCCTGAGGCACCATGAATCAGAAATGTCTATAATTTTACATATGTTAGTTTTTTTAAAGAAATTCTATTTTGATTTTTTTAATCAAAATGTTATTTTAATGTTCTTAACATGTCAATTTAAGGAAAATACATGTAGATCTGCATTCAATAAATTTTGTTAGCTCTGTATGTTCATTTTATTAATTCAAAAACAATCTCCAGTGAAGAAACGAACTATGGTATGTCTCAAATTTTAACTTAGTTCCTTTCTAAAAAGTGTGATTCAATTTAATCCATACTAAAATAGTTTAGTATCTGACATAAGTCATGTTATTTAATAGCAATATATATATATATATATATATATATATATAAGAAGAAAGCAATCGTAATGAATGATTTTAGAAATAATAATTTTTTATTAAAGTAGACTATTAATCACCAAACTTTGATTACCACTGGTATGTTATTATACATTGAATGTTATGTAATGATATATTATATTCTTCTTCTTATAATAATAATAATAATTATTATTATTATTATTATTATTATTATGCAATTATTTTTATTATTTTTTTTTTGTTTTTAATAAAATTTTATCATTTTTTTTGTGTTCCTGTAAAAATATTTATTTATCTCTATGTTATCATCAGTTATACAAGTTTGATATTATGATGTATGATGTACTGTAATTTTCTTTTTCAGTACTTGACAAAGGAAATAAAATCTGAAATTGATGATCATGGCAGTGTTTATTTTAAATGTGGATCATCTCCTGCTTGTGATCCATTTGCATCTGAAAAAAAACTAGAAGTAATTTTTTCTGGTACTTTTTTAAAAATTTTAGTGGATATTACTAGGTACTCCTATTATGTCGAGTCGTGGATTATAAACTAATTTAATCCATATTGAACTACTAATGTGCCACATTTAGTAGTGTGTACCAGTTAATTTTTTATAGGAACTCTCGTGTGTCAGGCCATCGGTCAGTTTAGGACTTTAGCAATGCGTGTGAACAAACTGCATTTATAGTACGTGCCTACTCTCTATATTGAGATAGTATGACTTGGAGACCATAAATGGCACACAAATTAACATTTGTTTCACTTCTGTGTTTACCGGTATTCTGAACACACTGGATCTGGGTGAATCAACTCCTGTTTTTAAAATACACAGACGACTGAATTCCAACACTCACCATAATATTTTTTGGTACACAGATACATGGCTAGAGAGAAATATCTCATGGTTGAGGAACTTGTAAATGTTATACATAACAATGATTCCGCAGGTGAGCCATATCCAGATTTGTAAGTGAAAGTGATGAATGTGATGACAAATGTAATGTGTGTGATACGTATCACCATAGTTACAGTCTGCTACTACCATTGTGCCCAGTGAATACTGGGATTATATTTAAAATAGATTGAAAGACTTGTTTTATATAAGACTTCTTTTAAGTTCTTTTATTGATTGATGATTTTCTATATATATATATATATATATGTGTATGATCAAACAAACTGCAGAACAAGTCATTAGTGCTGTGTCGTGACCTTTCACTAAATATTCAATTGTACAAACATGGAAACCAATAGACATCCCTAAAATAAAAAATAAAAAAAATGTGACTGATGTTCATTATGGGAATTGTCAAACCCTAATATAAAAATGTCTTGGACGGAAGACTACTGCTTTCAAACTCCAGTATTTCCCATAACAATATCTAGAACACATTTTCTAAACATTCTTTCATTTTTGTACTTGAGTGACCATAGCACCAGTGAATGTAGTACTGACACACTCTACATTATTATGTCCATTTTCGAGAGAATAAACAACAAATTTTGGAACGTGTACACCTTACAAAAAAAATTGTATTGGACGTTGGAATGTAGGTGTAGTCTGACATATTGGTGCCACAGTATTCCCCCACCAGAAAAAGGCCAGATTAAAGATCCTCTATATCTATTTTCCTTCATGGAAAACAGGAGTATCTTCTTCTGAAATTACCAGCATTACAAACATTCCACAAGTAAATGCAGATAGTTGCCTCAAGAACAAAATAGTGAGTGTGATTGTGTGGTACTATTCAGAGTGTAGTGTTCTCTCCATCCAAAACCTTGCTATACTACATATCATACCAGCAACATCTACTTGAATGTTTTCTTTAGGTATGAACAAAATTTCAATTTACAATCAGTAATTGTTTAGCAATAATTATGAAATTTCAGAAAATTTCAGTAAAAGGGAGAATTCCAAGTTAAAGAGTTGGTGTTGGGCTTAAAATGCTCTGCTCTCGTCCTCTGCCACTCAATATATGAGCAATATCTTAAATAGCTCATGACATTAATACAAATATATACATATATATTACACATCCAAGTTAACTGTTCACGGGCGGGGGGGAAGAGTTTTAGCGCTAGTGTCGCCGATTTACTGAATCTGTGCAAGGGATGTAGGAGAAAACTGTACATCCGATCACGTATTCAAAGTTTTCAACTTCAAATGTGGGGGGAGATTCTCTAAACACGTGCGAAAGATCTTAACATGGTTGTCAAATTAGTCATTTAAGCACTGAACGCTCAAGCGGTCGGATCATTTAAAATCACAGTATTTGCCGTCTCTCTGTTACCAGCCTCACAATAAATCACAAGTGGCAACATGTAATGAGAAGGGCAAGGAAGGGACAGCTCTTTCCTAGACATAACTCCAAAAGTAACAGGGTTGTCAAGTTAGTCATTCTTCCACTGACCGCGCAGAATGACGGATAATTAAAATACATAGTATTTGTCAGCTCTTTACCTGCCAATCAAACAACATAATACAAAGGACAGGAAGTGGCAACGTAGTAAGGAATAGAACGAGAAAGACAGTTCGTTAGTTAACATATTTTCTGCCTGCACAAAACACTTGGATGGGTAATACACATTGATAGATAGATAAAGAGAGAGAGAGAGATATGTAGAGACAGAGAAGAAAGGAGTGCTGATATAGAGATTTTACAAATAATCTTTCTACTGAAAGATGCTGTTAATACAGCAGAACCTCATATCCACTGCAAAAGATTTTAATGATAGGAGATATTATACTTACTTATTTACTCACTGGCACTATCGAACCCATAGGTTCATGGCCGCGCGGACATAAGCTCTCCATACATCCCTATCCTGAGCTAATGCTTTCCAATCATTCCCTATATAATCTACCTCCCTCAAATCAGAGTTAAAATTATTCTCCCACCTCATTCTTGATCTACCAACTGGGCGTTTTCCTTCTGACTTTCCTACAAGAAGCTTTCTTGCAGGTCTTTCATTCCCCATATGTGCAACATGTCCTGACCATCGCAGTCTACGAGACTTAACTATTCTTATTATATCTGGCTTCCTATAAAGACCATGTAGTTTATTGTTAAGTAGTCTTCTCCATTCACCTGTCTGTTCATCTCTCTTTGGTCCAAAAATTTTCCTAAGTACTTTATTCTCAAACACTTGTAATCCCCTTTCCTCCCTTAAAGTAAGAGTCCATGTTTTGCACACATATAATATAACTGGTAGAATAATAGTTTTATATATTTTCAGTTTAATGTTTTTTGAAAGGAGTTGGGACATCAAGAGTCTCAGCAATGCATAATAGCACGCATTTGCAGAATTGAGCCTATATTTAATATCTTTGTACATCTCATTCCTATTTGTGATTATTGTTCCTAGGTATTTGAATTCAGCCATTTCCTCAAAATTTCCCTCATTTGTCATTAACTGTCCATTTCCATTATATAATGCATTTCTACGTGTGACCATATATTTACTTTTATTGATATTTACTTCCAGTCCTAATTTCTTAGTGTTACTCAGTAGTGTGTGCGTATTGTCCTTTAGTATCTCCTCGCTATCGGCCAACAATACTATATCATCAGCATAAACTAACAGCATATTAATACCATTCAGTTGTAAGCCTTCCTCATTCTCTAAAAATCTAATGGCATGCTCTAGTACAAAATTAAATAGTAGAGGAGATAGTGCATCCCCTTGCTTCAACCCATTCTGGATTTCAAAATTGTCCGAAAACTGTTTGCCTACACTCACCCTGCTCTTTGTGCCATTTAGACACATTCGTATAAGTCTAACTAACTTTTAGGAATTCCGAACTCCAGCAGGATACTATATAACTTCTCCCTCTTAATTGAATCATATGCTTTTTTGAAGTTTACATATAGTTGATGTACAGTACCATTATATTCCCATTTCTTTTCTAAAATCTGTCTTTTACTAAAAATCTGATCTGTTGTAGACCTGTTTCTTCTAAATGCACTTTGATGATCTCCTAGAATGTCATCAATATTGGGAGTAAGTCTGCTTACTAATATATTTGTTAGAATTTTGTACGATGTTGAAAGTAATGAGATGCCCCTGTAGTTGTTGCAATCAGTTTTATCTCCTTTCCTATAAATTGGTATGATAATTGATTCCTTCCTTTCATCTGGAAGAGCTTCTTTTTCCCAAATCATACTAAGCAACCAGCATCTCTTTTCCATCAGTTTTTCTCCCCATGATTTGATCAGTTCTGCTGGGATCTCGTCTGAACCTGATGCTTTATACATCTTCAATTTTTCAATCGCCATTTCAACCTCTAATGCACTTGGCTCTGCGACTAGCATTTTTGCTGTCTGTAAATTATCCTCCTCAATGTCCTGTTCTGTATGTACATTTAATAGCTGATTAAAGTAACTTCTCCATCTGTTTAATATACTCCTGAAATCTGCAATCATATCCCCATTTTCATTCCGAATTATGTTTGTTCTAGCCTGAAACCCTTTCTTCTCTATACTAATTCCCTGATACAATTCTCTAATGTTCCCATTTTTTGCATTCATTTCAAGATCATTAATCTTCTCGCTCAAATATTCCCTCTTTCCACTCTTTAGTAACTTGGTGGTTTCGGGTCTAATACTATCCAAGTGCTATAAATTTACCTCATTTGTCTCGTGTAACCATTTCATTTTTGCTAGCTTTCTTTTCTTTACAATGTCGGCACATTCCTGATCATACCATTTCTTGTTTTGACTCTTTTTTTAAACAACTGATTCTGACAATTTAAATAGTATCTCTTATAGCCTCCCATTCTTTATTTATATTAGTTTCTTCTTCGTTTGCCACATTGTCATCTGTAGATTCCAGTACTTCAAATCTATTAGCAATTTTGATTTGGTATTCATGCCGCAATTCATCAATTTTCAAATGTTTTAATTCAAATTTTACAGAATCATCTTTAGCGTTTGTTCCTCTTATAAGCGATAGCCGTTGTCTGATTTTCACTCTGACCAGATGATGATCCGAATTGTAGTCTGTCCCTCTAACTGATCTAACATCGATGATGCTATTGTGCCAGCGTGTATCCACTAATACATGATATATCTGGTTCCGAGTTTCTCCATCTGGGGACGTCCAGGTGTATTTATGAATATCCTTATGCTGAAATGTTGTGCTCTTAACAATGAAATTCTTTGATGTGGCAAATGTGACTAATCTAACCCCGTTGTCGTTACTATCTTCATGAAGACTGAATTTGCCTATTGTTGGTTTGAATATATATTTCTGCCCCACTTTTGCATTAAAATCTCCTAAGATAATTTTCATATGATATCGTGAAAGGCTATCAAATAAGCATTCTAATTCTTCATAGAACTCATCCGTGATCTTGTCATCTTTATCTTCTGTGGGGGCATGTACATTCACAATTATAAAATCATGTTGTTTACCCTTTAGAATTATATATGATACCCTATCACTAACAAACATAATATCTCGGATAGCAGATAGGATCCTCCTTCTGACTAAAAACCCGTTCCAAATGCAGGTCTTTCTGCACCCCCGTAGTATTTTGCAAAGCTTCCTGATTCCTGACTACCTTCTCCTGGCCACATAACTTCCTGTAAAGCGACTATATCCAAGGGCGATTTATCTAGTTCCCGCGTTAATATCTCTAGTGCCCCTCTGTTGTATAAAGTCCTAACATTCCATGTTCCTAGGAACATGTCCCTGGTGTTTGAGCCTTTGGGCATGGGTTCCCTGAAATAATCCCCGCCCGGAGAACCGAATGGGGGAGTATTTGACCTCTGGAAAATTTTACCCCAGTTGAACCCATGTCCGTATTTCTTGACGGTTGTATTTTTACGGTGAATGATCGTCACTCTTTCGCCCAAGGTACTTTTTTCGTCTGGCTTATCACCTTCGACCATTCCGGCATGGGTAACCCAATCGGCAGCAATGCTACCGCCGGCATAGCTCTCAGGATCTTTTAAGCACGCAAGCCACTCCACCACTAGGTAAATGTACCATGGAGGGAGGAGATATTACAATTATTATTATTACTATTATATTTTGGAGCATATTTATCAATGTTAACAATATTGCTATGAAGATATCTACAAATGTATATTAACCCGTCAGCGTGGAGTGACGTGACATGTACACAGGTTGAATTCTTCACCAAATGTTGAACGACCAAAGTTTATATTAGTGCATATATTAACTGATGACAGCCCTGCGTAACAAGTTAAAATCATTTTGTATTTGCATTTATTCTTGCGGCCTGTGACATTTTTTTTATATTTATAATTTGATAAAGGATTTCTTAGAAAAATAAATTCGCCTTTTTTTTTTTAGATTAGCTTGTCTATCAAATTGAATCTATTTTAAAATATCTTCATTATTGATAATAATGTCGCAAAATTCTCTATATATAAAGGCCCAACAAAGTTATTTCCGATTTACGCTATAGTAAAAGACCACAAAAGTAAATTTCATATATATATATATATATATATATATATATATTTATTTCAAATGAAGATACCCTTACATTATGGAAAGGTAGTTAGTCTACTATTCACTCAGTATCTAAAAGGTAAAGTGGTCCGCTACAGACCTTAGGAGCTCCTTGGGATATTAGGAGGTTAAGGCTCCCACTTTTTCTAGACTATCGGTACTTGATGTAAGCCGGGTACTTATCTCTCTCTGACGGCCCATAACAACCATCTGGTAATCATTTCAGTTAGAGACTAAGTCAACCCCGGGGTCACAGTGCCGCCGAAGTTTTGGTTCAGTTTAAAAATCCTGATCCACCGGGACTCGAACCATTGATCTTCCGCCTTGTAGCATGTTGATCTTTCAAGTCCACACCTCCGGTGAAGCTATTATAGTCATATATCATCAACTGGTTTCAGCTTGGAAACCAGAAGAAAGACATTGAAATTTAGGGTTGATGAAGGTCTTTAACACAAGAGGTCTCTTGTGTAGAAAGACAATTTTTTGAAAGCATACGACCTAAAATAATGTTTCCAAAGTGTTAGAAAGACACATTTGGAAAAGGCTGCCCCACCCCTACAAGAAAGAAGGTCAACGAATAGAAGCAATGTGTTTGTAATAAACATGAACAAGGGAAAAAATACAGTTATTGTTGCCCGAGTGTCAAACATCTGGTTTACACTTTGAAGATTTATCACACCAATTTTTGAAGTTCATTGTTTTTTTTTGAAGACCCTTCTCTTTGTGTAAATATTTTGTTGTGTTCTTTGGTAGAGACGGTTCTCTGAAGTCTTAAAAGAATAACTAGTGCAATTCACTGTGGTACTTATGTAAAAAACTTACAAAGAGCACCTACTTCAACTGTGGCACAACAATCATTAATAAGTCTGCACATGCAGATATGTTACATGAGAATCGTAACAAATTTAATTAATTAAATATTATATTAAGTGTTCACCATAAACGAATTGCAAAAACATTTAAATTACTCAAGATATTTCCTTTTAAATGTGTCATTGTTATACTGGCACTGAACGACTGGGTTTAAATACCCGTGAACCTCCTCCCGCAACAGAGTATTACCGGCCGTTTAACTCGAACCGCTCTGAAGGGTTAAGTACTAAGGTCACTTTTCTGCTTAGAAACATTGTTACTTGACTCTGTACCACTAAATAAATTATGGGAAGTTTTACAAGAAAATATTGTGAATGCAATGTAGAAATTATATGAAAATGCAAATTCTAGAATAAAGGTTGTGAAAAATATGTCACATGGATTTTCAGTAACAAAAGGTTTACATCAAGGCTATAGCTTATCCTCAGTGTTGTTCAAGATTTATATACAAGAAGCTTTACAGGGAATCAGTACTCACCCTTAAACTTGAACAAATATCTTTTCCATCAAATTACTCTTTAGTTATATAAATTACCGCTGAGAAATTTCAGCTGAACGTGAATATCAAAGAACCTAGACAAATGGTCAAATGTAAATTTGCATTATGAAGATGGTAATGATCTTTTAATTTGCAAGGTAGGAATTTTTTTGAAATTGTCAGATTTTAAAGGAACAACAATACTACTATGTCATTCTAAGAAAATTGACACAACTACTGCTGCTATAATTACTATTATATTCATTATTATTATTATCACAATTATTATTATTATTATTATCATCATCATCATCACATTGAGATGAGTAGCAATGCATGCAAACAAACTTACAAGTAATGTTAAGAAGAAGACACATTTATTTTGTTATAGCCAAGATTAACAATATGGTTCCTCCCTTACGTTACACATAATCTTGTTATCACATCTTAGCACTGCCAATGCACTTAATATGGTGAAAAAAATATTGGTTTCTCGTTTTGTAATTATTTACTAACATTTTAATATTGATTTGCTTTATAAGCATACAGTTGTAAGGTTTCTTTCTATGTAAAAACATTCTCTTTTAAGGAAAACAGTGAATAAAGAAATGGTAAGCTTTTATAAAGAAGTGATTCTATAATCTTAACCTGTGAAGATATTTGTTTGATGATGATAAAAATCTTTAGCGATCTTATGTTGGGAAGATTCTTTTTGGCCATTACATATAATTGTTTATAGTAAATTAAAAAGAATATTGATTTGTTTCTGATCTTTGCTTAGTAGACATGGATGATGATTTATTGGAAACCTATTGATATTACTTACCTAGCAGAAGAAATGTGAAGAGATGAGGCTTGTCAAGTGAGGGAGTCCTGGCAAGAAAGTGCCAAGCAATGTTTTTTGTCAAATTGAACTAGTTATGCCATCTTGTAGATAATGTTATTTTGAATAATCTAGTGTCAAGTGTGTATACAGAAAACTCAACATGTGATATTAAATTAGGTTTTTTTTTGTTGCCCTAATCTTTGAAGCATCTTACATAACTGCAAGACAGTGTCAAGCAAGAAGGAAATTTGTGGAAAATTTTTTGCAGACATAAATTGAAGTTTTCAGGTGATTTAAATGATGAAGATAGTGATAATATCTCTGATTCTGAATATTTTTCCACGCTCTGGTGAAGAATTAACTTCAGAAATTTAAATACACGTAAGTGTTGCTTGGCATTATATTGTCCTCATAGGATTTCATGTAGATTTGTTGTTTGGATAAATTATAAATTTATTTTTATAAAACAAGTTCTGGTCACTTTTTTCATTTTCTATTATAAGTCATGATGCTAACCTTTAATGTCTAATGTAATGTTTATTTTATTATCTTATATAATCTAAATTTTTATTTAATTAATAATTGTTGCTTGGTATTTTATTGCCCGAAAAGTTCAATATGCATATGCGTGTATTAGCAAATAATTGAAATTACCATTAATTAATAACTTTCTGATAGTATAAATGTAATGAACAACTGTCATGAATTTAAAGTTTTTTTTTCTGATTATAAAAATGTAATAGACCAATGTCATTAACCTTTTCACTGCTGATATATATTCAGCCTTTAAAACTCTCCTTGCTCAATGCAGGGAGAAATATGGAAAAAGTTTATTTAGGTTCATAAGAGATGGCAGTATATGCCTGCTTAGTTTGAAAGCAATGCAATACATATTATATAACTAGCAGGCATTTGAAGTTGAGATTGGATATACACACCCATAGCACGGCAAGCATTTTCTTTGCCAATGCATATACCCGTTCGTAGCAGTGTAAAGGTTAATATATATATATGGACATATGCTTGTGTGCAATGAGATTGGAAACTGCATCCTGAAATACATAAAAACTAAATGTATGTGTGCTAAGAAACTGGTTATATTTTCTGACAACTGTAGGGGTTAGAATAAGAATTGGAATATAATGGTATTCTGCAATTATAAATCCACACAAAGCAGTTTGAAGAAACTGAACATTGTTTTCTTAGTTATATTTGAAGAAAACTTTTATACATTCAGACTGTGGTTTGAACCCAGGACCTTTTGCACTCTAGGCGAATGCTCTACCAAGTCAGCTATCTGAGAAACTCCAATCTAAATGCAAATTTCACTCTTATTTTTTTTTTCTGGACACACATACTTACTCTCTGATAGAGATTTTTATAGAATTGAAAAATATCAGAGGGGACAAACCCAATGTATACTCTCTGTCACATTGGAGAGAAATAATAATCATGTGGTAGTAAGTACTAGTTTGATGTAACCAAAATGCAAAGCACTGATTTTCTTCGATATAACAGCTTTAAAAAGTGGGCTAATTAATACTAATAAGGAAGTGTGTATTAGTGGTGTGAAGCTGAGATTCTCAGAAGCTAATATTTCAGATTTGAAAATACCAAACCATTGGGTCAATTAATTAAAAAACAGGATGAATATGGAGTTTGAAAATAGGGGGAACCTAAATACTATGACCCAATGAAGAAAAATGTAAACCACTTAAGGTTAAAAAAGAGCAAACTTACAAATTTGACGGAGTATCTCCCTCCTATCTATCATGGCTTTTACCTGAACTTGATACCAGATGATAGTATCAAATAAATGACGTGGAAGACTTATTTTAGGGAATTCTTTAATGTTTTGTGAAACTTATATTAGGCTATTCGATTTGATTAAATAGAGTAAATAAGCCTGATAGACTTCGATGAGGAGGACATGTGGCATGAATGGCAAATAAAGACTTGCATGGAAGCTTCTTGTAGGAAAACCAGAGGGAAAACGCTCAGTTGGTAGGCCAAGAAAGAGGTAGGAGAATAACATTAACCATGAAGTAGATTATGCAGGGAATGATTGAAAAACATTAGCTCAGGACAGGGATGTATGGGGAGCTTATGTCCATGCGGCCATAAACCTATGGGTACGATAGTGCCAGTGAGTTAGTTAGGGCAAATAATAGTCAACTGTAACCATGTCTTATAGGTCTATTAATAAATATTTATTCAACTTTTTTAATGGTGAAATACGTGATAAGGAAGGTTTTTTAGAGCATTGTTTATCTTTTGTGGAACACATATTACTTAATTTTATTAAATAGTGCAAATACAGTTAATTGTAAATATTTTGTATGTTGATAAATATTTGTTTCATATATTCTGTGAATTTTTTGGTCAAGCTAGTGTCAAGCCACACAACAACATATTTTTTTTTAATTTAAGTTTTGGATATAAAAAAAATATTTATAATATATATCACTATATCATTAAATCATATTGGAATATAATATTTCACCTCTAGAATCAATATTTAATATTGTCTCTTATTTGAGGATTTGAACATATGTTCAAATTGCTTTATCTCAGAATCAGTAAAATGTGGCTTGGCACTTTCTTGCCGGAACCCCTTCAAATTAGAGATTATATTTAAATCTGTTTACTGATCTGGAAAACAAATCTTATTTATGTTTATTAAAATATTACCTGGAACTTCTAACTCCATTATTTATGAGATTTCACTGCAGATTGAAATACACCGAATACACTACAATAGCACTGCTCTGAGGAAATGATTTTAAGAGTTTCTGGCCACAAAATGTAAAATTTTATATGAGGAACTCATATAAAATAAACATTAGAACATCACAGGTACCAAACTAGACTGCAGCGAAATCAACCTGATTCTAAATATTAAACATAATTAAAACATATTAAATAATATTTTTAGTACCGTAGCAATATGTCATTTTTTATCATCATCATCATCTTTTATCTTCTAGCTCATTAAGTTAGAATTACATCTCTCTTTCTTGAAAGTCTGAATAATTACATCAGTGCAATTAATTATCAGATACTAAATAGAAAAAAAAAATCTGTACATGTTATTCAATATAAATAACCTTAGGAGATTAAATCTAATTAATCATGTAAGGTTCTATTGTATATTTTATAATTCTGCAAAATATCAAATAAAGAAATTCAATTACCAAATGAAATAAAAATTAAACTTATCAGCATGACCAAAACAGTCTTTCCAGAACTGAAATGTGTTATGCCATAATTCTTGAAATCATAGATTTAAAAATGTTTACACTTATGCAATGAATATTATAATCAGTTGTGCATGTAGGCTATTGAAATAACTTAACAAATAAGAAATTCTATTGTTATTGGAACCTGGATTTTCACTACTCCATTCACAAAGTCCTCCGTTTGTTCCCCATCCTTCGTCAACTGCAATCCTTCACTAGCACCAATGCTCAGTAACTAAAATCCTTTCTACTCATAAAACTTTCGTCCAGGAATTCCTAATAACAATTTTGAAAGTGTTTCCACTATCATAAGGATATATAAACTCATTTCAATCCACAAGAGAAAATCTGCATTACAGTATAAATTTCCTCATGTCTCTTTACCCGTGAGATTGAATATTCGCCTTAGGTTCCTATCAAATACTGTTAACTCATACAGTGTTTCACACCGTGTACTATTATATATGAGTATATTCAGAGACAAAAGCCTAACACATAGGAAACATTGGATTTATATTAATGGAGTATTCAATTTATTCCTTGCGTGATTTTATCTGATGAAATTTATTCTGGATATATCAAGAATTTCACTTTTTATGTGAATTATTACATGCAGTTAACCTGTCATAACTGCTGTATTTCAATCACATTTAATTATGCTTTGTTTTTTATATATTTCCATCTAAAAAATATCCTTGCATGGAAATTTAAAAAGGTTTCTGTTTTTCAATCTAACTTACTGAAATCTCCTCCTTTGTTATTGTTGTAAGTCAACAGCTAATGAACCCCAATGATATTTATACTCTCATTGTTCTCTGTAAAGGCAAATTCAAGAATGATATTAACACATAGACTTATATATTTTCCATTAGTCAAGCTACATTTTCTATTTAATTTTAAGGAAAATCACAAAAATATGCTTTTTACAAACCTTTCTATTCTTGTTTTATGTAATGTGAAGTGATGATAAGGGTATTTCAGAAGTTTTTGGTGCTGCATATGCTCAAAAACACTCAGTGACGTACAAGCAGATACTTATGACATTTATAATGAATCTCAATTTGTTTCCTTGTTCCTTCACACACTACACAGTCTCTGCATCTAAACTTAAATCCAAAGTGTTTCATCAAGTATAGACTGTGAAACAGAATTTGTTGAGTACAGCTACTACTAATAATTTGATCACTTTTAGTAATGACAGTGCTCAACTACAAATGTAACTTAAATCATAGGTTTAAAGAAAAATAAGTTATTTATAATGGCAGTTAAGTAGATATTGATAATATATATTGGAATCGTAATTACACAAGTATTACTCGAATATCAAACCAGAAAATATATTCTTGGTATTACTAACACTATCAACTTAGAGATGTTTTTTTATGAGTTAAGTTTTTTTTTCTTTTCCTAACTTGCCTCATATTTATGATTTTCTTGCTGACCATGGTTTCAGCAATCTGTTACCATTTCCAATGCTATGCAACTGTTGAATTAGCAGTTGGCGATTTTGTAGGTTGATTTCTACGTCCTCTGCTGACTGATCTATGAACTTTCAATTAATTTTTTTTCCTCAGGGAATTAAATAATTCATTGTTTTCTTTATATTTTTTTGGATGTAAATTTTCTCCCAAATAGTGATTTCCTTAGATTTATCTGTTTCAGTAATTTCCTCATAGTTGTCAGTAACCTCATAGTTTACTTCTTTTAATTAATAAATTAAAGAAATGTTGTGTGCATAAATTAATTGATGGACTACACAAGAAGATTGAAAAAGTTCATGTTGAGTGGAAATATTTTTATCAAGTCATATGTACAATTTCCTTTTGAAAATACCAGGCTTCTAGCATGTGAGTTGTTAGATATTATACATATGGATGTAAATGGACCATTTGACTCTATAGGCTATAATTGTAAGATATATTTTGTAAGTTATATAGATGACTATAGCAGAAATGTGAAAATATTCTCCACTAAAAAAAGTAAAGAATGTGACTGTATTCTCAATTATAGCAAACTAATACAAAATTGCAACAGTTCGATAAATATCCTGTGACAATAGGAAAAAAGTACTTTATCACCATTTCTTGAGTAGGAACAGATCAAGGAATATATATAATTTCAACTCTAACATTCATGAAATAAATGGAGTACTACAAAGATATAACAAAAAAATTATAAAACGAGTCAGACATTTGTTGACTGAAGTTAGTGCAAAAGAGTGTCATGTGTAGTGTCATATTTTGAAAAATAAATATTTGTGGTTGTTTTCAAATGCTGGGCCTTGGCAACGAAGTCATTAGCGTTCTTGCTTTCCAATATTTCTCTTTGGTGGATCCAACAGGTAATCCTTCACAGGTTTGTAGATGTTCTTCATTCATTTTTTCATCTTTGTTGCATAGAGGACAATTTGGATTCGTGTAGATTCCTATTTTATATAAATGTTTGGCCAAATAACCATGTTCTGTAAGCAGTCTACATTTTGCTACTGTAGTTTTATGTGGAATTTCTGGAATAATATCTGGCTTCTTTACTAAAATATTCCATTTTTTGTCTTTGGCTTTATTACATGGGTCTTTGTTTTGTTTGGTTTTATATTTGTTTTTAATTATTATTTTTATGGATTTGAAATGTAAGCTTTTAGGAGTATTCTGAATTAAATTGGAGCCTTTTTTTGGCAAGAAAATCAGCAGTGTCATTTCCAGCAACTCCACAATATGCAGGTATCCATTGCAATTGAATTCTTTTCTGTAGTTTTTGGAGTTGTTGAATCATTTTGTAGCACTCTTTAATTCGTATTGACTTCATTTTGTGTTAATTTATTACATATATTGCTGCCTTAGAATGAGAGAGTATGACAGCATTTTGAAATTTATTTATTCTGTATAGTAATTGTTGGAGTGATATATGAATAGCCGTTACTTCCGCATCCAAATTTGTTGTGTGGTATCCTGCTGGTTGATAAAATGAAAATAATGCACATGTAATTCCTAATCCTGAGTTGTTATCAATAGTAGATCCATCTGTGGAGACATATAACTATTCTTCTGGTGGATATCTCTTATTCACAGCTTCTAACGCTAGACCTTTTAGTACAAGTGTGGGAGTTTCAGATTTTATAATTGGTTCTTGTAGATTTAGCTGAATGTTAATTCGTTCAAAAGAAAGAGGGTTTTCTCTGATCAAAATATTTTCTTTGTATTTAGGATGATTCAAATCTGTTTTTATTTCTGTTACTTTGGACAAGAAACTTGTTTGTGTTTTCAACTTGGTTGGTTGTAACTGTCTTTTTTCCCATTTTGATGTTGTTAACCGTAACATTTTTTCATGTTGTGTTATTGCCTGTTCCTCTAAAGTTAGACATATTGGAGGGTTCTGAGTTAGTGCTTGCATTGCTGTGATTGGAGTTGATTTAGCTGTGCCAGTTATAAGCCGTAAAGCCTGATTTTGCCATACTTCTAGACAATTCAGGTTAGAGTTATTTGCTGTGATTATTACCTCTCCGTTGTATACCCCACTTTGCTCCGGCTAATCTTTTTAAGATTGAAAATCTTTTCGTTGCTTTATTTAATACTGCTTCAATGTTTTCTCCAAGATAATTTTGAATAAAAAATTGTCCCTAGATATTTTGTTTCTTTTCTTTGTCTCAGGTTTGTTTTCTTGAACTGTAGATTTAGTTTTGCGACTTTTTTCTGCAAGCTAAATATTTGAAACCTTCTTTTGTCTGTATTAATGGCCATTAAATTGTTGTGGATCCACTTTTCTAATAGGTCAAGAGCCTTTTCCATAGAAAATTTAGATTTTTCTATTTGTGAGGAAGAAGTCCACATAATCATGTCATCTGTAAAAAAAGAGCTGTCTTTATTTCTGTGTTTGATATATCTGGTGGAAGATCGTTGATGTAGATGTTGAACAGGGTTGTACATAGTAATGCACCTTGAGGAAGGCCCATTTTTATTTGTCAGAATTTGGAAGTATTGTCATTGTATTTCGTAGTACAGAAACATTGTGGAAGGAACTGCGTGATCCAGTTTAACGTATTGTTTTGAATGCCTAGTTTCAAGTAATTTGTATCTCCATACCGAGTCATATGCTTTTTCAAAATCAATGAAAACTGTTAGCGTATCTTGATTTTTGTTTAAGGATTTTTTGACATCTCGAGAAAGTTGAATTGTATTTTCTTTTGTAGATAGATGTCTGAATCCTGTTTGTGCTGTTGTTAGTATGTTTTTACTTTCTAAGAACCAATTTAGTCTCGCAGAAATCATACGTTCTGCTGTTTTTGCAATGACACTTGTTAAAGAGATTGGTCTGTAATTATTTATATCATCAGCTGTCTTGTCTTTTTTCTAAATAGGGATAATTATTGTTTTTTCCACTCTGTATGTACAGTAGAGGTCCATGACAGATTAAATAATTTCAGTAGTGTATTCTTTCCCTTTTGGCCAAGATGTTAAAAGCATTCAATATGTATTTGATCTGGACCAGGAGATTTGTTATCTTGTAACTCATGTATTGCATAATTTAGTTCCCATATGGTGAATTCTTTGCTGAATATATCATTTGTTTGTTCTTGATGCTTTTAAAAGTCTTTGAGATCTTTTTTAATTTGCCTTTATTTCTTTTTAGCTTTAGGAAAGAGTTTGTGTTGAGAGCTGTAGTGCTTATTAAAAGCTTCAGCAATAGAGTTGTTGGAAATAAGTGTTTTCCCATTAAATTTGAGTGGTTTTTTTCTTTGTATCTCTCTGACTTGTTTTTTTTACTTATATATCTATATAATTTTTTTGCATCTTTTCTATAATCATCTTTTTCAATAAATTCACTGAATGCATTTTTCTTTGCTACATAGATTTCTTTTTTAAAACTTTGCTGCCTTTCTTCGCCATTCTTGTGTATGTATTGGGTTGTTGGACAATTCTGCTTTTCTTCTTGCTGTGTCCCTTTCTTCTTTTAACTTGGATAAGTCTGCGTTCCAAAAGGGTTTGTAGTGTTTAGTTTTTCCTCTTGGGATCCAATTTTTTGCTGCTTCAAGAATTATGTTTGAGATGGTGTTATTAAGTTTAGAAAAAGTTTATCTGTAGATACTTCGTACTGAATTAGGTTTAATTTATGTTCAGTTTCTTCTGTAAATTTTTCCCAATTAGCTTTTCTAAAATTCCAAGAGTACTTTGTTTTTTGTTTACTGTTATTTTTTTTATCCTGTTGTATTATAGATGCGACAACTGCTCTATGTTCCAATCGTAGATCCTCAATGATTTCATGTATAGTCTTATCTTTCAGGTCAGATGATGCTAACAGGAGATCTGGATTTGTACACTGGCCATTATAATGTATGTATATAGGACAGTCATCATTCTTATAGATAAGTTCTAAAGTGTTTGAATTTAATAAACCTTCAATAGTTTTGCAACTAGGATTATAGTCTTTGTATCCCCATTTAGTCGAATGACCATTATAATCGCCAATCAGAATTGTTTTTGAATAAATATTAATTATGTCTAGACTGGGGTTGTTATTAGGTGGATTGATATTCCATATATATTGTATTGTGAATTTCCTTTCCGGATTTCAATTTGGATGATTTGTACTTTGTCCTCTTGTATTTTCTTTATAACTTTAGATTTTGATAAAATATTTGTTCTGACGCCAGCAAGAATTCCACTAGCTACTTGCCGTGTTGTGGGGAGGATGTGTATGTTGAACCCAGGAAATTGAAAATGTTTAAGTTGATCTCTTGATACATTAGCTTCTTGTATGATAAATACATCTATCCCATTTTCCTCTATGATTGTTTGTAGTTCGGTTTTCTTACTGTGTGTAAGTCCTCCTGCGTTCCATTGGAGAATTTTAAGGATGTTCTGTGTATGACGTCCTGCAGATGTCCCCACCCGGAGATCCGAAAAGGGGACTGTTTTACCTCCGGAAAACGTATCTGAAGGATTTGCCATTACTTCAGCATAAATGTAATCTTTTTTAAATGAGCACCAATTTTTTATTTGTAATGGTGATTACATCACCCACTCACATAAACCCCCTGTATGACTGGAGGGCCACACATGCCGTTGGTTATGGGTCCATCGGACCTTGCCGGGAGGATATATATATATTGAATCCACCGACCATTCTCACAAGCACCATTTGTGGACCATTTCTACGCCGTGGCATGCCAGTGTAAGTGTTGAAATAGCATTTCCTCTGTTTCTGATGATGTGGTTATACCGCCATTATTCGGTACTCATAGCCTCATTTGTAAAAGCAGGTTGAGGTTTGGATAGGAGAGGTTATGGAATGCACTTACTATCCCCGGCAGTATTTAGAGTGTAGCACTAGTCCAAAGCAATGATAGAGCGACATGTAAATGATTATTACAACCGCTGTGGTCTCGGGGTAGCGTGCTGCCTTGTCACGCAGCGGGCCCGGGTTCGATCCCCGGTCGGGACAGTTTTTATGGGTGAGGATTTTATCGGGGTTTTTCCTCACCTGTAAGACAAATGTCAGGAAAACTTTAAGGCCCAAACGGTCCCCGAAATCATATGGTCATCGCAATCATCACCATTCATATTCATCTTAGGTTAAGTTTAGGATTAGGGACTCTCCTGGCGCACCATTATCATCATCATCATCATTACCCGTCACATCATCGGGGCAACGTAACCCCGCTTTCCAGGCGCCCCAACCTCAGAAGTAGGTTACAAGTACGCCATGCCAGGAGAGAAACCAGGAATGTCGAAAGACAAACCTGGGTCATTTGAAAAAAAATATATGTATATAACTAAACTATTAAAAACATACATTATTCACTTTTGTTTATATTTCAAACATCTTAATGATTATATATTTATACCATATTTAAGATTGCATCACTCCTTGCTACGTAGGATTTAATAGAAGTAGGTTACCAATAAATTTTATAATGTATGCTGAAAAATAATTATACATCCTGTATGCACTTCCATACAGCTCAGAATAGGGATTTAAATCTGTTTTTAAAATGTTAAACTCCTAAAGTGCAATATAGATTATTTTATTAATATTTTTTTTCTGGATGTTTCTTGTGAATACAGCTTCATGTACAAGAACATAAACATTTTAAGTAGCATCTAAGAGTTGCGTGGTATTGAAGAGTTGAAACAATCAAACTAATTACCTTTTACATGTTAGTAAAAAACTATAAACCTTCTACATAAATAATTTAGAAAGCTAGTTAATGATAAAATTAAAGACAACTATACTGCTTGATAACATAGTTAAAGGGGAGTTGACATTGCACGGAAATAACATCATATTCATGTAACTTATATGGATGATGGGGAAAAACTCCGATTCCGATTGAGGGTCTTTCCACTTTTCAGCGGTTTTTTAAATTGGAAAGAGAAGCTTAACCATATATTTCCAAGGCTTCAGCATAAGTGAAGAGAACATATTTGGTTGGATTTTTGCTTACTGGTCACAATAAATTTTAATTGAGTTCATCTCAATGAGAGGGACCAGTTGAGAATCTTACTGAATGTAATATTTAAAATATATATTCGTAGAAAAAACGTTACGTGGTACGTATGCTGTGGTCTGCTTGTGTTAAGGAACATATTAAAACTAACTAACTCACTGGCACTATCGAACCCGTAGGTTCATGGCCGCGTGGACATAAGCTCTCCATACATCCCTATCCTGAGCCAATGTTTTCCAATCACCCCCTGTATAATCTACTTCCCTCAAATCATAGTTAATGTTATTCTCCCACCTCATTCTTGGTCTACCAACTGGGCGTTTACCTCTGGTTTTCCTACAAGAAGCTTCCATGCGCGTCTGTCATCCCCATTCATGCCAGATGTCCTGTCCGTCGCAGTCTACGAGACTTAACTGTTCTCATTATATCTGACTTCCTTTAAAGGCCATGTAATTCATTGTTATGCAGTCTTCTCCATTGACCGGTCTGTTCACCTCTCTATTAAGGAACATTATGTTACCAAATTGAAGACTGAAGTGAAGGTTTACAAGTTTATTTTCATAATTTGTTGTAACTACCACTTGGTAAAGTGTATAACAGTGTATGTAGCTATAATTACATATTTTGTCATACTAATCATAGCAAACATACACTATCGTTAAAAATAACACTGGACAACAGCCATAAAGTTACGGAAGTAAAAGTGATCGCCTTATACTAAGATGAAACTCCTAATTACGAATATGACAATTAAAATGATGGCAGTGGTCTGGTTTTTAAATTATCAGCATGCCTATTGTTACTGCATATGCTGTGAATATTGTAGTCAGTGTGAAGTTCACGGAAACACCCTTAGAGGAGGGGAAACAGTGACAGCTGTATAATATAGATAAGATTTATCTTAAAGGGTCGGTGTTTACCCCAACAGGTTTTTAAATCAGTTCAAGTGGAATTTCATGAGTGAACAATGGTTTGTGCCTTGGTTATATAGATGTGCAGGTTTGTCGTGTAGAACACATGTGTGATATGTCTACATTTTCTCAGTTACGTTTTTAAAATTATGCGCCGAGATACGATTGCAGTGTAATAAAAGTTAAAATGCCACGAAATTGTGTCTATAGTCATATAACGATTGTTATATTTGCGGAAAAGTTACGTTCGCATTGCAAAAGCGACATTTATTAAGAAAGCGTATCAGTCACTATTTCGGGTGAAAAATAGAGGATCTTGACAAACATTTTGCTCCGCATATTTTCTACAATGGCTGTTCTGCAAATCTTAGTGACTGGTTGAAATGAAAGAAGAAATCCCCGTGACTTGGATAGAACAAACTAATCATGTAAATGATTGTTATTTCTGCATGGTCCCACCAGAGAAGTTATTTAAAGAGAAGAGGTCAGCTATAAATTAGTCTCCACATACCATCAGTCATTCGTCCGATGCCATACTCTAAAGGGCTTCATTTCATATCCAGACTACATAATATTATCCAGACTATGAAACGGAAATCCAGACATGACTTCAATCATGAACTCCGCACACCTTTTAGGGTAAGCAATTTGGGAAAATCCGGTGCCCAGTTTTTTCTCTCCTCCTCTCTCTCTCTCTCCTCTCTATGCGCGTCTAGCAAAAAAGAAAGGCGAATAGAGAGAGAGAGAAAGAAGAGAGAGAGAGAGAGAGCGAGAGAGAGAAAGAGAGAGAGGAGAGAAGAGAGAGGGAAGAGAAGAGAGAGGGGATAGAGAGAAGATAGGGAGAGAGCGAAGCGAGAGAGAGAAGAGGAGAGAGAGAAGAGAGAGAGAGAGAAAGGAGAGAGAGAGAGGGAGAGAGAGAGAGGGAGAGAGAGAGAGAGAGAGCAGCGATGAGAGAGAGCAGGATGAGAGAGAGAGGACAGAGAGAGAGAAGAGAGAGAGAGATGCGAGGAGAGAGAGATAGCGAGAGAGAGAGGAGAGAGAGAGAGGGAGAGAGCGAGGCGGAGAGAGAGAGAGAGAGAGAGGGGAGAGAGAATGGAGATATATATATAAAGAGAGATAAGCTAGAGAGATCTATAGATGTATTTCGATATATATATAGTGATATCACGATATCTTGAGAGGACGATAGATGAGAGAGCGATAGAGAGAAAAGAGATAGAGAACGAGATAGCTATAGTAGTATATCTACCTCTCTCTATCTTCTCTCGATATATCACCTTCTCTATATACTCTATCTATCTATATCTCTTATCTTCTCTATATATCTACCTCTCTCTATCTACATCTCTCTATCTACATCTCTCTATCTATCTCTCTATATATCTACCTCTCTCTATCTATCTCTATATCATCTCTCTCTATGTATCTCTCTATATATATATATATATATCTATATCTCTCTCTATCTATCTCTCTATATATCTACCTCTCTCTATCTATCTCTATATCATCTCTCTCTCTCTCTCTCTCTCTATATATATATATCTCTATATATCTCTCTCTATATCTCTAGATGCTATGTTCCGTTTCCAATGTCATGAAAAGGAAATGAGTTCCTTTTCAATTTTGGCACGTAATTTTTAATCCTCTTTAAAGTAGAAAAAACTTCGCTCAACTGGCGCACTTGTTGCAGGGATTGTCAAAGTTAGTTCACACAATTTTACGACTTCACAATATGCTGTTTGTAGATCATATGATCTAATGAACTTGAGTAGATCACCAACACTCTTGTGGTGCATGTCTTCTGAAATAAATGTAACGACAAGCTGTGATCTCAATGAAGAAAATTCGAAAATATTTCCATAGCTGTCTTTTAACGACTGAAATGCAATTTCCGGAAAACAATGTTTATACATGTCGAAATGTTTTACATTCAGAAGTTCCAAAATAATAATGAGTCTAAATTACTGAATATATAATTAAATTGACCCAGTATAGTGTCAAAAATCTGTACTTAAATTTGTCTATACTTTGCTTTGGTGTCAAAGGTTTCATCATGTCTTGAACGTTTGGGCAATGGTTCGTTGGAATCTGAATCTCGTTTCGTTTTTTCCCATATCTGTTCAAACTCTTCGCGTTTGTTTTGTAAGATTTCTTTCAATTCCTTCATTTTATTTATGCAGTAACCTATATCATGAATTTTTGTCTGCAATATATGAAATAAACTGTCTGTTAGAGGGAAAATATTAACAAACGTATTTAGTATAAAATTGAAATCAAAATCTTGTGATTAAAACTCCACGGGCAGCAATACTGGCTTCCTGATCCCAATTCTCATCTGGATCTGTAATTCTTCTAAAGACAGTAATTAGCTCATTCCGATGCTCATATACTGTTCCAACCAAACGAGAACCATAATTCCACCGCGTCGAAGACACTCTTGGCAACCGCTTCTTTATTTCTTCATCGAGAACCCGTGTTCTTTTGGTTGATTTGAAAAGAAAGCAGCTAGTCCATTCACAGTAAGGAAAAAAAATTGTATTCTTTTATGATGGCCACGGATTGGGATAATACTAAATGGAGTCGATGGGCGAAGCAATGAACGAAAATAGCATTTGGAAATGTGTTTTTCTCCTTCGTTTGCAGTCCATTCAACTGACTTGCCATGACAGCTGCTCCATCATAACTTTGCGCAATAAGTTTCTTCTCACATCCGAAATTATGAATCAGTTGAACCACTATCTTGTATAATGCCTCCACTGTTCTATCATTAGAAACGTTAATGAATCCTAAAAATCGTTCATGTACTTGGCCGCTCTCAGTGACGTACTGAAACACAGGAGACAGCTGAGAAAAATTACTTACGTCTGTTGCATCATCTAGAACAATGGAAATAAAATTTGATTCATTGATCTTCATCTTTATTCTGTCCATTTATATGTTTGATATGGATGCAATTAGGTCATTCAGGATTAAATTTGACATTCCCGTAAATGCCGTAGAATGTTCTAAATGGTACTTTAATTTCTTGTCATATTCACTGAGTAATTTTACGAGTTCAACGTAATTCCCTTTATTGAGAGAGTCCCGTGATTCGTCGTGCCCTCTGAATACCATCTCTTGCCCTGACAAGGAACAAACTACATCAATGAAGCGTCTCATTATGTCTCTATTTTTTCTCACAAGATTACTGTGTTGCACATTGCTCTTTTTTTTTCTGATTGTCTGTCATATGCTCAATTCTCGTCTTACCGAAAGTTTTCTCATTTATAATGGAGAGCAAATGATTTTGAGATAGGCTATGCTTTTTAATGGCTTTGTGTATGTTTCCCATGTCGCAATAATCCGCACTGTTCCAAACAGATCTTTCATTAATAAATAGAGGACATGACCAACAGTACAATTTTTGCGTACGAGGACACCCTGTTAACCACTCGTTGCTATTGTAGAGTTGCGAATTGAAACGCCTTATACAATATTTCGCTTTAGTTGCGATATTTAACTCAGGAGTAAGCCTACCACTTTGTATTATACGTTGTGCGCGAGGCAAAGTTACATTTTAGAACATCGCATATTACACAGTCACATGTGCTTTGTCCACTGTCTTGCGCTGACTCACTCTGAGCTTCCATATTTTCAACACTGACTGCTGTACGCAAGGAGCTGAAGTGCTTACCTTACAGATGTATCACATACATACACTCCAATATTAAAATATGTTCATACACTTAAATTGTAATAAAACTATCTTAACTATAAACTAAAATTAGGACTGAGAAATGTAGGACCACAGGTTTTTTTTAAATCGAATAACTATGACTTAAAATAAGATTTTCTACACATCAAGATCCGCACTTTCATAATTGCAGGACCACAGATAACGAAGACTTACGACGGCAAACGATCATATCCGAGCAGCTCCTAGCTCTTCGTGTAGCGCAAGAGTGGTTTATAGCTGGGGAGCTGGATGGAACAAATAGACAAAGCAAATACGGACCAG
The DNA here is from genome assembly GCA_030220185.1 of Diploptera punctata. Classification (NCBI taxonomy): domain Eukaryota; kingdom Metazoa; phylum Arthropoda; class Insecta; order Blattodea; family Blaberidae; genus Diploptera; species Diploptera punctata. The sequence continues at coordinate 161,849 of JASPKZ010007921.1, forward strand.
ATGGTGAAAATTATTTTTAAATTGCATTGAACATTTATGTTAATCAAACTGATTATTCCAGTAATGATTCTCATTTTTAAATTTTTTTTTGTCCTGGGTAAGCAACGCTTACCTTGCGTCCATTGAATACACGCCACTGCAACACACAGAATGATTCAAGTGGAATTAAATAATCTTGTGTGAGACGTAGCACTCTCGAAGGCCAAAGCAGAGCTCCTGGCTTCGCGACTTAGACAGCGTAAGTACCTTGCCGAGAATATAAAGGTCTGCACATACAACATGCAAGAAGCTACTTGAACAATTTTTTTAAAAATATGTCATTGCATTCTGCAACAATATACAAGGTCCAATGTCAGCTATAAACATCCAACACAGACCTGAAGAATGGAGATGATTTTTAAATTCATCAAAGTTCAGTCTTAAGGCAGTATTACTGATTGGAGTGCATATAGATACTAACATAATTTCCGAGACTAAGTACAACTAAAATTAAGGAAGGTATTTTTATTGGTTCCTAGATCAGAGAACTCATGAAGGATAAACGCTTTTCGGAAATTTTAAAAAAGAAAGAAAGAAAATGCTTGGTTATCATTCAGAGAGTTGCCTTAAATTTCTTGGGGAACCATTGAAACCCCCAAACTACAGACAATGTGTGGACAATATGCTACTAGCTTATCGGGAAATGGGGTGCAATATGTCGTTAAAAGTCGATTTTCTCCATTCTCATTTGGACGTTTCCCTGGAAAACTGTGGTGCAGTTTCTGGTGAACATGGAGAACATTTTCACCAGATGATCTCATCATTTGAAAGACGATACCAAGACATATAGAATACATCTATGCTATTTGACTGTTGTTGGTCAGCGGTGAGAGATGACCCCAAGGTTCATTACAGCAAACAAGCTAAAAGGAAAGGTAAGCTAGTCTTAATATTACCAGATTTAAGGAGGGAAACATTTTTATTCAAATATATTTTTCAAAATTACGAAAAAAAACGATACCACTGTTGACCATTTCATTGTCATTTTCGTGTTCAGCATGACGAAATACATCGAAATCTGGTCATTTCAATTCCGTAACTAACAAAAAGTTAAAATGTGTTGTCCAGTGTAATTAAAACCACGTCATTTAATAAGTGCTAAGATTTACTTACAATATTTAAATCACAAAGCTAATCACACTATTTGCAACTGGAATAATAGAGGTGAAGTTTTTATCCAGCCTGGACAGATGTACTAGTTGGACGAAAACTGGTACCCGACGTAAACCTGGGATGTCTAATAATGAAATCAACAGAATTCCATGGGAAAACTACTGTTCATATGAGAGAAAATTATGTATTGGCTTTCTTTAGCAGGGTTATGATTTTTTTATGTCAATATGAAATTAGTTGTAATAGTAATTTTCAAAAAAACTTGTAATTATACAAGGTTCATTGAAATATATTTAGAATAATTACATATGCCACTGTTTATCCATGAACGCACATGGTGGCATAGTAAGTTCCGGCCATACACCTACAACCCGGAATGTCGGTGGTGTTCGAGTCCTGGTGGGGGCAGAATTTTTAAACAGATCTAGACTCTCTGGGTGCACAATGGCCATGAAGTCGACTCAGCTTCTCTTGGAAATCCATACCTGATGATTGTTCTAAGGGTAAAAACTGCCATTACACAGAGCTGATATTTCGTGTGAATTGTTTAGAAATGTGGGAGCCTTAACTTTCTGCTTCCCCAAGGCCTGGAGTGCCTTAATTTTACGATTGATACATTGAAAATGTTTGCAGTAATGTCGGTCCTGGTGTGGACTACTGTTTACAATGCTCACCTCTGGTTCCAAGGTTCACGATTTAAAAACCGGCCGACAAGACGGATTTTTCAAGGCATATAAATCATCGGTATGGATTATTTTGGAAAGGAAATCAAGTGGTGGGTCATGTAAGCTTATCGAAAATTCATGGCACGTAAAATAACCTGAAGTCTAAAGAAAGAGACATTAGAACAAAATTTCTTGGTCTTTTCACGCCCACATGTGATGATAATGAGTATAATGAGCTTAGGTGATAAAGAGCGTCAATAAATAAAATAATATAGGATATTAACACAGCATATTGCAATACTAGTTACAAAGTGAACGACTCAATTTTCGTGGTACAGCACAAGTTCCTGCTAAGACCATCGTATGACACTGGAAGAAACTCAAATAATGTAGAAACAGCATTTTTAATAATGTGCTATGAGATTAATAGAATTAGAGAAAGCAGTAGATTTTAGCTATCGGTGAATGTCGCCGCGGTGGACTAGTGGTTATGCTCAGTGTCTCTAATTCCGAGGGTCGCGGATTCAAACTCGGCCGGGGTCGATGGAAGCCCTCCAGGAGAGACTTTAAGCCGTGGGTCCCGAGTCTGAAGATTTTTAGGCTCGTAAAATATCCTTAAGCCTGAATAAAGAGACCTCTAAACAAAATTTACCGATATCAACATCCTAGTATGCATAGGTTGTAATCTGGACAAGCCCTGAAGCATCTATGATGCTCTAATGGATGATAAAAAATTAAAATAATAACCATCCCAGGAGACCAACTATACTCATATACTTACGCTGAGAAAATGAGCAAATTAGTTTACAGTTTATAGGATAATCTAGTGTACCACAAGGAAAAGTTGGGTATTCTGTTTGAACAGTTTCTAATGTAGATGGACTGCTGATACAGAATTCTCCATGTTTTTATTATGGTGCACCAGATTATGCAGTAAACTGTAAAAGTATACGGTTACACAAAGTTGGCCATTTTCTCGTGTAACGAAATAAATATTATATATGTAGACTTCTGCATTAAATAGTAAAAATTGTAAAGAGGTAGCCTATTTTGAATTGTTAACTTTTAAGAGTCATGTGTGTAAATACGAAGTAAACTACAATCTAATTACTTAGTGAGAGACTTAGTTAAAAATACTAATACTGAAATATGATTTCAAAATGTTGAGGATCAAATATTAATATTATATCAGGAAACAAATTCAACGATATCCTTGGTTGACTGCAAGTAAATAATTACGAGAGTTTATCTCAATAATTATACATTACTAGCTGGCCCGGCGAACGTCGTATCGCATTTAAATATTTTTACGTTAATTTTTCCGATGGGTTTTAATAGTTATCTGCTATTCGGGGCGGAAACAAATCAAAGTTCATAATAATCGGTCCAGCCGTTCATGAGTTATAAATAGTGTAACTAATCCGACTTTGTTTTAAATATATATATATATATATATATATATATATATATATATAGAAGTCCTGGCCACGCGTTGCTGTGGCTAAAGTATACGTTAAATTATGTTGTAGTAAACTAAGTGAGAAATCTAAATCAGATAGTTTTTGTTTTATACATTTTTTTTAGTTCTGGTACGTTAACTACGCCCGGTATGAATATAAGTGGTGGTTTATGTGGAAGTGGTTTTGTTGATTGAGATGAATTTATGTTTGCTTTCTCAGTATCATCCATAAGTGTATCATAAGGATTATATACATTTATTGATGGAATATTTTGAGGAGGCTTGCTGATTCCATTATACTTTCGTTTTTTTTTTCTATGAACTTGTTGGCAGTTTGGATTCTCATCATCATCAAGAAGTCTCTGTATAGTAATATCATTTTGTGATATATTATAGTCATCTCGTTTTTCATTTAATTGAGACATGGAGATTGTTTCTGTAATATTAGGCATATTATTATAACTAACAGACTTACTTACAATTCTCTTATTCCGTTCCTTAGGACCTTCATATGTTTTTAAATTGACATTCTTCTTAAATGTAAGATTTATGTCACATAGGAAGTGGCTGAATTCAAATACCTAGGAACAATAATCACAAATAGGAATGAGATGCAAAAAGAAATTAAACATAGGCTCAATTTTGGAAATGCATGCTATTATGCATTGCAGAGACTTTTGATGTCCCAACTCCTTTCAAAAAAGTTAAGCTGAAAATATATAAAACTATTATTCTACCAGTTATATTATATGTATGGCTGCGAAACATGGACTCTTACTTTAAGGGAGGAAAGGAAATTACGAGTATTTGAGAATAAAGTTCTTAGGAAAATTTTTGGACCAAAGAGAGATGAACAGACAGGTGAATGGAGAAGACTACATAACTATGAACTACATGGTCTTTATAGGAAGCCAGATATAATAAGAACAGTTAAGTCTCGTAGACTGCGATGGGCAGGACATGTTGCGCGTATGGGGAATGAAAGACGTGCATGGAAGCTTCTTGTAGGAAAGCCAGAGGGAAAACGCCCAGTTGGTAGACCAGGAATGAGGTGGGAGAACAACATTAACTATGATTTGAGGGAAGTAGATTATACAGGGAATGATTGGAAAACATTAGCTCAGGATAGGGGATGTAGGGATGTACAGATTGTAAATACTGATATATATCCCTTTTACCTGGGAACGTTCTTTGAGGTTAAATAGACTCGCTTTCTGCAATATAGACATACATAAATATTCATAAAGAAAAAAGATACACTCATAATATAAGTTTGGTGGTTTACTCAAACCATTCATGCTTATACAATTACCAATCAAAACTATTTAGTTCAATACCAGTATAGCATCGCTTGCTTCTTCATGTGTAACTGTTTATTTAACAGTTTTCATCTACAACTAAAATATTTACCTACATTATAATGTGCGTCTACAGCTTGGGTATTCACTTGCGATGAACCAGTTTTGTCTACTTCAAACCATAGGTCGAATAATACTTCCGTTTTGCTAAATTTAATTTAAATGGAGTCAATAAGACTTTATTTACATGAATCATATGTTTGCGACCAAAATACTAAAATATCAGGTTTATTAAGCAGCTGTGCTATCGTTATAAATATTTATTATTGATAGTATTACACCCTGATCTTATTTTTCCCCATAGGTATTGGATATATACGAATTCATCATGAATAGTAATCAATGAAATATTCATGATTCTTAACATTTTTTCTCAACATATTTCGGCCCATTTAATCTGCCGAAGCATAACTGGCTCTGTCATTACTCAGTCAAACGACGTTATTTTCTTAAGCGTGCAAAATCTTTTAATTCGAATACAGAATCGGATAGCACATGTCACATTCGCTTCCATTAGCGACCATGACTTCATCTCATCTCATTGTTAATATCGAATACAGAATCGCATAGGATGTCACATTTGCTTCCATTAGCGACCATGACTTCATCTCATCTCATCATTAATATCGAATACAAATTCGCATAACATGTCACATTCGCTTCCATTAGCGACCATGACTTCATCTCATCCCATTATTAATATCGAATACAAATTCGCATAACATGTCACATTCGCTTCCATTAGCGACCATGACTTCATTAACTAGATAATACGGGGTCCCTTGCCCTAAAATATTATCAACAAAATAGCACGTGTTATACAAACACAGTGACGTGCCGCTTCGGCCCACGTCTACAAATTAAATTCTGTATATATAAATCAACAAATAAATTCCTCACGCTTTATAGGTTCATACCGCCACTCGGCCTTTCAATTAAGGTGCATTGCGCTTCAACATGTCTCATTAGCTTCTATGCCTATATTGTCGGCTGTTCTTTATAAAAATCATAATAATCATAATCTTATCCGTATTAAGATTGTTGTACAAGTTTCTTCAATTACCTATATGTATTAAACAATGACAATGGCCTATCTGGGCTCATTTTAACATTTACTGAATTTTAACCTTTAACTTAGGCCCGTTCTTTCATCACTAATAAAATAATAGAATATTAAAATCGATCAAGAACTTTTCTTTCCTAGATTAAGTAGATAATGCAGCTTTCTGCTCGAGCGATTAGATTAAAACATTTAAAAATATAGTTCCATTCTCCATCGTTAAGTTCAAACCAACAATTTATTAATCACACTCAATCTTAGCTGAAAGTGGACATGCATGTGTTATGTATCTACACTATTTCCATTAATTATATCATATTCATCAATATGGGGGGATATTATCATGATTAAAATCTAAATCGATATTTCACTTTTATTTATTTTGTTTTCACAGTCATTGTGCCCTTTCCTCTCGCGGTTAGATTTTTAATTTAAGTATATTTAATCACTTTATTGGTCTTCCTTATTTTATTTACTCGTTATAATTGATACTTTACCATACAACATATATTATTTATTCTTACCACTACTTTACATTCATGTCCTGATTTCAGTTAGTATTGAGTTCGAATCCCGTGAAAACTGGTTCATGCATTTAGGTACAATTTATCGGGTCTTTACAGCCTCAATCTTATTCTCAGATCCACATATAATAACTAGACTTTTGTCAGAATTTTTCAAATGATTCTTACTTCTATCATCTAGGTTAGTATGCGCCACAGAATTACTAGCGATCTCTGGGTTCCCTAGTATCTCTGTATGTGCATATGTTTTGTGATTAGCCGTCGTCCAAGAAACACTCTCCGACGCGTGTGATTTATTTTCGGGGGTCCTATCCTTTTGACATCTACCGTTAGTTTTCTTTGTGAAGACACTTATTTCATCGTTTGGTTTAGCAGTTTGGTTATTCATTTTCTGCTCTACATTAGTGCCTAGCTCATTAAATCTATGATTTACTATCGTTTCAATCAATTCAGAGCGTTTATCCTGCTCTGCAATTTTCTGAACTACTTGGGGCGTTAGTGTTTCTTGCTCTTCGGCTAGCTTTTGTACAAATACACATATATTATTCATCCTTTTGTCCGGGTTCTCTACTCTACAGAGCCCACTCTACTCGTTCTATTTCCCCTTTTAATTCCTCTTGTTTTTCTTCTAGATTAGTTTGTAATATTATTTTATCCTTATCCGTCCTGCTTTCTATTTTCTCTCTGTCTTTAGGTTTTTCTTTCGTTATGTTTACCTTTATTTCTACACATGCTGATGATTCATTTATTTTCGCTTCTAATATCTCCCTAACTTTTCTCATATCATCCATTAATGTTTCTAATTCCTGTTTTATTTCTACCCTTAATTTTTCAAATAATTATTCGTTTCGTTTCATGACGAATTCTAAAACTGTATTAATATCGGCATTTTGTCTACTCTGACTGTTCTCTATCCTCACTGTTTCAGGCTCCTTGTCTTCTTGTTTTTCCCTGTCATATTCTCCCTTGTGCTCTGCTCTGAGTTGCCTCTACCATCTTCATTATCCTTTCCCACCCTTACAATTTCGTTCTCTCCTTCAATCATTTGCCCACAAGCCTTCTCCCTGTCATATTTGTCTTTCCTATCCATTATTTGCCTGCCCCTTTCTATTCCTACTTTTTAACAACATCAATACACACACACATATATTTTTTTAGTTAATTCACTGTAATATTTGATTTTGTTTACTTAAAAATAAGGTAGGAATTAAGCTTCTTTCAAAAAATTAGTAAAAATTAAAAAAAAAATCTTATTCTGCTGTTTTGTCACTTACTGCTTCCCTCTTTCATTCGCTGCCTTCTCGTTCCGCCTCCAGGGTTGTCTGCTTGTTGCCATCATCTTCTCTGTCCTGGTTGCCTCGTGGTCGTGGGACTTAGTCGTTCTGCCGTTTATTTATATTAGTGTATTCCTTTACGATCTATTCTGCCCGCACGTTAGGGAGCCAATATAGAGATGGATTATTAATGGGGTAAAGAGGTAAAGAGGTGTAGATGGGATTTAGTGGCGCTAGGAATACGGAAGGAGTTCTCCATGTGTGAGAACTTGGGTTGCTCAGGTTGGAATACCGGTAGGCATGAGTTCTTATCTAGGGATTCCACGAGGACTTCGCCAGGCAGAATTAAAGTGCAAATGGGTTCTTGTAAATGTTTTTTTTATTCTTGTCTGAAGCACACGAAATAATGTAGCACTGTACACTCTTAGGTTTGAATTACCTCGCACTGATCTCTAATCGGCGAGGTCGTCAGTTGTGGGTTTACCCCGGTAGTGGCTTTGTGTAATTGTAGAAGAGAAGTGACTTTGTTTAATATTCTGAACGAGGTGATTTTGTTTAATAGTATACGAGAAGTGACTTTATGTAATTGTATATGAGAAGTGACGAGGAGAAGCCTCTCTCGCCTATTAGGTAAACTAGTTACTCCCACTACATCGATCTCGTGGACCTGAGATCAGTGCTTAGGCACATATCACAAAACATATAATTGATTAACGAACTCTCCTATTTTAATCATGGGGGTGTTACAAATTTATCATTGGCGATTTACGCCATCAGAGGTTGGACCTTTTTCCCGTGCTGGCTTCACGTACAGTCGGGTCACAGACATTAGCTAGGCTTGGGTTTTTCCTAGGCTTCAGACGCTAGAAAATTGCCATATTCCCACACTTTTTGCTAGCGTTGTTTGTCTCAGGGTAAAACCCCCGCTTGTAAATTTAGCTAATGGGTTATGGTTATCACGATAAATCAGTTAACTGCAGGCTTAGAAGATATTTCTACTCAATCTGTCGGGAAAAGGATTTTGTCATTACTGTTATTATCATGTGTCAGCCACTTCCGTCTTAACAAAAGAAAGGGTGACATTACCTGAGTTGTCATTACCCTACTTAATAACTAGTCATTTCATTACATTGATACTGACTTCTTCGGATCATTTTATAAGACCTTTGCTCCTACATAATCAGGTTCCACTCGCTTCCCTGATCAATTTGAATATAAATATGACCTAAGTCCAGTAACTGCTTCGTTCAATGATATTATAATTGTATCTGATTTTTATTGCAAATTGGGATTTATTTATAGAGTTACTCAGGAGGCTGAGTGAATGACTTGCCACAACGTGGATGATCTGCTAAAGCATCCCAGATGTCTTGAATATATGCCCATACGCCATATTTCGTCTTTCGTGCATCTGCAGGCCAATTAGACTTCATCTCTATTTTCATCTTAGCCCACACATTTTCGATTGGATTCAAATCTGGTGAATAGGGAGGCCAATCTATCACCCTGATATCCTGCCTCTCCGAAAACCAGTTTCAAACCTCTCGACAGTGACCATGACGAAATTGTCTAGCCACGTATTCTGTATCGTATCGAGACCCGTTTGGACGATAGACAATCACTTTGCCGTCATGAGTAGATGAAAATGTCACCTCGTCTGAGAATATTATATTATTCCAAACAAGGTTGCTCTGCAAAGGCAAGCCGAAACAATCTGTGATTGCGTGTCTGGTGTTCCTTCTTTGCTGCTGTCCGGGCACAAGTCCTGCATCATTTAAACGCCCCAGAGCTTTTCGAGCTGATCCAGGATTTGAGAATTTTCTTTAATTTGAGAAGCAGTTTGGAAGGGGTTCCTATGGGCTTCTGCAATTAAAACTTCATTCACTTAGGGAGTGGAAACACGTCGTCATCCTGAATCAACACGTCGGTTTTCAATCCTTTCCACTAACTCACTGGCACTATCGAACACGTAGGTTCAAGGCCGCGCGGACATAAGCTCTTCATACATCCCTATCCTAAGCTAATGTTTTCCAATCATTCCCTGTATAATCTACTTCCCTCAAATCATAGTTAATGTTATTATCCCACCTCATTCTTGGTCTACCAACTGGGCGTTTTCTCTCTAGTTTTCCTACAAGAAGCTTCCATGCATGTCTTTCATTCCCTATTCGTGCCACACGTCTTGCCCATCACAGTCTATGAAACTTACTGTTCTTATTATATCTGGCTTCCTATAAAGACCATGTAGTTCACTGACATGTTGTCTTCTCAGTTCACCTGTCTGTTCGTCTCTCCTTAATACAAACACTTTCCTAAGAACTTAATTCTAAAATACTCGTAATCTCCTTTCCTCCCTTAAAGCAAGAGTCCATGTTTCGCACCCATATAATGTAACTGGTAGGATTAATAGTTTCATATATTTTCAGTTTAACGTTTTTTAAAGTAGTTGGGACATCAAGAGTTTCTGTAATGCATAATAATACGAATTTCCAGAATTGAGCCTATATTTAATTTCATTGTGCATCTAATTCCTATTTGTGATTATTGTTCGTAGGTATTTGAATTCAGCCACTTCCTCAAAATTTCCCTCATTTGTCATTAGCTGTCCATTTTCATTATATAATATATTTATAGGTGTGACTCTATATTTAGTTTTATTGATATTTACGTCCAGTCCCAATCCCTTAGTGTTACCCAGTAGTGTGTGCGTGTAGGCTTCTAGTATCTCCTCGCTATCGGCCAATTGTAGTACATCACCAGCATAAACTAACAGCTTCTTAATACCATTGAGTTGTGGGCCTTCTTCATCCTCTAAAAATTTGATGGCATGCTCTGGTATAAAATTGAATAGTAGAGGAGATAGTGCATCTCCTTGCTTCAACCCACTCTGGTTATCAAAAGTATCCGAAAACTTTTTGCCTACACGCACCCTACTAGTTTTGCCATTAGACACATGGGTACAAGTTTAACTTTTTAGGAATTCCGAACTCCAGCAGGATACTATATAACTTCTCCGTCTTAATTGAATCGGATGCTTTTTTAAAGTCTATGTATAGTTGATGTACAGATCCATTATATTCCCATTTATTTTCTAAAATCTGTCTTAAGCTAAAAATCTTATCTGTTTTAGACCTGTTTCTTCTAAATCCACATTGATGATCTCCTAGGATGTCATCAATATAGGGAGTAAGTCTCCTTGCTAATATATTTGTTAGAATTTTGTACGAAGTATTCTAATTCCCTGCTATAATTATCTAATGTTCCTATTTTTGGCATTCATTTCATAATTGTTAATCTTCTCTATCAAATATTCCCTCTTTTTACTCTTCATTAACCTGGTGGTTTCTCGTCTAATACTACCCAATTGCTCCAAATTTACTTCATTAGGCTTGTGTAACCATTTCATTTTTGCTAGCTTTCCTTCCTTTACAATGTCGGAACATTTATCATCAAACCATTTCTCGTTATGCCTCTTTTTACATGCTTTATATTAGCCTGACCTGTATCTATCTATCTACCTATCTATGTAACAGAATCTTTCAACGCGATTTTCACCCACTTAAAATCATTGGATCGAATTGAAACTTTGTATACTTGTAAAGGACCCGTGATTATAAAATAATTTCATATTTGGTTTTCTAAAATCCTGGCCTGAATCATCAGAAAATAAACAAAAAGTGTCTTTGTATCCATGTAACGGAATTTTTTAACACGATTTTCACCCACTTAGAAACATTGTATCGGCTTGAAACTTTGTATACTTCTAAAGGACCCGTGACAATATAATATTTTCATATTTGTTTCTAAAATCCTAGCCAGAATCGTCAGAAATTCAAAAAAAGTGTCTTTGTATCTATGTAACGGAATCTTTGAACAGGATTTTCACCCACTTAGAAACATTGGATCGACTTGAAACTTTGTATACTTGTAAAGGACCCGTGACAATACAATAATTTCATATTTTGTTTCTAAAATCCTGGCCAGAATCAACAGGAAAAAAATGAAAACTGGTATAATAGGTTGCGGACTTGTCGACTTCTTAGTCAATCGTAGTAAGAGCTCAGTTGGTAGAGCGGTGAACTCTAGTGGTATATAATTTCAGCAATCCCTAGGTCGCTGCTTCAAATCCGGCTGGGAGGATTTTTTTAAGAAGAGTATTACTTTTAGCTCATACTACAATAGTATCGAATTTTAAAATATTTAGATTTTTATCTTATTCTGTAAAATATTAGAAGTAAAAAATAAAAAATAAATAATAGTTTTAAAAAACTAAAACAACACGCTTTATTACAAAACCGACCTAAAAAGTGAAAAATAATTTTAATTTCCAACACGCTTGGGATAAAATGAAAGTGGTCAACAAAAAAAAAATCATCTCCAACAAATATATAAAAAAACTAGAGTTATCAACAAAAAGAAAATTATTTTACCATCAAAAGCGTGGGGTGATTTTTATGATTTTTACATTTTCTTCTTAGAGACCTTTATTATCATATATATTAATTGATATAGAGCACCCCACGCTTTTGATGGTAAAATTATTTTCTTTTTGTTGATAATTGTAGTTTTATTCTACATGTGCTGGAGATGATTTTTTTTGTTGACCACTTTAATTTTATCCCAAGCGTGTTGGAAATTAAAATTATTTTTCACTTTTTAGGTCGGTTTTGTAATAAAGCGTGTTGTTTTAGTTTTTCAAAACTATTATTTATTTAAATAACCTATGCTTTCTCATGCTGACAATTTAGTAGTATCTCTTATAGTCTCCGTTTCTTTATCTCTTCCAGTTTCTTTTTCGTTTGCCACATTGTCATCTGACTATTCCAGTACTTGAAATCCGTTAGCAATTTTGATTTGGTATTCTTGCCGCATTTCATAATTTTTCAAGTTTTTTTTTTCTTCATTATAATTTTTCAGAATCATCTTTAGCATTTTTTCCTCTCAGAAGACATAACCGTTGTCTGATTTAAACTCTGACCAGTTGATGATCCGTATTGCAGGCTGTCCCTCTAACTGATCTAACATCGACGATGCTGCTGTGCCAGCGTTTATCCACTAATACATGATCTATTTGGTTCCGCGTTTCGCCATCTGGATACGTCCAGGTGTATTTATGAATGTCCTTATGCTGAAATGTTGTGATCTTAACAATGAGATTCTTTGTGGCAAACGTGACTAATCTAACCCCATTGTCGTTACTATATTCATGAAGACTGAATTTGCCTAGTGTTGTTTTGAATATATTTTCCCACCCCACTTTTGCATTAAAATCTCCTAAGACAATTTCCATATGATATCGTGAAATGCTATCAAATACACATTCTAATTCTTCATAGAACTTATCCTTCTTCTTGTCGTCTTTATCTTCTGTGGGGGCATGTACATCTACGATTACAAAATCATGTCGTTTACCATTTAGAATTATGTATGCTATCACATCACTGACAAACTTAACATCTCGTATAGCGGACAGGATCCTCCTTCGAACTAAAAAATTCGTTCCAAATTCGGGTCTTTCTTTACGCCCGTAGTATAATGCAAAGCTTCCTGATTCATGACCACCTTCTCCTGGCCATCTTACTTCCTGTAAAGCGACTATATCCAAGGGTGATTTATCTACTTCCCGCGTTAATACCTCTAGCGTCCCGCTATTGTATAAAGTCCTAACATTCCATTTTCCTAGGAACATGTCCCTGGTGTTTGAGTCTTTGGCATGGGTTCCCTGAAGTATTCCCCGCCCGGAGAGCCGAATGGGGGACTTTTTGACATCCGGAAAATTTTACCCCAGTGGAACCCATGTCCACATTTCTTAACGGTTGTATTTTTGCGGTGAAAGATCGTCACTCTTTCGACCAAGGTAGTTTTTTCGTCTGGCTTATCACCTTCGACCAGTCCGGCATGGGTGATCCTACCGGTAGCAATGTCACCACCTGCATAGCTCTCATGATCATATAAGCATGCAAGCTCTCCACCACAACAAGGTAAAGGTACCATGCAGGGAGTATAACCATTATAGATTATATAATCAGCAAACACAATTCACAATTAAAATTTCAAGATGTAAAAATTTATAGAGGAGTAAATTGTCCAAGTGATCATTGCACAGTACATTCAAATAGTTTATTTCCATTTGCAAATTAAAATAAGTGAATGGATAATGTACGCGTTCAAACAAATTAAAATAGTATAAACACTGACGAAACAACATACGAACGTACTAGGTTAGAGGATAGCAGTACAATGTATTTACGTAAAATAAGATTAGATGAAAAACTACAGGAACCACGACTGTTTGATCCTACAGAGTATCAGTGTTAATGCGGCAGCTAAAGAAGCATTAGGAGAACGACATTGTCAAATTAAACATATATTATATTACTGGAGAGAAGAAATAAAACAAGAAACACAAATTAAAAATAAAGTTTATAAAAAAGCTTGAATACAAACAAACTTGAAGATAAAATAAAATACAACAAAAAACAACCAAAACTAATGGGGAAAGTTGCAGAAAGAAAAAAAAATGATACCTGGCAGAAGGCATGTTCTCCTGTGGATGTGTAAGAAGTAGTGAAGCACGGAAAATAATCATAAACTTGAAGAAAAATAACCATGACAAATATTTTGTAGATTGCATTTCCTTTTTCTATTTTTCTTTATTTTTTTATTTTATTTATTTACTTTGACGACTGTGAGGTTTTTCTTTCTTGTTTTCTTTAGTTTCCTAAGTGCAGATTTAAAATCCCATACGTCACCACTCTTTATCGAATTCTCTTAACCACCTCCCTCTTTTGTGATAAAGATAGCTCGTCTTTTATAACATTGTGAACAGGCCAGAGCATTATTTTGCAGTGACTAACTCAAGAACAAATACATAGAATATAAGAAGTAATGAAATATAGAAAATAAATAGGACTATAATGCCACTGTACATTGATTATATGTAGACTTCAAAAAAGGCATACGATTCATTTGAGATGGAGAAGTTATATAGTAGGGCCTATCCTTCTGGAGTTCGGAATTCCTAAAAATTTAGACTTATACGAATGCGTCTAAATGGCACAAAGAGTAGGGTGCGTGTAGGCAAACAGCTTTCGGATACTCTTGAAATTCACAATGGGTTGAAGCAAGGAGATCACTATCTCCTCTACTATTCAATTTTGTATTAGAGCATGCCATTAAATCTTTGGAGAATGAAGAAGGCCTACAACTCAATGGTATTAATAGGCTGTTAGTTTATGCTGATGATGTAGTATTATTGAGCGATAGCGAGGAGATACTAAAGGCCAACACACATACACACACACACACACACACATACACACATACTATTTACTATTGAATAATACTAATAAATTGGGACTGGAAGTAAACATAAATCATTAAATATATGTACATACATAGAAATGCGTTATTAAATGGAAATGGACAACTAATGACAAATGAGGGAAATTTTGAAGACGGGGCTGATTTCAAGTAGGTCTATATAGGAACAATAATTACAAATAGGAATGTGATGCACAAAGAAATTAAACATAGGCTCAATTCAGGAAATGCGTGTTATTATGCATTACAGGGACTCTTGTCGTCTCAACTCCTTTCAAAAAACGTTAAACAGAAAATATATTTGAAACAGTTATTCCACCAGTTATATTATATGGATGCAAAACATGGACTCTTACTTTAAGGGAGGAAAGAATATTTGAGAAAATAACGTTCTTAGGAATATTTTTGAGCCAAAAATAGATTCACTACATACTTGTGTGCTATACTATATGTATTGGAAACTAGATATAATAAGAGACTGCGATGGGCAGCTCATGTGGCACGTACGGGGGGATGAAAGATGTGCATGAAATCATCTGGTAGGAAAACCAGAGGAAAAAACGCCAAGTTGGTAGACCGAGAATGAGGTGGGAGAATAACATCCATGAATTGAAGGATGTAGGCTATACAGGGGATGATTGGAAAACATTAGCTCAAGATAGGGATGTATGGAGAGCTTATATCCGCGCGGTCATGAACCTGTGGGTTCGATAGAGCCAGTGAGTTAGATAGTTAGTTAGATATAATAAATAATGAACAGATGCCTTCGAACTACATATTTGATAATTGTGTGTTCAATAACTGTGTTTTTAAATAATGATTTTACTGAGCTGTTTTGTAAAAAATATATATTATTAACCTATAAGGTTGGCTATAATACAGAGTTTTACTTTCCATTATTTCTCTACTAGAGTGTATTCTTATAATATTACGATCCTATTTGAAGTTTTCCACACCAGATGGCAGTGAATAATATTATGTGATCAACTTGTATAGGGTAAACAGTTGAAACATAACGACACATTTCTGATTTGTTTTCAAACATTGCCGTTTTCATTAAATATTCTAAAATAACTATATATATAAATAATGATTTTTGAGTAAACAAATTAATTTTATTCGTTAAATGGTCATAACAAATGCCACTCTTGAATTTCAAATCCTCTAGATACATTCACGAGTCTCTTCGCGACTCGTGAATTTATCGATGATTTAGAAATCACTTGTAACATTACTTATGATAAGATTTAACATTGTATTTTTGGAAAAAGTCTTTATTATTAAATCCTTACTTTTTATCTCATTTTGAAAGGTCAAAAATGGTTCTTATGAGTTATCCGTAAAATACATATACATGCTGTCGCGGAATTTTTA
This sequence comes from Diploptera punctata, assembly GCA_030220185.1. Classification (NCBI taxonomy): domain Eukaryota; kingdom Metazoa; phylum Arthropoda; class Insecta; order Blattodea; family Blaberidae; genus Diploptera; species Diploptera punctata. The sequence continues at coordinate 178,038 of JASPKZ010007921.1, forward strand.
TGGAATTTTTTGGGATATCCCTTTCTGTATGTATTGATTTGATGTATTTGTTACGGTTTAGGCAGCGTTAGCCATATAAGCGTTCAAAAGTTACTTTTTCCCCCCATCTGGCGACAATTTCATACGTATTTACGCATGCACACTGCTATTCAGGAGAAGAAAAATTCATTGAGAACATTTGAATCGTTTATTTCAAAAACCAGTCAAACAACAAAAAATCCAAAATTGAGTTATTGGGCGATTACTGTTTTGTGAAGGTAAATACATCGTTTAATGCATAAAAAAGTCAAATGCTGTCCCCATGTGATAGTGAATAAAAGTCTGGAATTTCTTGTTTGGTGCAGAAAGAAGTCAAGTGACAGCGCTTGACTGGTTTCTGCTCTGAACTGCAGGATTTTTGGTGATGTGCTGGATCAATGATTTAGGCAACCGTGCTTCTGAATCACAGCTGTGTCTGACTTGCATTCTTCAGTAGACGTTTGGTGTGTGACAACATTGTTGTTCGTGTGTATTACTCTAAATTGTCCAGTTTAATAACTGTTTCTTAGTAATGTTTATGCTGAATTTGTTAACATTTTGTGGTGATTACATTGTAATAGTAATCATGTCTAGTTCAGATGAAGAACATCCTCCAAAGCGAAGACGTGAAGTTGTCAACAAAAAGACCTACAAACGTAATGTTGTTAGAAATGCTAGGATTAAACGAGAAGGTTATGTTTCACACTCTGGTAAGCAAGTAGCTGAAGAAGCTAAACCTAGCCTAGACAGTTTAGCCTGTAAGTGTAATGCTAAATGCTCAAAGCAAATTAATCGTCAAACAGTAGATAAAGCTTGGGATTACTTTTATTCCTTTGAAAATAAAAACGGTCAGGACACATATATTCAAACATTGATTGAAGTGAATGAAGTCAAACATAGAACTGAAAAGAAAACTCCAGAAGAAGAAACTGGCGAGGAAAACGAAGAAGACAGTTTTAAAATAAATCATTCTTATAAATATCGCTTAGGGATTGGGGGAGATAGACAGGTCGTTTCAATATTCACATTGTGACCACTCCAGACATTACATCTTTAAAGAATAGAGGCTTCAATCGTACAAAAAATGACAAATTCTGATGAAATCTCTGGTACAGCCTATACAAAGAACAAGAGGGAGACTTATAAGATTTCAACTTACTTTTGTTATAACAAGAACGTGCCAGGGAAAGTAGTTGTGAAGCCATTTATAGATGGGTATATATCATCAACATTCACGTTGCTAAAAGCACATTTTCCTCCTGCCTTACCTACACAGATAGGAAGGATGAGTAAAAAACAAAATACTTAATCAAAACATCATATTCTTTTAAATATTTTTATAGTGAGATGAATAAAATATTGTTGTGCTTAAAAATTTTAAAAATATGGTTTAATTTTTATTTTATGATGATCAAAAGTACATATTGTTTGTGCAAAATTTTTATTCTATAAATTTTCAGATTGTGTTTATGGTTTATTTTACTCTGTGTAATACTAGACCCTATTTTTTTTGTGAATGTTGTAGATCCCAATAAATGTGAAAAAATACAAGATTTACAAGCTCTAAAACCATATTTGGTTGGATACGAGGAATTTTATGAGTATATTTTTCTGTTGCCTACAACGGAAGCAGAATGCGCTGTATAGCGAGTATATGATGACGAATAGTCATTCCCGGACAAATATGTATCAATAACAATTATATTAAACTCAAAAAGTTCATTTTTCATTTTACTTTTCAAGTCCCTAATGAAATTAGAATATTTCATACAACATTTACAATAGTGATTGTTGTTTATTTCAGAAACCAGTCAAGTGCAAACTTATTATTATTTTTTTTTCATGTTTCTATATAGATAACAAAGCTATTTTGTTTTTCAAACAGTTACACAAATGAATAACTTTCATAGGAAAAAATATGAATTTTCTAAAAATAAATTTGAAGTTGCTAGGGAGTTTTCTTTGATTTACTCAAAACCAACAATTTGTTGTTTAACTGGTTTTTGAAATAAACGATTCATTTGCAGATGGAATTTTATTGCATAGTGTACAGTGTAATTATAGTGATTGTAAGTAATAAACTGATCTGTATTGTGTTGGTGATGCACAAGATCTGTGCTGCATTCCTAATTTCTCATTAAGAACGAAACAAATGTGATAGGAAAACTATAGTTTTAAAAACCTAGGTTTACATATTTGGGCAGCTTAGAGAAATACTTTAAATAGTTAAGTATTTTTTTAAGTTGGAAAACACCTGTCAGAAGTAAATGCTTTTTTTTTTCAATTCAGCGGCTAACAGCTTTCATTTGTTTTAAATATCTGTATCTAACTATAATGGCGTTGAGCCATAGCCTCTCCTTTATAAGGAGTTATTAGATCAAGTTAATTTTAAGTTACCTTATTTGTTCGTAGATGTCATGTATGACATGCGGTCAACACGCCGACCCAATGAGACATTTAACACACAACTTAGGTATTACTAGGACGTTGATGTCAGTAAATTTTGCTTAGGGCCTCTTTATTCAGGCTTAAGGATCTTTTACGAGCCTGAAAATCTTCAGACACGGGACAAACTGCTTAAAGTATCTCCCGGAGGACTTGCTCCTTCGATTTTTCCTCCCTAACAAATCCATCGACCGCAGCCGAGTTTAAACTCGCGACCCACGGAACCAGAGGCGAGGAGAATAACCACTAGTCCACCACGGCCGATTATTTGTTTTAAGGCGCTCTTATGATTTATACAGTAGGAGGGGAAAGTAAAAAAAGTTGTACATTGATATTTCTCGATGCAATGACATTTTTTAGTTATATTAAAAGAGATGAAGTGAAATAGTAACATTGCTTATTTAATGCTTTTCAGAGTAAATCAGTAAATCTTCAGCTGCGTACTAACTTATAACAGTTTTACCTCACTTAATTACTGTGTGGAACACAATCACTGTAAAGTGTTGAGGAATAACATCTCAAGTATTGTTTGTTTCACGAAACCTGGACATTAGTGACACGAATTAGATTGTACTTACCTCAAGGAGTTTATACTTAAAATCTGCAAAATTATATTAATTATTTCCACAACTTCAGTTTTTAATTTTCATTGTCGCTTTAAAGAATAGCTATAATTTAAAATGGTTGCTCGCTTATGTGTTTACGATTGACGTGTTAAAGTACCTCGTTTTTGATTCAATTACTGTAACATACTTTACAAATACAGTTAAGAAAAAGTAAAGTTGAGAAATTTCGTAGCTTTAATAAACATCTCGTCATACTGATCGCTCAGATAGGATTTTTTTATTTTATTTTAACGATTGTGGTTTTTAAAATCTGAGTTGTGTTCAGGATATATATATATATATATATAATTATAACATCTAAAACATACAAGCGTTACTGCTAGAAAGTAAATATTCTCTTTAATAATTTGCTTACCTGTTATGGTGGCCGCTAGATGGCTGTTGGGACGACTCCCGCTACCTCTTGTGTGAATTGAGAATACTACATATATAAGAAAAGTGTATGTTTGTATTGGGGTACTTGAGTGGCTCAGATGGTTAGAGCGCTAAACGTACATAGTTTAGAGGCTCGGGTTCAAATCCCGATTCAAGCATTCATTTTTATTTTCATATATATATTTTTTAATTTACTTCAGTATACTGGAGTTCTTAAAAGTGAATAGAGCTACATGCAGTGCAGACATCAATAAGAGAGAGAGCTTTAACTAGTGAGGTTGACTAGCGATTTTACATCTGGTCGCAGCTCAGGCAGTGCACTATCAGGATCGGGCTTGTGGCTTCAAGAATAATGTTAGTGATATCGGTTGCACCAACACATGGTGTTTAGCCCCCGATTGCAGGTATTATATTTTTCGGCTAAACTTTACAACATGTGACGCAACTTTTTTAATTCCTTCATAAACTCCTGTCAAACTTTATTCTTAGGGATCCATTTTTAAAACTATTTCCCACCATTTACAATGACTTTTACACATTTTCTAACGATTACTTCAATACATTTTTCTATCATATTTAGCTACATACGAAGATGAAGACGTGGCACCATATCGATTTTAACTAATATTTTAAGCAAAAATAAAGTCGTGTTCCAGTGCAGCGAACACAGATTATGTAATAATTAACTCTACACGTATACTTCAGAATTACAGAACTTACTATTTATTTTTGAGCGTTGCATTCTTTCACAGATTAGAATGCTTAAATTGCATTAGGTTAGCTTTTAGATTGGTCTTTCACAGATAGTTTCTGTGATTCCATTGTGTAAACCGCTTCGTGTTTGTTGATGCGTGCGCATGATGTATGATTGGAACTTGGAAACATTTTTCGCGTCACATGTACAAAGAATCTATTTTTCCTCTATGCAAAGTTTGTGCAATGGAACTAAGTCTTGGCCTCTGGTTTTATAAAAATTGTTCACTTATTAACATGTCCAGCGTTAAATTTTCTTCTTCAGTGTCGTCCTAATCAAGATTACATCCCTGCTTGTTCTTTTTATTTATTTACTAACCCTACTCCATACGTGTACATACTCTTACTGTACAAGAAAGTTTTTATTCAGAGATTTTCCTTTTAGTCTCAGCCACAAACCGCTAGATCATTGATTCTTTACACGACTTTATTCTCTTATGGTCTTATAGCAGTGTACATTTCTATATCTATAGAACGGGAACTGGCCCCAGCCTGGAGGATCAGACAATTTGTCATCAAGGTTGTCTCCGTCTAGCCTCTAGAGAATCAACACTAGCTATAAGGCATCAGCTCTTAGTTTTGATTCTCTTCGGTTAATAATAACACTATAATAATATTAATATGAAACATATTAACAATTTTTGTTTATTTACAAGTTTACAATGTACATACATATTTTGGAGGTGTAACCAAAATTATTCAACACAATTTTTCATCTAGTGTTTCCTGTTTTTATAAAGAAACGTTTTAAATTGAAATTAATATTTTATTATTTTCACTATTATTTTATTTATTCGAGAAAACAAAAAGAAACTCATAATACCTGAGCTGTGAAGATATTGGTAGCCAAAAAAAATTACATCATCAAGGTGTACATCACAGAGCAAATCAATGTTTAGCAGTCCTCTAAGAAAATAATTATCAATCTTTAAACAATACAAGTGCTAACAAAGAGTGTGGGAATGTTAACACATTGTTCCCATTACAATTGTACTTTTATTGTTCAACTCTAATTTTAGTGAATATTTCTTCATTAAACAGTTGAATGTCTAGTAGAAGCATTTTCAACGACACAAGAATTCATAAACTGTGACTGGAGATTCGCCATAACACATGTCACAACTAAACAAATTACAAATAATAATGATAAAATTGTTACCACAGTACACATGAAAAAATTAAAGAAAATTTGTAAATACTTTGCAGAACATTATCGACATAACAAACAATATTTTTCTTAGTTACTTGAACATTCTGTTACTGACTGACAGTACACACGTTACATAACATTAAAACACTCCGTCACAACACTTGGTTCCGCCATTGAATTTCTCATTTAATCAGTACCGACTCCACGATTTTTTTCATTTTTGCCGAAACAAATCTGTTTGTGAGGGATTTTAGATTAGGTAAGTTTTGATCTGAGTAATCAGTTCAGAGAAGTGAAGGGAGAATTAAGTAATTTTGGGTATAAAGATGTTCAGGGCGTTTAATTTGTTGCCAACTTAATAAGTAACAAAAGTGAATTTTGATGAAGTTGCAGCTTTATATCGTATGTGCCAAAGATATATTCAGTAGGTAATGTGTGTACAAACAGTAACAATACGTTTATTTTATTTGCTGCCTAAAGGAAAGTAAATCAGTTTATTGCTGAACCAAGTGTCGCCTTCGTGAAGATTAAATTTAATGCATGTTGTTATAAATATTTTACACTTTAAAATTCTAACAACAATTCTTATTTTAATTTTCAAAAATGTGTGATGATAGGATATTCGATGGTAGCTGGAATCAGTTTGTTTGTAACTTTGTTTCCTTGATGCTTGTGATGTGCAATTTGTTAATATATCTGAGAGCACAAGAAACAGAAGGAGCGATGTTCAGTTTTGCAGATGCTTCACCAACTTAACTCTAACATGTGGTGCAGCTAGAAATTATGATTACAACAAAACTAACGTTATATTTTAATATTGATCTTTACTAGAATTTAAACTTGTCGTTATTGTTATTCATTGTTTTAGGCGCAGGCACGGAGCAGGTGTTATCTGATTATAAGAAGATTTTGTAATATAAACAAGGTATTTCAAGGTGTTATCTACAGTATTTAAATCGGTACTCTAAGTTAAAATTAATAGAATTTATCTCAACACAAACATTAATAATACAGATTATTATCTTGCACAAATTTTACAAGTTGACATCCCACATTCTGAAAGATGGTCATATTTCAGAATTAGGAAATTTAATTTAATTATCTCTAATCCGTAAGAAACACGTTCGTGATATTACGTTTTTCAAGTTATTAATGAAAAAATGCTCATTTTTTTGTAGCTAACCATCAGTAAGTTACAAAACGTATTTTCAATTTTGGTACAGATTATTGTATGCTGAAGTGCGTGTCTGTGAGTTCTCTGCTGTGTTTTGTGAGATAGTAAAATTACACCCTTTCGATTTGAGAATAAAGTAATTGTTTTAAAAAATATGAAACTAAAACAAAATATTATAACAAATGCTGGTGATCATAGGAAAGTAAATGTGATGGTCTTATATCGAAAGAAATACTTGGATACTTTGGAAGTAAATTTGAATAAAAATAAATTGTAATTTCATCCATAATTCAAACAACTGGTAGATTATATCAAATAAGAACTTTCTGTGGAAATGCAAAATTGATAAAGAATATAAATTGTTGACACACAATTCATATTATCAAGTTATATAACCGTAACAAAAAAGTTAATAACAGAGTGCAATAGCAGAGACGAATTTTTTGAGAAGCAAAGAAGGAAATACCAAATAAGATGGAATTAGAAATACAGATATCAAAGAACCGCTTGGTAATATACCATTGCAGTGATGAAAAGATGTTCCAATGGTTCGGACATGTTAAGTGAATGACATTAGAGAAACCAACAAGTAGAACATTTGAAACGAGAGAAAATAAAGAAAATACCATTGAGAAGACCTATATTGAGGTGAACCGACCTGATACAAAAAATCTACAGGCAAGTGAACTAGAATTGACAACAAGCAGAAACAATTTTTTCTGGGAAAATATATATGTCTCTAGGATGTTCCATATATAAATTAGAAATATCTTATAAAGGAAGACCATGGTTTTGGTTCATATAATAATGTTGGTTGCCTATTATATATGACGTCTCGATCCTTATTTAGTTATCTATTTATTTAGCTTGCTGGAGTGTGGCCTTCTTTTCTACTCATCAGGACAAACATATGTTACATTCAAGTACAAAAATCAAGCAATATTAGATATAAAACGATTAACTAACGATAATAAAAATAAGATACAATAAAGTTAAAGACAATTATAGTTAAAACTAATAAAAACATATACACACAGAGTAACAGTAGTCAAATATCTTATGCATTAAAAAAATATAAACAATACAAAGAAAGTTATAAACTGTAATGAGTTAATCTATGACTTATATACTCGCCTATATAAGACATTAGATAGAAATATTATAAATGTTAATACTATTTTTATTAGATAAAGGGAAAATATATTGTTAATTGTTAAAAAATACTATTAGTGAGATGTTTCGGTCAGTTAATAAAAATGCATTTTGTTTGTTTCTGAAAGATTATAAACATTGACAGTCTCTGACATAGGGTGGAAGAAAATCCATTGTTCTAGCAAGAGAAACTGTAAAATATTGTAATAGGTAGTGTAATGAGGATGGGTATAAAAGCCAATTTGATGATGGGATCGGGTGCCTAATTTTTGTGTATCAGAGAGTCTAACGAAGCAGCGTGTTACATAATTAGGTACGATATTGTGTGTAAAATTTTAAAAGAGGTAGGGAATGGACGGTTCTACGATCTTGTAAACGAAACCAAGACAATTGTTCATGGATGGTGTAACGTGCTCAAATCTGGGAATACCACAAGTAAAACGTATTCACGAATATTAACACGTTGAAGTATTTGAGTAAAATGAGTATTTATGTCTGTAAAAAGGCTATCCCACTAATCAAAACGTGGCATAGCAATTGTTTCTACTAACATTTTCCTTGGAAGCTGTTAGTTTATGCTGATGATGTAGTACTATTGGGCGATAGCGGGGACATACTAAAGGCCAATACGCACACACTACTGAGTAACACTAAAAAACTGGGACTGGAAGTAAATATCAATAAAACTGAATATATAGTCACACATAGAAATATATTATATGACGGAAATGAAAAGCAAATGAGAAATGAGGGAAGATTTGGGGAAGTAGCTGAATTCAGATACCTCGGAACAATAATCACAAGCAGGAATGAGATGTACAAAGAAATTCAACGTAAGCTCAATTTAGGAAATGAGTGCTATTATGCATTACATGGACTCTTGACTTCCCAACTACTTTCAAAGAACGTTAATCTGAAAATATATAAAACTATTATTCTACCAGTTATATTATATGGATGCGAAATATGGACTCTTAGTTTAAGGGAGGAAAGGAGATTACGAGTATTTGAGAATAAAGTTCTTAGGAAAATTTTTGGACCAAATAGAGATGAACAGACAGGTGAATGGAAAAGACTGCATAACAGTGAATTACAAGGTCTTTATAGGAAGCCAGATATAATGAGAACAGTTAAATATCGTAGACTGCGATGGGCAGGACATATGTAACGATTGGGGAATGAAAGACGTGCATGGACTTCTTGTAGGAAAGCCAGAGGGAAAACGCCAGTTGGTAGACCAAGAATGAAGTGGGAGAATAACATTAACTATGATTTCAGGGAAGTAGATTATTCAGGGGATGATTAGAAATCACAATCTCAGGATAGGGATGAATGGAGAGCTTATGTCTGCGCGGTCGTGAACCTACGAGTTTGATAGTGCCAGTGAGTTAGTTAGAGTAGTTTAATATTTTCCTTAGAGAAAATGGCAAACAATTTCTTATTCGATTTGATGTGTATACGTATTACCTAGATGATTTTTTTCAAATGTGGTTTATTTGTTTATACCAATTTAGATGTTTTATCTAGAAATACTTTTAGATTTTTTTTAGTCTCACTGTAGGGATTTAAACCCCATTAAGTTACATATGTGATATTGTATTTGTGTTAATTAAAGCAAATAGTATCTTATTTGAAGAGAAAAATTATACGCTCAGACCGGGACTTGAACCCGGGACCCTTGGTTCTCTAGACCAAGTGCTCTACCAACTGAGCTACCTGAGCAAGTACCGATCTAAACGCAAATCTTTCTCTATATACATTGTAATTCCCATCCACCAAATGCTGTGAAGCCATGCTTCTATCTTCACGGTAACTGGTATCTAAGTGTATATGTTTCTCCTCAAACCATAGCCGAGTTTCATAAAAATCACACGCTAATTTGTATTCCATATTAATAATAATAGAAGCTTGTTTCAGTTCTTTCAGTGGAAGAAATGAAGAGAGATGCGGTGTTGTATTGACTATTGATAATGAGATTTCAGAAATATTAGGAGTGCATTCAAATGTATTGTTGGGGATCTTGGTTATATTACAATCCTTCATTATGAGTGTTGTTAGGGCTGCTATGAATAGAAATGTGTTTTCTAGTGTCAACATTTCGTTAACTTTTAGATCTAATGTTTTTAGGTTTAAGCAGCATATAAAAGCATGCTGGTGGATATATTTTATTTTATTATGAGATAAATCTAAATGCTGTAATGTCTTGAGAGCATGAGTGTCATTACAATATGGCGATGGTTTAGACACATTTTTACACGATAATTTAAAATATTCTACACACTCAGCGCCGAAGGCCCCGGGAGGTATTTCCTTTATCCCATTAAATTCCATGTGTATTTCTGTTATATTATGTAAACCTAGAAACGTGCCTCTAGTGAGAGATAAACGTGTATTGTGATATCCAAACGCTAATGCATAGCCATTGGCCATAAGTATCTCCAAGTTGTCAAGTCCCAGAAACGTGAATGCTTCAATTTATGTTGTTTCAGATTCATTTACATTAAGATATGTCTTGTTTTTTGACCGCGTTTATTCCACATATGTTTCATTAAAATTTTTCGGTTATCGTGTAATTCAAGTTTTTTTAAGTTGCACAGTCCATTAAATGTACCTGGAGCTATAGCTACTTGTCGGTTATCATAGATAGTGATAGATGCCAGTGATTTTAAGTTGCACAGTCCAGTAAATACTCCTGGAGCTATAGCTACATGTCGGTTATGATAGATAGTTATAGAAGTCAGTGATGTTAATTGCGCGAATGCTTTTTCATATATCTCTAAGATTTTAATGTTTGTTATAGACAGGGATTTTATATTTAGATATCCGAGGAAACTGTTTTGTTTAACGGCAATTGCATTAGAGTTACTTATAACAAGGTGTGAGGAAATCTGGTTTAGTTGTTTGAAATTTACTGTATTATCTAGCAGGTCGTCAGCTTCTTTCTTAAGATTTGAGGTTTCTCCATTTATGTACAATTGCATCTCTTGCAATATTTGGTGACCTTGTACTGACTTAACAGTAGCTCTGATTCCTATATCACCAAATTTTGCCTCCATTACGAACGTTACTCTCTGCAAAGTGATTTCGTATTTAATATCACTGTAAAATACATTTTCTAACTTGTGTGGTATGTTTTTTTGAAAATATTTGAATGGCACAAACATCTGCGAATGTAGCAGCTTCTATGCTAAATTTACTATCAGATAAATTCACAACTCTAAGAGTTCTCAACTTAGAGAAAGTGTTGTTCTTAAGTGTAATTATGTTATAAGATGCAGGTATTATAAGATATATTTGTTTTATTTGGCTTAAACCATTAAACGCATCTATATCTATGTGTTTAAGTTTATAAGAACTAATAAATAATTCTCTCAAATCTTTGAACGCTATGAAAGTGTCATTGTTTATACTATGTATTCCACATTCATACAAACTCAACTTTTCTAAAGATTGAAGACTTTCGAACTCATTCTGTTCTAATGAAGATATGAAATTATGATCTAATTTTAGAACTTTCAAGGATCGAAGGCCTCTGAACATGCCAGATCTTATTTCACTAAGTTTATTGTATGAGAGATTAAGATAATTCAAACCTGTCAAGTTTTCAAAAGCTCCGATTTCTATATCCTGAAGACCTACATGATTAATTTGTAATTTTATTAGTTTCTCTAAACCATTGAAAAACATTAGTTAAAACCCGATGTATAGCCCATTGTAATTTCAGGTCAGAAAGTCTAGTTGCTCCTAGAAACGCGTCTTTAGTTATGTTGTCGAAGTAATAATTCGATATTGTAATGTGAGTGAAAGAGCATAAATGTTTAAATGCTCTAAAATCAATAGTATTATGTTCATAATAGTTGCTATCTAACTCTAGTATCCGTTGTGTTTTAATCGCTCCACAGTTAGAATTGGTTTTCATGCTGTTAGATACATTTGCCCTAAAAAGTGTTATACATTCGTGTAGATACAGATACCTTACATTAACAAGATCTGAAAGTGATCCCTCGTGCAATTGTGTTATCGTGTTATCTCGTAACTTTAAATAACACAGATTGTTAAGGTACTTAAATGTGCCAGCATGTAATTCACTTATGTTGTTGTTTTGTGATGATCAGTTTCTGTAAGAGGTTCATGTGTTTAAATGAACTGGGTTCAATTTGTTGTAACTGAACCTTGTTTAGCTCGAGGTGTGTTAAATTACACAACCCGCTTCTAGTTACCATGGATGAGTTGAGTATTTTAATGTCGTCGTAGTGGATGCTGAGTAATTGCGTGTTGTCTGATAGTTGTGACGGCAGTTTGTAGAGTCTAGAGAAAATGCACCAAGTTTTGTAATTACTACAGCGGCATTGCGTTGGACACTCCAGAGGTCTACTCGGTATGAACACCATTATGAGGACTAGTATTACCAACATAACCTACAACACACAATCACGTCCACTTAAAAAAATACTACTGTAAACATACATTTATAATAAACCAGATTTTATTGAACGTAATTAAAATATTGTAATCGGCTGGAGATTTGGTGAGAAGGAGTGATATGAGAATTGTAAGGAGATGTTTTAATCAAAGTCAGAAGGAAGAAGTGAAATTGATAGACAAGCCTGAGATGGGAGGATTCACGATATTGGAAGTTGAAAACATTCAGTGATGATTATAAAAGTGATATATATATATATATATATATATATATACAGGGTGTATCAAAAAGGCTGGCGCAAACTTACAAGGTTGAAAGTACACGATAATAGAAGCAACAATGTCCCAGTAAACATGGGTCCACAAACGAGCCGTTTACGAGATAATTACGAATGTATGGTTACAAGCCGCCACTGACTTCATTGTAAACATCGTCCTAGTTAGTAGAAATTTATTTGAATTCAGACTTTACTATTAATTTTTCATCTCATTTAGTTCACAGTTCACTTCACTTATGGGTTACCTGTTAAAGGAGGAGTTCGAAGTGTCTTCCTTGCATCTGGATGCAATACTGAGCTCGTCTCTGTAATGAATGTCGAATTCTTTCGAAAACCCCTGGATCATTTCTGAATTTTTGACAAGCATGTACAACTCTCTGCTCCAGTTCTTCAATCGTGTTAACGGGTGTGCTGTACACTTCGCTTTTGAGGTGACCCCAGACTTAAAAATCCAAATGATTTAGATCAGGTGATCTTGGAGGCCAAGGTACAGATCCGCCTCGACCTATCCATCTTTGGCCGTATCTCGCGTAAGATGCCGTCTCACAGCAGCAGCAAAATGTGCCGGAGCTGCATCATGCATGTACCACAAACTCCGACGTTGCTGAAGGGAAACATCCTCAAGCAATCCTGGAAGATGACGCCGCAGAAACCTAAGGTACCTCCGTCCATTAAGTTTTCGTGGAAGAATGTGTGGCCCAATGAGATAATCACCTAGTACGATGTTACAAAAATGACGTCAGTGGCGGCTTGTAACCATACATTCGTAATTATCTCGCAAACGGCTCGTTTGTGGACCCATGTTTACTGGGACATTGTTGCTTCTATTATCGTGTACTTTCAACCTTGTAAGTTTGCGCCATCCTTTATGATACACCCTGTATATGACTTCATATAATTAACATATTTTTAATTCTTATTTAGGAACTTTCTTCTCTATTACAACAACTACTTTATTTTATTCCCATTTTTGTTCTCCTATGACGTCATATCTATTGATAAAATGTTTGTTTATATCACTGGCTGTTTTGTGTTTTGTCTCAAAGTTGACTGATTTTATTATACAAAATGAAAATACCTTAATAGTAATTCCGCTAAAAGATTGGCTAATGATTCTGAGATGCTCATCCGTCCAATTAAAATCACAGATACAATAAAACTGATAAAAAGAAGACAAGTAGGGGCCTATGTTTCTTTATCCAGACACGTGTTTCGCCTTTGAACAGGATATCATCAGGTTGTTCACACGAGTAGTATTATTACTTTGAAGTGATCACTGTGTAAGGCCAAAAAAGCTGTTCGGATTAATGTATATATGTTTGTTCACTTGTTTTATCTCTTTTACTTATGGTTTTAATTGGACCGATCTGCACCCCAGATTGATTGCTGACTATTTTAGCAGAATTAATAGAAAGGTACATTGTTCTAACCATGATTTGAGGGAAGTACTTTGTACAGTGAATGATTGGAAAACATTAGCTCAAGATAGGATGTACGGAGAGCTTATGTCCACGCGGCCATGAACCTACGATTGAGTTAATTAGTTATGGGACGCAGCATCGTGAGGAATTTGGATAGCTGAAATAAGCAGTGAGAAAATGAGCTATAATGATATGGGGCAGCATTACTCTTCAAACCACTCCCCTGGGTTACCTCGGGTGAGTTAACCATACATTCAGGACAGCTATCCGAGTCTACCTACTCTACCCCTGTAACCAGGGCTATTCAACTCATTCTGGTTGAATGGTTTGAGCTAATAGCACACCAGGAGCTCACCCATGATGACGCCACAGTTCATCGCACTTTGTCGGGAGGAGTGACAGATCAACCCGGTACGTGGAGCAGTCTTCCACTTTGATTTCACCTGAGAGTACGTCTAGTCGCTCACTTCCTGACAAACCCACAAATGCACTATGGGCCAGATATGAAATCTAGCTGGAAAAAAGTATTTTACTCACTCTCAACAATTAATCTTTCTTCACTCTAATCGCCTATGATTGCCAGATAACTGTTTTTCACTTATCTGCGAAGGAGGGTAAAATTCTAAAATTTATGAAGGAATATAAATATCGCAAGTTTCCAATAATTAAGAACTCATCTAGACCGCATCCCAGTTGTGTTCCGAGCTGTAGAAATAAATACGTTTTGTATTAAAGTTCAGTAAGATATTCTTATTTTTCTATATGGATACTTTACCTCAAGATTTGCACTTTTCATTGATACATTTAACATGTTTCTATACAATCAGATATTGTGTTAAATACATGTGGAATCATGCCTTCGAAACACTAAAACATTTACAGAATCATCTTACTTTAAATAGACCTAAAAAAGCAATTCTGAACAGTAGTACAAATTTTAGTTAGAATATAGAGTGATTTATGGACTTTAATTCCCGCACAATAACAAACGTGCAAATTATTGCGTTTTTTGTAAATAGGTTTCTTATTACGGGAAGCGGCCAGCAGCTGAGGCTTAACGGCGCACGCAGAGAATTGTTTGATTTAATATATGACGAAAAATGTTCGAAAGAGGCAACATGAGATCATTTATTAATATATTAGCATTAGGGGATGTTCCAAGAATGTTTTAAAATATATTTTAAATATTTTTTTCTGAAAAACGATTTTCTAAAACATAGGTAGTTCTACGTGAGAAAAAAAAACATAGATTTCTACTGAAAAATTCTGATTGGCTAGAAGTGAATGTTAACTTTCCCGATATTAAGAATTCAAAACAATGACAGTCGTTGGAAAATCCTGTTCCATCTACTTATGGAATTGTAAGACCTAAAATATATTTTGAATAGGCTGGAATAAAAACTAAAACAATATAGGCCTGCATAGTCTTATTTCTGCTGAAATATCTGTCACTTTAATATGGTCTTGGGAAGGGTAGGATAACAAATTTGCTTCCTTAGTAGCATTATAGGGTGGGTAAATATCACAAAATCACTTTTTAGCACCTAGGCTCGTGTTAATATATTGGCGTTTTGATATTTTATTGTCAAAAAAGACAATACTTCGTCCGACATAGACTATAAGATAGGGGGTTGAGCGGGGTCGGGGTGATTTGTAATAATTCTTATTATTATGAAGCTATTTTTGGGTTTCTTGAATACTTTCTTTAAAACATCAAAAGTGTCCCGTTTACCATATGACCAAAGTGACATTTCTGTTGCAAGAGCAAGTTCATCGCAAGAGAATTTCTTCTTAAGCGAACTTTTTTCCATTCATTAAATAAAAATAAAACAAAGTTTTATGTGATTTTCAATTTTTTTTTATTCCAGCCTCTTCGAAAGATATTTTGGGTCTTCCAATTCCATAAGCAGATGGGACAGGATTTTCCAACGATTGTCGTTGTTCTAAATTAATTCTTCATAACAGGAAAGTTAACATCCACTCATAGCCATTAGACTATTTCAGTAGAAATATATTTTTTTCGCGCGCAACTTCCTACTTTTGAGATAATCGTTTTGAAAAATTATACATTGCTTTTTAATATAATTTAAAACATCCCCCTAACTCTGATTTATTTACTAAATGATCACTTATTGCCTCTGTCGAACACTTTTCTTCCACATCGAATCAAACAATTCGCTGCGCGTGACGGTGGGCCTCAGTTACTGGCCGCCTCCTATAATGAGAAAGCTATTTATAAAAACGCAATAATTTGCGCACAATTGTACGGAAATAAATCACTCAATATTATAACTAAAATAAATAACAGTTTAAAAAACTAAAACAACACGCTTTATTAGAAAACCGAACTAAAAAATGAAAAATAATTTTAATTTCCAACACGCTTGGGATAAAATAATGATCAAAAGAAAATCTCCAACACATTTAGAATAAAACTATAGTTATCTACAAAAAAAATGTTTATGAATTTTTTGTAAGTCACTTTAATTTTATCCCAAACGTGTTGGAAATTAAAATTATTTTTCATTTTTTAGTTCGGTTTTCTAATAAAACGTGTTGTTTTCGTTTCTTAAACTATTATTTATTTTTTATTTTTAGTTTTAATATTTTACAGAATAAGATAAAAAAGGTAAAGTGATCCCACAACAGGCCTCAGGAGGCCCTTGGGGTAGAAGGAGGTTAAGGCTTCCACTTTTTCTAGACAATCGGCACTTTATGTCAGCCGGGTTGTCAGCCCTGTGTGACGGCCGCCTTTACCCCAGAACAAGCGTCTGGTACTCATTTCAGTTAGAGGCTGAGTCGACCCCAGGGCCATAGTGCCGCCAGAGGGTTTGGGTCAGTTTAAAAATCCTGACCCCAACGGGACTTGAACCCTCGACCCTCCGGCTTGTAGCTCAGTACAGAATAAGATAAAAAATGCAGAAATGAGCTAAAATTAATACTCTTCTAAAAAATCCTCCGGGCCGGATTTGAACCAGCGACCCATGGATTACTGAAATTATATACCACTACAGTCCATCGCTCTACCAACTGCGCTCTTATAACGATTGACTAAAATGCTGATAAGTCCGCAACCTATTATATACGGTTTTTATTTTTTTGATTTTCTGATGATTCTGGCCAGGATTTTAGAATACATGTATAAAATTATTGTTTCAAGTCGATCCAATGATTTTAAGTGGGTGAAAATCGTGTTGAAAGATTCCGTTACATAATTACATAAATATTTTTTTGATTTTCTGATTATTCTGGCCAGGATTTTGGAAAACAATTATGAAATGATTGTATTGTCATTGGGTCTTTACAAGTATGCAACGTTTCAAGTCGATCCAATGATTTTGAGTGGATGAAAATCGCGTTGAAACATTCCATTACATAGATAGATACTGGTCTGGTCAAGCTAATATAACGCGTATGATATGTACCTACTACTGTTCAGAACTGTTTTCTTTGTAGCTCAATTTAAAATAAGATGATTGTGTATTTTTTTAGTGTTTGGAACGTATGATTCCACGTGAATTTAACATAATATCTGGTTATATACAAAAACATTAAACATATCAATAAAATTACAAACCTTGAGGTGAAAGTCTCCATAGAGAATAACAAGAATAGCTCACTGAACTTGAACACACAACGCTAAGAACACAACTGGGATATAGACCAGATGAGTTTTTAACTATCGGCAACTTCCGATGTTTAGGTATATTGTTTTCAAAAATATTTGAATTCAGTCAAATTACAATATTAGAGTGAAACATGTAAATTGACAAGAGTGAGTGACAATAGTTTTTTCCAGCTACATTTCGTTTCTGGCCCACTGTGCAATGGTCCAAGAGTCGACCTAGACTTAAACCGGGAGTACAGACATTCCCGACGGTCATTTCCCTATCCGCGACCCGGGGACGCACCCTGTCATTCCTGTGGGTTAGGAAATGACTGCGGATACAACATGTCATGGCTGGATGGTCGTACACCTATGTAATTAACACACGTATCTTGTAGACGAAGGACCTTTTAGTTCTGTTCCGCCATCTATAATAATAATAATAACAATAATAAATATTTCCAATAAACATAATGTTGTTAGTTATCATAATATTGGCTAACAAGGGTAACAATAACAAGCTTAGGTTTAATAGTCTTATATCCATATTCTAACGTATATCCGAATATTATCTTCCCACCTACGATTTTATGCTTGTGTCTATAATGTATGAAATTATAGAGGGGCATGGAAGCTCCAGTAGGATAACCAGAGGGAAAACTCCCCAGTAGGTAGACAGAGAATGGGGTGGGAGAATAACATTAAGTATGAGAATAACCATGATTTGAGGGAAGTAGATTATACAGGGAATGATTGGAAAACATTAGCTTAGGATGGGGATATATAGATAGCTTATATCCGCGCGGCCATGAACCTATGGTTTCGATAGTGCCAGAGAGTTGGTTCATTAGTTAGTTAGTTATGATTTGGGAAAAGTAGATTAAGATATATGTGTGTGATCCACAGTTAAAAAATCCTCTCGAGACAAACCATACCACCGTAAGGCCAGGGTGTCTCTGTAAGGTGAGAGATTTAATCAGGATGGATAATAATAATAATAATAATAGTAATAATAATAATAATAAATATTATTATTATTATTATTATTACTGTTATTAATTCATGATTATAGACAGGTGAATTATTCGGACAAAGATTGGAAAATATTAGGATAAGGATGTGTTGAGAGCTTATGTCCGTGCGACCGTGAACCACCGGGTTTGATACTGAAATTATTATTGCCAACTGACTCATTAGCTCTATAGAACTAGAAGGTTATTGGCCTCAAGGACATAAGCCTTCCATACATCACTATCCTGATCTAATGTTTTTCTGTCACTAAAATCATGATTAATGTTATTATCTCGACCTATATCTAAATACCTCCAAGAATATAGAAACAATTGGCTAGCCCATATTCAGCGCATGGATCGTCACAGAATACCAAAACAAATTCTTCACTACATTCTTCGAGGTAGAAGATCTATGGGTCGACCTTTTCGGAGATGGCGGGAGACCGTAACGGGCCACTGGGCCTAACACTTGAAAGGACGATGATGATGATGATGATCTCGTCTTATTCCTGGCTTGAATATGCTGGGTGTTCTTCCATGTACCTCTTTCATTCCCGTTCGTGTCACATGTCACCACAGTCTACGAGACTTGATTCTACTAATTTTGTCTGATTTCAATTATCATTTCCCTTAATAAAGCGCAGTTAGCCATGTTTTGTCTCCCTTGCAGACATCGTTCCATTGTTGTCAGCTCCCAGATATTCCCGAAACTGTTTTTTTTTCTGATACAGGGTGCTACTTAAATATTGTGACAAACAGTTATGCAGAGTGCTTAAGAGTTATATTAGTAAATAGAAAACATACACATTGACAGATTTTAAAGCAACAATTTGATGAACCAAGTGTTTAGAATTAGCGTGTCACATTCTCACGAAAATAAATTTTTAATACATACGTTTTATAAGCGGCGTGAAGTGAACAAATGTAAGGAAACCAACACTTACTTCCCTATTACGTCACTTTGTGATTTTCCCTTTTCCAGGACTTTTTGTTTGATATAAATGTGATTATTTGCACTTTTATAAAGCACGGAAACGATACGTTTCCGGACCTGGATTCCAATTCTAAATATTATAAACTCTACAAGTCCTACAAGTTTGTAGGGGGGATTTTAGAGCAACTCTGTGTGTGTGTGTTTGCGCGCGCGCCTTTATTTTCTAGGCATAAAAACAAATTTATTTATTTATTTATATACATATTTTCAATACTAAATTTTTCTGTCCCTAAAGTTATATTTTACTTTTCCACTCGTCCCATCCATCCACTACATGTCCTCCAGTCCTCTAGTTAAAAGCTTAAATCATCATTTTTAAAATCAATTGTGTATTTTTTAGCATGTGAATTTTATGTACTTCCCCAAAAAAATAATGGGTCGACCCTTGCATATGTCTATGATTCATAGTGGGATTCACAAGAGAACATTGTCTCCCTCTGTTTCGAAAAATTCGATGCAGCTGTGAGACCAAGGGCGCAACGGCTGCTAATCCTGCGATCGTCTCCCCGTAGCACATACGGTTGAGTCTTGGTCCAATAAGTTATCAAGGGGAGCGCCTAGCGTTTCATCCTAAGTAGCACCAATTTTTTTTTTAAAAATATTAATGCGAGTTTATTTTAATTTTTTGAGAGTTCCTGGACAATATAATTTAATATAAAAATGGTTGGTTGGTATCTAATGTCGAGCACTTGATAATGAAATCATTCGCTCTCTTGCACTCCAATATTTGGCAGAAAGGCTGGTCTCTTCTACAAAAGCTGGACAACGGAGGAGATGGTTTCTTTCCATATCTTCATTTAAATTGCAAAAAGGTCATTTATGGAGTACAATAAACTAGTTGTAACCGTTTAGTAGTAGGCACCATATGTGGTGGTTACGTCACCCATAGAGAGAAAGTAGGTATAGGAAGGAAGGAGAAATGAACCCCTAGGCCTCGAATACTCTAATACCATCAGGGTCGAAAGAAACAAGAGGTCAGTCAAGGGAGACTGGATAGAAAAGTTGAAAGAGGGAATTGGTATGGGAAGAAGTAATACCAATTCGGTCAAAAAAGAAAAACTCACCAAGCTGACCAGTGCTTGTTGGTGAGTAGCCCTTCCCTTTCGTTCGTCATGCATAAGCATGATTACTAACAGCTGCACCACGAGAAGGTGAGGGATTGGGCACTAGGTTACTGTCCAGGTCGGTTCCTTTAAGCCTTCGATGGAAGGAATTAAAGGGTCTCCTCTCTGTTAAAGACAGTAGCCTTTCCGCAGCCTTTTAATATAAAAATAAAGAGTGGGATAATTTATACCCTGCTCCTCTGGGTAGGCTGAACCTGGCCTTAAAAAAACAAACCATATATGGAAGTTAAAGTTCTACTTCCTCACATAAAAAATACAAACAAAGAAAAAAAAAGAAAAGAAAAAGGAGACCATTGAACTTAATATCATGTCCACAGCCCATCAGTTTCTAATACAGATTGAAGTCTATTCGGCAAGGATCTGACGAAGTCGCGGAAGAATTCTCGATGAGGATTGTCCTCTTCTTCCCGGGCGAGATCTTCCCAGGGATCGAGAACTTGATCCCACAACTCGTGTCTATTTCGAGGTGGTTGGCGGACATATTTCTCAATCCTCTCCTGTTTCAATTTCGCCCATACATGTTCGATGACATTCAAATTAGGTGACTTCGGAGGCCAATGAATTATTTCGATCTCTGCCCTCGTCCGAAACAATACTTGAATTATTCCGGCATAGTGCACGGGATGGTTGTCCTACTGGAACAGTAATGTTCCATTGGGAAAACGTTCCTGGGCGGAAGGAAGAAATATAATTTTCCAGAATATGTTCATACATCTACGCATAAAACCGGCCATCAATGCGTCTATCACGCTAGACCCATCGTAAGACATCCACCCCCACAACGATACGCTAAAGCGCCCCGACCTTGCACTTCGATACACAAAGCGTTCATTATGACGGTGACCATCCTCACGATAGACATGACGAGGATCATCGTAATCACTCAAGATGGTTGTTTCTTTGGAGAAAAGTACACTTTCCAATCGAAATCCATTCGGCTGGTTGCGAAGACAAGACGGTTGATGGCATGTTCATCCTTTAAACATTCCTTTTGCGCAGCCCTCCGGTTCCTAATCCCACGGCTCCTCAATCGGTTGATTACAATTTGATCACAAGGCGTTAGCAGTCCGAAAGATGTCCTTCCAAACTTCCTCGAAAAGGCTGCATCCACTTCCGCTCAAGAAATCAGTGGACGAGGGCGATTATCGACCTCCCGTAAAGTTTGAAAACGATAAAATGGCCGTGGCACAGCGGCCCTAGCCCCATATCCAGCGTCAACTAAAGCTATAACTCGCTGTGTCTCAGATCATGCCTGTTCGCTATGCTTATGAAGAATGAGGGGCAGCATCAGTTGTTAAGCGTAGACAATGACTATTTAATATGAAATAAAAAGGCACCTCTAACCCCATAATAGTGAATATCGCAATCCTAAATTGAATTAATAAATAACAGGATAATACAAGATCGTCGTTGTGCCCAAATATTCTAAACTAATCAAATTAAGTTCAGTCACATAATATAAACAAACCACAAAATTAGGCACCACGTCATATAGAAACATTTTAGATTAGCAAAGAGAACGTCAGATTATATCTTGCGGTTCCATATCGGACTATAGAATAGAACATTGAAGGTTCGAATCCAGCCGAGGAGTTCATGTTTTTTATTTATATCAGATTGCATTTTATTTATGGTTGTTGATATTCCCTAAACTATATATATATATATATAATACAACAAAATATTTTTTCATCTCAGTTTTAAGTAACTTTCGAAGTCATTTATCATATCAACCCGCAAGAGAACAGAATTAAGTCTTGATGCGGTAGAGTGTATATCATGGCTCAAGCTGTACGCGCATGCGCAGTGTCGTCTATCTGGGACTTCAAATATTCCACCGACCCATTCTTTTTTTGGGAAGTGTACATTAAATGTTCAGATGGGCAATAATACATTCGAAATTTCCCTGTATCATAATTAAGTTATCAGATCAATTTAATTGAGATTAACTGGAATAATTGAAAAAAATAATTAATTTGTAATATTTACAAAAATGTATTGTAGGCCTACATATCAATTTGTTTGCTTTTTATTCCGTAACGATGTTTCCAAATGTTGGTAGTTGTCTTTTGTCTCAAGGCATGTCCAAATTCGAGTAGAATGATAAAAATTTGTTTATAACCGGAAGTACGTTTAGTAGCGTGACGATTGTGAGCGCGGGCGGTATGCGCCACGTAATTGTTGTAATTTACTATGATTTAACGCGTTTACTTATTAAAAAGGTGTTTATGTGTTTAACATCGTTTGTTTGTTATTAAAACTGCACCGGATAGTGGATCTGCGCCTGCATGAAAGGCAAGTACAGATAACTGTCTTATTCTATGTTGTGTTAGGCGACTGCATAGACGGGACAGGGAAGCCATTGTTCATATTAATTAAATGGGAATACTCATTATCATTATAAGAGGCCTTGATCGTTCCGTAATAGTATTACTTAGAAAGTCTTATTTTGACTAATTAACTCATGCCCCAAATGGGAGTCAATGACCAATCACGTTTGAATGATTTCTGTTTTACAACCAATCAGAGTCGTGTTTCACGAAATATTTATCAGTGTTATAATTACCATATTAAAGAAAGCTCCTCCTTTTTAATATTCTGAACAGGTCTGGCCATTATTTTGCAGTGACTGAGCCTGTGAGAAATACGGCTACCAGATTGTATATATAGTGCATGAATGTCAACACATATATAAAAACATTTGTAGCAATTGATTATACCACCAAAAAAAAAAAAAGAAACCACTGTTTGCACTTTCTTAAATGTATTTTTTTCCCCCAGGTAATAATCCAGAAAAATATAATTGTCATATTTACATCATACGACATCAGAAATGTATTAATATACAGTTTGATGTGTTTCATTTTTTCTCCACTAGAGAGCATTCTTACAATATTGCGTTCCTTTGGCAATAATAATATGATCAGGTTGCAGTGATAAACAAAGGAAGCAGATGAAGCGCACCTATCGTTTCTCATTTGTTTTCAAACATCACCGTTTACATTAAATATATAAATATTTTAAAATAACTATAATTAAATAATGATTTGTAAGTAAACAGCTTAATTTTATTCGTTAAATAGTCCTAACAAATGCCACACTTGATTTCCAAATTCTCTAGATAAATTTATTCCTCACTTCGTGAGTCGTGAATTTATCGATAATTTGGAAATCACTCGTGGCATTACTTATGATAAATGTTCTGCAGAAGTCTCGTGTCGAAAACAAGTAGTACGATTATATACATTTTGTTGGGCTACTCTATGCCAGGAGTCCATACATAATAATTTTATTTCATAAGGTCTGGTTTCGCATGTCTGTTCATCTCTCTTTGGTCCAAAATTGTTCTTAGGACTTTTTTGGATCGACGAGAGATAAACAGACAAGGAATAGAGAATACTACATAACAGTGAGTTACATGATCTTTATAGGAAACCATATAAAATAATAACAGTTATGTCTCGTAGACTGCGATGGACAGAAAATGTGGCACGAAAGAGGGATTCGGGATCATCTTGTAAGAAAACCAGAAGGAAAACGCCCAGTTAGTAGATCAAAATGACTTGAGGGGAGAAGATTATACAAGGGATAATTGGAAAGCTTTAGCTCAGAATAGGGATGTGTGGATAGCTTATGTCCGCGCGGCCATGATACTACGGTTTCGATAGTACCAATAAGTTAGTAAGCATATTTTATAGCTTCACTGTGTTGGTTGTCCAGCGGCTCGCTTTGTTTCCCCGCAGTTGTAGATATTAAATATTAAATAATTCCGCATGTTAATCATTGTCGCGCGGCACCCACTTTTGTATGACACCCGTCATAGTGAGGCGATAATTTGACATAAATTAAAATAGTATCTACGGAATCATTTTTCCATTACTTTATTAAACATATTAAATAAATTAAACTATCATCATCATCATCATAGTACATTCACGAATTTAGGCCATTTGTTGACCTGTTTCGGCCTCAAGAGAAACACCATCCAAATTAAACTAATAAATGTTATTTTAATAAAAATAAATGATATTAATATAATAGTATTCAGATCGTAAATATTGATAATAGTGCAGTCTGCTTCATCCCAGAGAGACACTTGGTTCATGTAGAGTGAGTGTGTATTGTATTCAGGGGAGTCCAAACTGGACCTAGTGGTGTTTTGAAGAATGTGATTGTAAATTTAGTTTTAAGAAGATTTTATTTACGTGATGTAGCACTTTATGAACTGTTAACTACTTATTCAAATTGTAAGAATTTTTAAAAAAGTAAAATGTAATTCGTTAACCAGCAAAATCAGATTAGGTGTAGGAGTTCGGTTGAAACGAATATTTAATTTTTTTGGCGTCGCAATTTTCGATGTTTTACAACGAAACTTAGCACATGATATCAAAATGAAACGAGGAAAAATCAGCGAAATCCGATCATTATGGAGTTTGTCTGAAACACGAAATTAGGAATTGGTTCTAGCAATCGCCATGTTTTCTGTGTCGGAAAGTACATCATATAGTTTAATGAATCCTTATATTGACAATGTATTTGCGTTAGAGGCCGGGCACATGATGTGGACCAGGATCATTTTAATAACGTAATGGGAAATTGAATGTGTCTAAATGACACAAAGAGTAGGGTGCGTGTAGGCAAACAGTTTTCCGATACTTTTGAAATCCACAATGGGTTGAAGCAAGGAGATGCACTATCGCCTCAACTATTCACTTTTATAATAGTGCACGACATCAAATGTTTAGAAGATAAAGAAGGCCTACAACTCAATGGTATTAATAAGCTGTTAGTTTATGCTGATGACTTAACAGAAGATACTAAGGGCCAACACGCACACACTATTGAGTAACACTAAGAAATTGGGACTGGAAATAAATATCAATTAAACTAAATATATGGTCACACATAGAAATACATTATATAATGGAAATTGCCAGCTAATAACAAATGAAGGAAATTTTGAAGAAGTGGCTGAATTCAAATATCTACGAACAATAATCACAAACAGGAATGATATGCACAAAGAAATTAAACATAGGCTCAATTCTAGAAATCCTTTCAACACATGTTAAACTGAAAATATATAAAACTATTATCCTACCAGTTATATTATATGGATGCAAAACATGGACTCTTACTTTAAGGGAGGAAAGAAGATTACGAGTATTTGAGAAAAGAGTTCTTAGGAATAGTTTTGAACCAAAGAGAGATGAACAGACAGGTGAATGGAGAAGACTACATTCTAGTGAGGTACAGGATATATATATATATATATATATATATATATATGAAACCAGATATAATAAGAACAGTTAAGTGTGGTAGACTGCGATAGGCAGGACATGTGACACATATGGGGGACGAAATAAGTATATAGAAGCTTCTTGCAGGAAAACGAGAGGGAAAACGCCAAGTTGGTAGACCATGAATGAGGTGGGAAAATAACATTATCGATGATTTTAGGGAAGTAGATTATACCGGGGATGATTGGAAAACATAAGTCAGGATAGGGCTGTATGTATGAAAAGCTTATGCCCGCGCAGCCAATGAACCTACGAGTTCGATTGTGCCAGTGAGTTAGCTAGTCATCAAAAATCATATAAAACTTTGATAGTTTTATTTAGTAAATAAACATCGTTGGGCCGTCCTATGAAACGCTGGAGGGAAAATTTTCTATAGGATCGTAACAGGCCTTGGCCTAATACTTGGAAGGAAGAAGAAATAAACTTCGTCAAGTAAACACCAAATCAGTCTCCGGTTAAACGCTCCTCACATCAACTCTA
This sequence comes from Diploptera punctata, assembly GCA_030220185.1. Taxonomy (NCBI): domain Eukaryota; kingdom Metazoa; phylum Arthropoda; class Insecta; order Blattodea; family Blaberidae; genus Diploptera; species Diploptera punctata. The sequence continues at coordinate 204,373 of JASPKZ010007921.1, forward strand.
CTTCTAGCACTCTATTTCAGTTTAACCTCTCACGTGCCCCACGCCAACCGGAGAGAGATAACATTCATACATATTGACCACACAAGAACATGATTGAGGGATCAGCTCAATGTCAGGGCCTCCTCCGAGACAACACAACATTAAGACGAAACATACGACTCATACTAAAAATGGCGAATATGTTAATGATGGTCAGATAATGTTCGGGGACCATTTGGAGCTTAACGTTTCCTGGCACATTTATTACAGGTGAGAAAAAACCAGAAAAAAAATCACGCAGGAAACTTGTCTAGACTGAGGATCGAACCTGGCCCGCTGCATACCAGGCAAGAACGCTACCTCGAGACCGCGGTGCACTCCCTAACTTACATCTGAATATTACCTCCCCAATCTGTGCATAGGCCTTGCTAATGTTTTTTCCCTCAAAGTTTTCCCAATAAAACAGCTGTGATGAATGCGGTAACTGACGTAACTAAATGCAACAAAATAAAGTAAAATTTTATTTTTTAACCTTCAGATAGTAGGGCACTACTTTTCCGTATATATATATATATATATAATATTCTCTTTAATTTGCTTACTTGATATAGTCAGCTACTAGATGGCAGTGAAGACAGTGTTCTCGCGACATCTAGTAATAATGGAGAGTATAATACATATATAAGAAAAATAAGTGTTTGAATTGGATTCGCCTGGTAGTGTAATGGATATCACGCTGAGGTACAGACTCAGAGATCCGGGTTCGAATCCCGTCCAGGCATTTATTTTTCTTATCATACCATATATATATATATATATATATATATATATATATATATATATAAATTTCTTTGACAGAAAACATGGAGTTTCTATCTGTAATAATTGCACTGGATATGTAATAAGTGAAACTAGTTAAGTATGCACTAGGATTGGGCACTTCCGGCCCCATGTGTTTGATAATTGACTGGAAGGGGAGCGCTGATAAATATTGTGCTTCTTAAATTATCCGGTAGCCACAACAGTCGTTGATCCAGCAACCATATTACCACTGGGGAATGAACTGCCCCTCCTTCACGTTCCTCATTTAATGTATTTATTTATTTCCTGTAATTACTAAATGGCACATAGGGCAGCAGTAAAGTTCCTCTACTTCCAGCCAGCCATTTCACTTGTTTCCAGCTTTTCCCTCTTTCCTTTGCTTCCTCCTCTACTGATCGCTTCAAAGTTTTCCTAGGTCGCCCCCTCTTTCTTACATCTTGCTGATTCCAATCCAGTGCAGTCTTATCGATACTTCCGTCTAGTTTCTTCAATGTGTGGCCTATCCAATTCTGATCTTTGATTAATTTATTTAGTTCGCTATTTGTTCTGATTCTCCAACAGTTTTCAGTTCCTCTATTTCGTCCAAATATCCTTCTTAAATTTTTTCTTTGAAAAATTAGTAATTTTTGTTTTATTGTTTTTTATAGGACCCAAGTTTCACAAGCATGTGTAACTACTGTTATAATGAGTGTTTTGTATAACCTTATTTTTGCAGTTGTTAATATTAATTTGCTTTTAAATTAGGTTCTATTTGCAAAATGAACTTTATTCCCATTTACCAATCCTTCCTTAATTGCCTCTTCTAATGCATTACCTCCGTTTACTTTGGTACCTAAGTATTTAAATGATTCTACTGTGTTAATTTGCAACACATTATATCACGTGACATATTAACAAGTGTTTACGTTTAAAGTATGATGATATGGTATTTTAAATGTGTTTAATATTTACATAATAGATGTAGCGCTGTCCATTATACAAGCTGAAAAAATGTATTACATGACATGTTTTGAATTTAATATATGGAATATTAACAAATTATTAATTTAATATAAATAATATTTTTCAATTTCACATTCAGTGGCGTTGCCTGGTAACGTTTGAGTTTTTACGTAATCATTCTTGTTATCAATATACAACAAGGGGATTTTCATATGACATTTTTATGAATTTAATATTATTAATGACTATTAATTGAACCAAATCATAAAACATCCTTATATATTGAAATAATAAATAAAATCTAATTTCCTCGTGGAATCTTCTGTTTAAATATCCAGAAGCAGTGTTTTATCTTCAAAGAAGTAACATTAAGTGACATCAAGTTACAAATTCTCCGACATTTGATATGTAATATACAACATTGTAATTGAGACCACCATCCAGTTAAAATCGAACTCACAGCAAAATTAAATTCCAAGAAACAGCAAAGTTATGACACCCGAGTGAAAATAAATTTGAAGGCGTTAAAAGATAAAGTAATATATCAAAACAGAATTTTTATATTATCTAGGAGACACATTGAATGTTGAAGAACTTTAGAAATATTTCAGAATACAAACAATAAAGGTTGCAAAATATATTCTGTGATTAGAAACTAAAAATGATAGACGTGAAAGATTTGATGCCGAATGTAAACCCTGAATAGAAAGTGGAAACAATGCATATAATAGATATGTAATGAGACCGAGCCGTCCGTCCGTTTTTTGACAGTGTGCTGTTTACTGGGAAAAGTTTAAATCCCTTGACAGCTAAATTACTATTGGCTATCGGTAAGTGGCTTTCTTAGTGTAACCTTGGCCGAAACGGCTTTTTGTTAGGAATTTAGAGCAGGATATGGTTACGGAATGTGGACATGCGCTGTGATGGTGTTCCAGCGTCATGCGCTTATGTTATACCATGTATGTCCTTATGGAGGTTGGTCTATGGTGAATATGTTCCTGTGGACTGTACACCATTGCGGTAATTGTTCCAAAATATTTTGATGCATTTTGGTAACTTGATCTTTCACTATAGCATCAAGGTAGGACAAATTAGCTGCACCGTGAAGTTCTGCTATCCTCGTGTACATAGGAGCCGAAAATATAATTTTGAGGCAACGATTCTGAATTATTTGAATTTTCTTTTTATGTTTTTTTTAGCAAGGATGCTCAAAGTCTCGCAGCCGTACAGTAGCATGCTCCGGATTACAATTACATATAATGTAATTTTAATCCATTGCGATAGTTTTGTGGACCTGAAGAATGGATACAATATAGCTATTGCTGCGTTTGATTTCTGTTGTACGTCATTTATATGATGTTTGAAAGTTAATTTGGTGTCCAGATGTAGTCCAAGGTATATAACTGTAGTCTCATTGTGGAGAACATGTGTACCAATCGTTAGCTGGATTGGTGGCGGTTGGGAAAATTTGGTAAAAAGGATTAGTTTGGATTTTTCAATATTAAGTTTGATATTCCAGAGACAGTACCATTCATAAATGACTGATAACGATCTCTGAAACGTTAGAAAGCGGCGAAGGATGGATCTGAGTTTGGTTTGGATGTAAAAGCAAGTATCATCCGTGAATGATGCTGCTCTTACAGAAGGAGGGTTTGGTAAGACAGACATATACAGGATATAGAGCAGTGGAGATAGGACTGCTCCTTGAGGTACACCCGCTAATATAGGTCTACAGTTAGATTTGTGTCCACTTACCGAAACGTAAAAGTTCCTGTTAATAGGAAAAGAGGAGATAATTTTGATGAGATTTGGAGTCAGATTGAATTTTATTAGCTTGTATATTAGTCCAGTGATCCAGGTCGTATCAAACGCCTTCTCAATGTCTAGGAATATTGATCTTGTACTCCTTTTGGCATTGAACCCGGTGACAATCTCATCAATAAATCGTACAAGTTGCAACAGGGAGCTGTGTGAGTTTCTAAAGTCAAATTGGTAATTTGGTAGCAAATTCCTGTTCAGAACTCTCTGTTTTTAGTTGTGCCAAAATGAACCGTTCTAGGAGTTTTCCCAGAACTGGTAGAAGACTTATTGGTTGAAGATTGTCAGGGTTTTTTCGGGTCTATGCCAGCTTTTGTGAGCACTATGACTTTTGCCACTTTCCATGCTGAGGGAAAATAATTAAGTTTAAAGCAAAACTTAAATATTGTCAGGAGAAGGATAAGGGCGGTTTGGGTAGGTGTTAACTGCTAGATTTGGGATTTTATCTGTGCCCGGGGCACAGGTACTTTTTAAGGATTGGATATGAGACTTTAGGTTTTTCAGATGGATGTCTGGAAGGATAGGTATGGTGGGGGTAGCAAGAAAAGTGGTTACCACGTCGTTGACCTCAGCTTCATGAACTGGGTGGATAGTTCATGCCAGAGATAACCCAAGTTAGAGATGACCAGCGCCAATGTTAATCAGTGATGCCTAGACTCCAGAGACCTCAAGCGTTGGCAGAAAACACTAACCGATTACAGCTTACTGTATTATCGGCAAAACAATTTGCGCCATCTATCGATAAAAGTATAACTAATCAGTGTTGACCCCGGTGGCTCAGTCGTCACTTTCGGCGTTTGTAATACCACATTTTAAATAATGTCTGGAATAATATTAATCAATCAGATTTTACAGCTCACCTCATATTATTGAAAAACTCACAACTAGTTTCGAAAGGGAAACTTCTTTCGAAACTGGTCCTCTGTTTTACAAAAGTATGAGGCAAGCTGTAAAATTTGAGTAATTATTATTAAATAAAACCTCACAGTGTTATGAATATATCAATTCAGAACTTCATCTCAATTTCCAAGACCCTCAACTTACTCTTTATTCAATACATGGAATATATTCCTAACATCAGAAAAACATATATATACAGTCAATATGCCCATTTCACCAATAAATGTTTAAAATGGTCAACAAGTTTCTACAGCCAAGCTGTCATTCTCAAGACCAGATATCTGGTCTTGAGAATGACAGCTTGGCTGTAGAAACTTGTTGACCATTTTAAACATTTATTGGTGAAATGGGCATATTGACTGTATATATATTTTAATATTGTATCACCAAGAAGATCAATTGTGTATTAAATCAGAAAAACAGTTGATTATATTTAGAAAACTGGAAAAATATTTTATAATTCAATTAATTCTTTTAAAGTATTCATTTAAACTGTTTTTTTGTTCAAAATTTTCTTAGAAATAACATTATTTTTTGCATTAAATTTTCTTAGACTTAAAGAAAGGATGACCCTGATTATCAAGGAAAGGTTCAAATAAAAATAGAGATATCATTTAATAATAATTTATTTATTTTAGACATATGAACAAAATAATAATAATGAACAATAAGAGAATTAAGTAATTATGAAGAATTAATGCATTGAGATTTTTTAATTTCTTTCCCTACATATTTTACCAATAAAATTTGGTCCCTTACAAAAAAGGTAATTAAAAATTACAGGTATCTTACTGTTCTCAACATATGATAATCTCAATCAAACAATGCATTAAATCACAATAAACCATTCATTTCACTGTATTGGTGGTGAATTCACTTATCAATGACCCCTTTCCAGATGGAGGTTAAGAGCAGCATTACTGGACATTTGCAGATCTGAATAGAAAGAAAAAAAAAGTTATACAAAGTACATGCTGTAATGGACACTACATAGTTTTTGAATCTTTATAAACATACTACAGTTATATGAACATGAAAAAATACAGAAATCCTACGTATTATTTCAACAGAATAACCATAAAATAAGCTATAAAAGAACTGGTAGAAAATAAACATTCTCCTATCTGAAATATCAGTTCTTTTGCTGAAATAAAAAAATTATAAAACAAGTACCGTACTTATAATTAAATATTCCTTCATTGTTTTTTTATGTTTTAATTAATGTAATATGTTTTCAGTCTCAAGTACACATTCTGGGGTTGAAGTTACAATATATATATATATATAACTTCAATATATGGTTATCCTTCAATAGCAGACAATTATCTATTATGGCTTGCTATGTCTTACGTAACTTTACTCGCTCTATTAACACCGTCTTTCAGAGGTTGACCAAGATATAGACATGGTCTGAAGAACAAGTTAAGGAGAATGTCTAGAAAAGGGTAATTCAATGGATGGAAATTATGGAAGAGTAGACATGAAATAACCAAAATAGATAGAGAATCTTATCCAAAACTTGATCCCAGAACAATGACAGGTGGCTAGATGAAGAATAAAAATTCAATATAATTACGTCAAAGATATGGCATCAATGTACCTATCACTAAAAAAAATAAGTTACTTAATAATGTATTATTTCTAACATTATACAAAAGCATGTTTGCCCCCTAAAATTTCTGTATGCACTATATAGGCTAACAATCATACATAGGAAGATTTTCTACTAGATCACGTAAGTAATGGAACAGTCACATAAGAATCTTGTATTATGCGCAGGAAAAATATTAAGAATTTTAACAAGCATTAGAAATTTTTTATAAAAGTAGGAAATGTAAATAAAAACAAAACCATAACCTAATAATTCCGTAAAAGTAATTTAAGGAATTTTAAAAATTCCGTGACCTAATGGAAACATGAGCCAATTCATATATTTTAATATTTATTTTAATGTATTTACGTATTAATAATACTTACTAGAAAATATTCTTTTAACAGAAAATTAATTCCTTCTAATTAAACAAACAAAAATTGATGCACGATGCTCCTACATTTTAAAATACGCAGCCAACATAATAGAATAAAATATACAGTTTATTATGATATAAATAAAAGAAACTAGGTATAAAAATTACTCAAAGCTAATATTACATAGAATAGTTTAAACAAACGTTTTATCAAGATAATGTTTCTACTTAAATTAAGAGTAGGTCAGCTCATTTCAAATAATAAAAAAAATATTTAATTCAGGGAGTCTGTTGGCTGCACTGTCACTGTAGACGAATTTGCTTTTCGACATAGCGACTGAAGCGCCTCCAAGCGTTGGCAGAAAAAACTAGGCCTGGCATCACTCTCTTCCATTTACGTTGGCCTGGGGTGGTTCATGCGGTCAGAAACGTGCTTCAAGATTGGACTGTGCTTTATAAAGTGGATGATAAGCCCAACGTCTGTTTCAATTTAGCGCAGGGGGTGCTGGGTTAATTTTGATCCTTTTGATAATCTCCCATGGGGGAGTTTTATTTACATTATAATTATTTAGTGAATGTTCCCTATCTGTGTTCCGTTTTTCTCGAAGCAATTTCCTTATAGCATTTGCATACCGACTCTATTGTTGTATATGCTCTAGTGTTCCAAAGCGTCTGTATAGTATTTGAAAATGTCACTTACGCTCAAGATAATGGAAGAAGGTTGGATCTATATCTGGTGTGTATCGAGTAGATTGTGCTGTAGTTGTTGCTGTCTGTAATGATGTGTTTATGGTGGCCTGAAAGTTTTGGATAGAGAGCTCCAATTCGTCAGTGGATCCCACCTGTAACCTAGGGTCAATCCACTGAGAGAGGAGTCTCTTGTAGCGTGTCGAATCTGTTTGTGAAGTGTAGTTTCTGAATGGAGGGGTAAGTGTAGCGTTTGTAGTTATTGTGAACATTATGAGTACGTTACCTGAGTTTAATTCCCCAGGTAGTGTGGTTATGTTGGTGGATATGGCTGCGATTTTGGAAAGAGCTATATCGAGAATGTCTGAGCGTAAGCCTTGGCAGGTTTCTTGAAAGCGTGTGTGGTCCTTAGGGGCTGAAATTTCGATGTTGTGGTTTTGGCAGTATGCATGTAATACCGGGCCTGAGGTATTTGGTACTCGACAATTCCAGAAAAGATGTTTTGAGTTAAAGTTTCCCGCCAGAAGAAATCGGGGGAGAACGAAGTAAGATGTCTAAATCATTTCGAGTAAGTGGTTTTGCCGGTGATTTGTAAATTGCTGCTATGAATATGTTTTCGTTGTTGGATATCGGTATGAGGATACCAGTGGCTTCAATAAATTTGAAGTCCTTGGATGCGGATGGAGCGGTGTCTATTGGAATTTTTTATGCAGATGGCTGTGCCTCCTAATGGCCCATCGAGTCTGTCTGTGCGATATGTGTGATATTCAGTGAAACGCAAGCGATGTTTAGGCTTTAAGTGCGTTTCACTGAGTAATAATATGTCTATGTTGTAGTCATGTAATACAATCTCTAGTTCTTGGATCTGTTTGTCAAGGCCATTGGAATTAAAAGCCATGACATTGAGAATTTTGCTTTGTGTGAACTTGTTACACATTGTGGAAGTACATATTCACTAGTTGGAATATGAATATAAGTTTCTCCATAGGGCTATCTAATTTTTCCATTAGTGGTTGGACTTCTTGAACCAGATTTTCAATGGAGGCAGGAATGCCTGTTGGTTTTTCGGACGTTGGCTTGCAGTAATGCATTCTTGGGCAGGTTGGGATATGCCAGCGCTTGATATTGCTTCACTGAATGAAATATTTGGGTTTATTAATTTTGAAGAAAAAAGTTTGCGGGGCTGTTTTAGCCATCGGCAATTTAGGTTCTCTGGATTTGAGGAAGGCTTCGTTCGCTTCAATATACTTTGGGCACTGTCTGTAAGAAGGAGAATGCCCTACGTCCCCGCAGTTTGCGCATTTGAGAAGTGTGTGATCAGTTTGAGCTTTCACTCTCACTGTACACAACTTATGGCTGTGCGGTTTAGTGCAAATGACGCAACGCGGTGTGAGATTACATGCACCAAAAGTTTGGTTGAAGCGCTGACACCTGAAACATTCCTTCAAGTCAGCGCGTGGTCGGTAGGCTTCGATTGAAATTACACAAAAGAGCTACTTTTTAAGGTTGTAAATTTGTTTAGCTGCTTCAGTATTGTCAAGCTCAATTATGTATAAGGGGGTTTGAAATTTTGTCATCCTCTTTTTTTGTTAGTTGCTTGACATTACGGACTGGGTACCCAAGATAGTTAAGTTTACTGTTAATTTCATCAAGATCTACATCGTTGGGGATCCGTTTCTGCATGACTTTGAGTGGGAGATCTTTCTTTAGATTGAAGGAATAATATTCCATTTTGACTGAACCAAAGTATGCTCTTATGATGTTAAAATCTTCTAGAGTGTCGGGGTAATACCTCAGTCCTTCAGCTAAATTGACTACTTTTAGGTCCCCTTTTAAGATTTTCCTAAACTCTTTGCTCATACGGAAAATATCTCCGTGCCCTAACACCGTGATTGGTGAAGGGCGGGGATCTTTTCATGGAACATTAGGTTTCGGATTTTCTTTGGATGTAATAGAGGTAGGTTCAGTTGCTACCTCCATTTTTTCTAGTTCATCATTCTATTCAGTCGCATCTACTTCAGCTTGGATGTTATTTTCACAGTCAGACAGGGTAGAGAACCTATTGGTTGTTTGCACAGGTTGACACGATGTTTGCTTTTATTTTTTGGTTCTTTATAACTTTCTTTGGGGTTTCTTTTATTACCTTTATCTTTTGGATTTACTATTAGGTTGGTTTCTTTGATATTTTTTTTTCTATTGTTGATTTTGTCAAAGTTGGGTAATGATCTTTGCCTGTGATGAAGCAGGCTATTTTTACTTCCATTCGTACATTTTAAACAAACCTACGATAATATAAATATAAATTAATTATATCAAATGATGATTTGGATTGCAACGAAATTGAATAAATTGATAAAGGATTCAAAATCGGTAATCACCTATTAGGTCCTATAACAATGAAGAAGAGCTTGAAATAAGGTCACGGGCTGCCCATTAATAAGTGACTGTTAATGGTAAATCGGTACAACAGCAGCACATGTTGGCGATTTTAATATCATAACACCAACACAACATTAACATAGCTAAGGAGCTTGTAAATGTAAATGTTAAAATTATCACCCAATCACAGTCTCTCCGATAATAAGACGAATATTTAATTATTATTGAAGAAAAAATGGTTGATATTATCCAGGATATTACATATGTTGGTTCTATATTCAATAGCAAACATAATGAATTACAAGAGATACAAAATAGAAAAACCTAAAGTAATAAATATTCTTTTATGCTTTTTTTAGTGTTCAAAACTAAGAATCAACATCCTTACACAAATATAAAGGACCAGAGGTGGTAACAATATTCTCAAATTAGTATACAGAGATCGACTGGACCTACTCAACGGATGGGAAGATAATAACTAACTAACTCATCGGCGGCACTTTCGGACTCGTAGGTTCATGGCCCTACGGACATAAGCTCTTCATATAACCCTATCCTCAGCTAATGTTTTAAAATCATCCCCTGTGTAATCTACATCCCTTAAATCATGTTTAATATTATTCTCCCACCTAATTATTTGTATATTAGCTGGCCGTTTCCCTCTGGTTTTCCTACAAGAATCTTCCATAACCTTCTCTCATGCCACATTCTTGCCACATGCCCTGGGATGGAAGACTAGTATCGCAAAAATGGCTACGAAAGGAACAATGTTATGGAATAAACATCTTGGAAAAAAGAAGATCGATGAATGCCATAATGGAGGATATATTTTCTTTGCTTCAATATAGATACTGGGAAATGAACAGAGAAGTTTGGAGGTCAAGAATTACGAAGGCCAAACCCCGTTTTGGACTGTAGCGTCATGAATCATGTTCGTGTTGAAGTAATACACAATAAAAGTTTATTTTCCTTTTTATTCTTCTCCTCATCCTTCTTCCTCTTAGATTCTGTAGTATTTTGGTTGACTAGTAATTGCAACGCCACCTCTATTCCAAGGTTCACAGGATCACATCTTGCCGGCGTCTGTGGATTTTTAGGACGTAAAAAATCTTGTAGATATGGAATTCCCTCGGAGCTAAGGAGCATTCAGTAGTTTGAGTTCCTTTAGGAAAGAAATTCTCTCATGAAATTTAGTCTAATATAGGTTCGTTTCCAATTGGAAAGATTTGAGTAGCTGTAGAAACAACGCACGGCTCTAACGGCTGGAAGATTCGTCAACACATCAAACGTATACCGCTATTTTATCGGCTACCTGTGTAAACTGACCTACTTTGGCAGGAAGCTTGTAGGCAGATCTGTCGCGTCATGGAGTTTAGTTTAGTTTGGATTAAAGAATGGGGACGCATGATTTTTAAAGATAATGGTAATAACATGTTATAAGAAAGGATGCAAAATAAAAGATTTGTAATTTTATTGTTTTTTTTTTAAATAAAACTTTCATATTTACAACATGTGATAGAATTATTTAAAAACAATGTTAAGTATAGTCATTGGAAATGTATTTAATAATTGAACCACACTCAAAAACACTCTACTGCATACATTGTTAGTTTTGGATTTAATCTGTGAAATATCAATACAAATTATATACTTCAATTTCACGTTCAGTGGCGTTGCTTCGTAACGATACAGTTATAACGTCATTATTATTGTTATCGCTGTAAAATATGTCCACCGTTGTGGTCTCTAAGTAGCGTGCTGCCTTGTCACGCAGCAGGCCAGGGTTCGATCCCCGGTCGGCACAGTTTCCTGGATGAGGTTTTTGCTCACCTGTAAGACAAATGTCAGGCAGGAAACGTTAAGAACCAAACGTCTCCGAACATCGTATGGCCATCGCAATCCAAGGAGTTGGACACTTCTTGATGATTTTATGTAAATTTCCACATAGATTGAAATTTCTGACGACGACACTTCACGAAGGATGCACAAGACGGTTTAAAGTGTGCTAGTTAATACTCACTCGTGTTTAATCACTTGATCCAGCCCGGACGACCAGACGAAGATGATATTCAACATGAAGTTTTGGTACAAGGATAAAAAATGTTTACAATACACATCTAGGCCTGTAGAGAATCAGGTAAATTGTTATTGTTACTGGGGTCAGATTTAAATAGAATGGTTTGAAGATCCATAAGGAATAGTGATTAATAGCACCAGAACGAAACAAGTGATGAACATTTTGCATTGTTTAGTAAGACTTTGAGATCTCACGTTGTCACATACAAATTGATTATCTAAAATATAAAAATTAATGTTTTATGTTTGTTCGTACTTTATGCGCGGCCTTGCCTTTGATCCGATTGTGATCGGGGTTTTTGCAAAATGTTCAGGAGATTCCCGGGATCAATATAGACTATACGAGAGTTGTGATACTTAACTCCTACACCCTTAACAATCACCCTTTTTAGTGCACTCTACAGTGATTACAACAAATAACAGAAAACTCAATATTAAACACAACGATAGTACATAACAACTATGATGATAACAGTTGAAGTGTGGCATTAATTGACAAACAAATTCTACGCAGAGGCCTCGTTTTTTCAAGTTCTAATAGTATATTACGATGCAACGTTGAGAAGTGGTTTTTACAGAATCGAGGACATCGAGACACCTTGAAATTATTTTGTTACTCGCATGTGTGCATTACTCTAACTTCACAGAAGATAGACTGAATACTGAATAAGTAAAAAAATTGTTATACGAGAACAAACTGTCAGACCAATCAATAATGAAAGAATAAATAATATAAACCAACTCCGTTGTTGGCAAAAACAGAATTATATATATAAACCATTGCTGAAGAAGACAAGAAAAGAAATTCAAGGCATGTTATGCGTCACAAGAACTACCAACTACCAACTTTATGACCACAATAACAGATCATTGATACATAAAATAACCAACAATGAAAACTTAAAAACAATTACGCATTTGAATACTAGAGACAATGATTGACAATAACTATTCATTTCATGCTTCTAGTAAAATAATTAAAAGACATAATGATTAAAATGACAGAAGGTGGGCATAAAGTATTAGTATTGCTAGGGTTAATAGAACGCGATAAGAATTGAATTTGAAGAACTTGGTAAGACAACTGCACAATTTAACCACTATTCCATCAATAAGGACTACAGGGTGTAACAAAAACTGCAAGGAGGAGAATAAGAAGAGAAAGAAAAGGGAGTACTATCTCTTATTATATGCGCATATTACATGTCCAGTGTCAATTATCTAAAATTGTAAATTAATACTACGTACTTGGAAATAATACAGTGCTTAAGAATATTTAAACTCGAGATTCCAAATGAAAATTTGATGTAATTTCATATTTATTTGGATATGAAGCTTTCACTCTACGGTAAATCAGTTCCAATACGTTTATTCAAGAAACATATTTTTCATGAAACATTTGTAAAAAAATCTTGTTGCTTATGAACCAAGATTTAGATCACCCAGCCGTAATGATTTGAATTTTATAAATTTAAACTATAATTGATATAATATAAATTCTTATGAATGTATATCAATGTATGATATTTAAGGGAATCTAATATCAAATAGTAACTTCGCTTTATTTCTCAATCGACAGTCAGACATGGGCAGATGTTTTGGCAAAGCTATTAAACATGTCGCCACTTTGCTATGTTTATGGCAGTAAATCCCATTTGCCGCAAGTAACTTTTATAAAGGACCTTAAGATAAATATATTTTTCTCATATTTTCATAGTTCTCCTAAGTAGACTGTCCGTCAACTTGACATATTTATTAGCGAGCAGGTATGCTCGTTTCTGTACTTTTATGAAGGACAATAGAGTATGACTTCCTTTGGGTAACTTGTTTTTGTAGTGCAGGCTACTGCTTAACGAAAACACCTTAAGACGGGAAGACCCTTAGACAAGTGAAGTAAGGAAAAAACAAGTGTTATTTTCTCTTCCCAAAAAAAAAAAAGCAATTAGGACTGGGACATCTTTTTATTGCCGATATCCGGCCTTTTGAAATTTTGCTAATGTTAAGGAAAAAAAAAAAAATAATTACCCAAAAATATATCGCGTGGGAAGCCCAGAACAGAAAGGAAGAAGGAAGTAGGCCATCTATTGCTGCCCAGAAAAGACCTCCAGCCAATGGGCAAATAGAGTTAAAAAATCCCTTTAGGCATGAGCCAGTAAAATTTGGCAAACGCCTCTGCAATTAAAATCCTATTTATTGATAAGTTGTTACAGTAACGAAGATACGCCCTACCAGGGTACTGCCCAATCAGAGGGCATATTAAAATAAATTGTAAGCCGGACAGAGAACTTTGCTGTAGGCAGGCCAACAATTTTGAGAAAAGATTATTATGTTAGAATCCGCAGGGGAGTCAAGGAGGCATGTGGTCTCCGAGTGCTGTTAAGAGTAAAGATTAGTATTACCGGACAACCGCGGTACATATCTCGGTAGAAACATAAATCTACTCCATATAAATTGGCGTACTCAGCAAATATCTCCGCCGGCACATCAAATAAAAAAATAGTACGGAAAGTGTTATTGAATAATAAAGACGTGTGCCTACTCTTCTGTGTAAAAGTGTGCATTAATGTAGAACTGTTCACATTTTCCTGGTGTCGCTCTCCTGTCAAATAATCCTCCGTTACACCTGAGATAAGAACCTTTTGCTCTCCGATAATAGGAACCCCTGAGAGCCTTAGTCCGGTGCACCATTAATCCAAACTGTCCAGCCGTAAGGATCCCTCATCCTTAAGTTATAGGAGTGGACCCTGTAGCAGAGTAGCCGAGCAGACTATCACGCTTCATAGTGGCCCTCCAGAGTGGTGCTACATTGTGGTGCTCCATAGTGGCAACCAACAACGTGGGGCAACACAAAACCCCACAGAATCAACACGTTCCAAAGTGGCGCTCCAACTGAGTGGCCCGAAGAGTTGCGAAAACAGTGCAGTGTCAAGCAACAAAACTCCCACGAGACGGAGGAACGCCAGCATCCAGTCGGCAGAGAGCAGCCTGGAATGAATCAGCAACCGGAGGAGTCCAAACAGCTATATTCTGAGAAGATGATGGCAACACTAGAACGCAGAGGGGAGGAAGACGAGAGGAAGACCCAGAACTGGTAAAGGTGAAGACTCCAAAAGGTAGAAGGAGCATTTAAAATACGCAATTTGTATCTTTTTTTGGTAATTTAAACACTTTTGGCAATTAAGGTATTAAATAATTAAATACTAAAATGGCAGACAAAGCAGGCGACCAAAGCCAGAACATTTTAAAACTCCTGGAAGCGTTTAGGGCAGATATGAATAGAAACCAGGAATCGCTAGCAGCGAAGGTAGAGTCTAACAATAATAAAATTGTGAGTTCAATAGAAACGAAGTTCGACGAGATGCAAGCTAGCATGGAAGCTAAGATTGATAAGATAGTATCGAAAAAATCTTGTCATGTTGAACATGAGGAAATAGGATTGAAGGCAGAAAATAATCTAGAGTCAGAATTAATTAATAAAGAATCCGATATAAATTATGAAAATAATGTATTAATTAATCAGGAAACTAACCTTGAAAATTTGCAAACAAATGAAGGAATAACTTGTATCCCAGAAGTGATTCAGTCTGAAGAAATCTCAAATCAGGGTGTAGATTTTCTCAATGATAAGATAAAATTAGGGCCTAGTATTGCCAAGAAAAAGTGAAGATTGTGGAAGTGTGCATGTATTTACTTGTAATGTGCAGCAACAAGGAATACCTGACAATGAATCGAAAACTAAAACTAAGGCCGCGGGCAAGATAGTGAAACATTTGAAGATAGATAACCGACGCCAAAAGGGCTTAACTAAGGCAGTCTATAAAGTCAAATGTAATAGAATAAAATCGAAGCCGAGGGAAAGTTATTTACGGTACCTCGAGGACCCCAAATCAGATATTCCTTGGTTCAGAGTGGCAGGCAGAAGGGAAAAGTCGACCGAACTGGTTGCAAAAACCTTTGTTGCAAGCAGGTCAGTCCCAAACGTCTCACGATTCGAGTGGTGTGCAGAATATGGATGTCAATTGAATCGGGTAATTAGAAATGTTCCGCTGTCGGATATTGTTCGAGGACTTTCAGTAAATTCATGTATATTGTCCATTCATTATCGTCTAGCTATACGTGACAGAAGCAAAAACCACATTAATCTCTTTGATCAGAGCCTTGCTCTAATTTTTGAATCCGAAAACAGGATAAAATCTGTACAAACTCAATGATTGGAAAAAATGATGGTACACGAACCGGTTTTCGAACTCAGTTCTAAGTGGAAATCGAGGATTATTATTTAGTTATTAAGTGAAATGATTAAACGTCTCGATTGACGAGAAATGCTAGGGGATTAATAAGAATTATTGTTAAATCCATTTTAAATGTGTGTTATTGGAAAATCCATGATGATTAATTGAGACATCTGGGTGAATGATTAATTTGATTAAATACGAAATAAACAAGTAATCGTATTATATGTGTTCGAACAAGAGGGGAGCACGATGCTTCTATCAATTGAATATCGTGACTCCTAATTAAATACAATGTTAATAAATAAAATATCATTATGGGAATGATTATTGTCTTATACAGACCAATTATATAATTGAGAAAAATATTAATATAATTTAAGTAGTAAAGTTATGAGTAAGACATAATAATGCCTCAATAACAATTAGAACTGAGAAAATAATTTTAAATAAATTTCGGACCATATAAACATGATGGATCTGTGAATAGTCAATATTAGATAACGATTAATTAGCTGTGAATAGCTTACAAATTAAAAAGAGAGAGAATATCGTTAAATGTGTTTTAATGTAATCGCTTGAGTAGAAAGCTGCATTATCAACTTAGTTTATCAAAGCAAAGTACTTGATTGATTATAATACTCTTTATTTTATTATTGATGAAAGAACGCGCCTAAGTTAAAGGTTAAAGTTCAGTAAATGTAATAATGCGCTCAGACAGGCCATTGTCATTGTTTGATAGGTAATTTAAGATTCCTTGTACAACAATCTTAATGCGAATAAGATTATGATTATTATGATTTTGATAAAGAACAGCCGACATTATAGGCATAGAAGCTAACGACAGATGTTGAAGCGTAATGCACCTTGATTGAAAGGCCAAGTGACCGAATTAATCCTTAAAGCGTGAGGAATTTATTTACTGATTTATATACAGAATTTAAGTTGTGGACGTGGGCCGTAGCGGCACGTCACTGTGTTTGGATAACACATTAATTTTTTTGAGATAATATTTGAGGGCAAGGTACCCTATATTATCTAGTTAGTCAAGGATAATGATTCCTAATTATATTAATGAGATGAGATGAAGTCATGGTCGCCGATGGAAGCGAATGTGACATGCTATGAGATTCTGTATTCGAATGAAAAGATTTTGCACGCTTAAGACAATAACGTCGTTTGACTGATTAATGATACAGCCAGGTATGCTTTGGCAGATTAAATGGGCTGATTTGCCGAAATATGTTGAAAATAAAAATGTTAAGAAGTATCAATATTATATGTACTAATACTCATTATTATTCGTATGTATGAAATACCTATGAAAAAAATCTTTTGCGCAAGTAGGGAAACGCCTATGAATATTTATAATGTCAACAAATCTTGGAGCGCGTAAGTCATGAAAATATAAAAGTAAATATTATATCACTCAAAAATTATTTTATTTTATGTACGAAGGAGGCGATAATTGAGCCCGCCTATTATTTTAAAGAAACTCTCTCTAGGTAGAGGAAATAACGGAAATAAATATATTCTCCGAATTAATCAATAAACGGAATTTAATATTCTAGATGGTCTAAATAAGTATCCTACACAGGATATATTTTACTGATTATAATAATCACAAAGATTAATAATGTTTATTATGAAATTGATAGGGACACAGATCCACATGAATAATTTTTATTTAATGATCTTTTTTAATTGAAATTATAAGATTATCGGAAACATGGAATTTACACTGATTTAAAGAGCGGTTCGTGGTACCAAAGATTCCCATCTACCATATAAAGGAAAAAACTAGGTTAAGCATTTAATTTTAATTAACTTCAAGAAAACACGTGTGAAAGTGTAGTGATCAGTTTTAATAAAAGAATGATCAGTGTTAAGGCATAAATATTGGCCAAAGTGTTCACCAGTGGTTCGGTGATAATACGCATTATCAGAGCGTAATTAGTGGCTCATACACGAGCAGTGAAGTTACACGAAGTTGTAAGGACGAAGAAAATTTGAATGAATGATGTTTTGTAGGTCATAAGGACAAATATTTATGTGTCAGATATTTTTTTTTGTGATGTTGTTTGTGTATTTTTTTGTTATTGTTGCAATTTCTAGTTGCAGACTTATGGTCAAGGAGGGTGTACTTATAAGCAGGTATATCCCTTACAATGATTGTCAAAAAAAGAGGGTAATGAACTCCGACCAAAATATTTACTTAAACCCACCAGGAAATGGTACATACATTTCGAACAAGAGTTTTTAGTGTAGAGAAAATTACGCTGAATCCCAATTGTTCTCTAGCACTAAAGGAGCATTTGAACCAAGATTTAGATCACCCAGCCGTAATGATTTGAATTTTATAAATTTAAACTATAATTGATATAATATAAATTCTTATGAATGTATATCAATGTATGATATTTAAGGGAATCTAATATCAAATAGTAACTTCGCTTTATTTCTCAATCGACAGTCAGACATGGGCAGATGTTTTGGCAAAGCTATTAAACATGTCGCCACTTTGCTATGTTTATGGCAGTAAATCCCATTTGCCGCAAGTAACTTTTATAAAGGACCTTAAGATAAATATATTTTTCTCATATTTTCATAGTTCTCCTAAGTAGACTGTCCGTCAACTTGACATATTTATTAGCGAGCAGGTATGCTCGTTTCTGTACTTTTATGAAGGACAATAGAGTATGACTTCCTTTGGGTAACTTGTTTTTGTAGTGCAGGCTACTGCTTAACGAAAACACCTTAAGACGGGAAGACCCTTAGACAAGTGAAGTAAGGAAAAAACAAGTGTTATTTTCTCTTCCCAAAAAAAAAAAAGCAATTAGGACTGGGACATCTTTTTATTGCCGATATCCGGCCTTTTGAAATTTTGCTAATGTTAAGGAAAAAAAAAAAAAATAATTACCCAAAAATATATCGCGTGGGAAGCCCAGAACAGAAAGGAAGAAGGAAGTAGGCCATCTATTGCTGCCAGAAAAGACCTCCAGCCAATGGGCAAATAGAGTTAAAAAATCCCTTTAGGCATGAGCCAGTAAAATTTGGCAAACGCCTCTGCAATTAAAATCCTATTTATTGATAAGTTGTTACAGTAACGAAGATACGCCCTACCAGGGTACTGCCCAATCAGAGGGCATATTAAAATAAATTGTAAGCCGGACAGAGAACTTTGCTGTAGGCAGGCCAACAA
This sequence comes from Diploptera punctata, assembly GCA_030220185.1. Taxonomy (NCBI): domain Eukaryota; kingdom Metazoa; phylum Arthropoda; class Insecta; order Blattodea; family Blaberidae; genus Diploptera; species Diploptera punctata. The sequence goes on from JASPKZ010007921.1 coordinate 223,377, forward strand.
TTTTGAGAAAAGATTATTATGTTAGAATCCGCAGGGGAGTCAAGGAGGCATGTGGTCTCCGAGTGCTGTTAAGAGTAAAGATTAGTATTACCGGACAACCGCGGTACATATCTCGGTAGAAACATAAATCTACTCCATATAAATTGGCGTACTCAGCAAATATCTCCGCCGGCACATCAAATAAAAAAATAGTACGGAAAGTGTTATTGAATAATAAAGACGTGTGCCTACTCTTCTGTGTAAAAGTGTGCATTAATGTAGAACTGTTCACATTTTCCTGGTGTCGCTCTCCTGTCAAATAATCCTCCGTTACACCTGAGATAAGAACCTTTTGCTCTCCGATAATAGGAACCCCTGAGAGCCTTAGTCCGGTGCACCATTAATCCAAACTGTCCAGCCGTAAGGATCCCTCATCCTTAAGTTATAGGAGTGGACCCTGTAGCAGAGTAGCCGAGCAGACTATCACGCTTCATAGTGGCCCTCCAGAGTGGTGCTACATTGTGGTGCTCCATAGTGGCAACCAACAACGTGGGGCAACACAAAACCCCACAGAATCAACACGTTCCACTTAATAACAACAGGAATTATGACGTAATTACTACTGTAACGTTACGGAGCAACGCCACTGAACGTAAAATTAAAAATATTACTTTAAATGAAATTAATGATTTATTAATAATTTGCAAAATAAATTAAAAAATACTTCATCTATCAATATATACGGCTTGAAAGTTGAATACAGACGCATAGACAACGCTTCCTGTAACAGGTAAATATCAAATACATTTTCAAATACAATATTTAGTATTGTTTAAGTATTTGGTAGTATGATATATATATATTTCTTAATGCCCCAGGTTTATACTTTTGGATATTTCTGGTATTCTCTCCTGGCACTGGCGTACTTGAAACCCACTTCTGAGGTTGGGGCGCCTGGAAGGCGGGATTACGTTGCCCCGATGATATGATTGGTTATGATGATGATAGTGATGCTCCAGGAGAATCCTTAATCCTAAGCTTAAATTAAGATGGATATAAATGGTGATAATTGCGATGGCCATAATGATGTTCGGTGACCATTTGGGCCTTAAGGTTTCCTGACATTTGTCTTACAGGTGAGGAAAAACTCCGATAAAAACCTCACCCAGGAAACTGTTCCGACCGGGGATCGAACCCGGCCCGCTCTGTGACAAGGCAGCACGCTACCTCGAGTCCACAGCGGGGGTATAATATTACGTGATATAGTACACATGCTGTATACTTGAAAGCAATGATCATTATTCGTTATTACAAATTTCACTCTAAAATGACGAATAATGTATTTTACAGTCATTTTCTTATGCTGCATTAAAATTAAGCCACCCTGTTATTTAACTGAATTAATCTCCATGGCCTTATAGGCCTGCTAGGGCCTTGGCGTATCAGGCCGTTGTCTACTTGTTCCATTTCACTGATCTAGACGAAATACAAGATAAAATATGACAAAATAGAATCGAATGTATACCTTTAATCTTCGTGTTTTTGCAAGCTAATGCATAACACTAATTTGTTCCCAGACATAACAGTTGCACAATTTATAAGTTACATGATTCAGTAACTCAACATATTTAAGATCTAGTTTAAGGTAAACTTAAAACAAATAATTATAAACATATTGCATAAAAAATCACGAAAACTCTTGAAAAATGTGAGTACCATATATAAATGTACAATTGTCTTTCTCAAGTTATCTCAATCAAATCAGAAATTTACCCAAATTATTTGATGTTAAGAACTGTAACTTGATTCTATTACAGACGTCTGGAGGTACTTGGAATAGAAGTATGTTATGTCTCGCACATCTTTAGAGAATAATGAACAGCATCACCATGTAATGACAGTTCTTATGTAAATATATATATATATATATATATATATATATATATATATATATATATTACTTGATTTTAGGGGCTGGATCGACCTTAATGAATAGTTCCAACAGAGTATTTAGGCAGGTGGTGAAAAACTAACCCCATCAATCCTGCGGTCCTTCGGACTGAACAGTATTGTCATAACCACACATTAAATAGGTGCAATGTGACTGGCTTCACTACATCCTTAGTTATCAGGATTACAGATCCATCATCAAAAACAGAATAATACAAAAAGAAATAAAAAAATAAATAAACTTACTCAGAGTAAAGTCAGATATATATTAACATAATAACGATATGTGGAGTCTCCATAACCGTGACGCTAGTGGTGGATGTTGGAACAGGGGTCTAGGGGTAAGAGCCACACATTGGCCTTACAAAAGATAATCCTCTTACTGGAGAAACCTTAAGCAAGTTGTGGACCTCCAAGTTGGGAGTTGCCTCTCAGGTCATAATACTTGAAAAACACAGTCTAAGATGACAAACTTTCACTCCCTTTATAATATTTTATACATTTAACGACGCTCTTACATATCTGAGATCATTAGCAAAGCAACTGAATTCTGGGCGATAAAATGCGAACATAGCTTCCTCCCAAACCTATTTTTCAACTTACAATTCTTTCACGTGCCATATATATATATAGAACTGAGGTCCCTCGTCTTTACATCATTTACAAATGTAGCAACAGTCAATAGTTTCACTCGTCGGAAAATTAACAGATCTCGGCAGGTTTGAACCTGACAGAATACCTTGGATAACCTTCGACACACAGACGCATGTAACTATCATTAAACCTTCATCGCCTGCAGAATCGAGGACAATGAAGGAGATCAAATCAAAGAAAAAATATGAAAATTTTGCTCTATTTTTAAGAATATTACAAGCCAAATGTCAAATCAACTAAAATTGTAACTTAGTGTCTCCATTTGCCCCCCATGGTATCTTTACCTTGTCGTGGTGGAGTGGCTTGCGTGCTTAAATGGTCCCGAGATCTATATCGCCGCGGCGGTAGCATTGCTGCCGATAGGGTTACCCATGCCGGACTGGTCGAAGGTAAGCCAGACGAAAAAACTTCCTTGACCGAAAGAGTGACGATCTTTCACCGCAAAAATACAACCGTCAAGAAATGTGGGCATGGGTTCTATAGGGGTAAAATTTTCCGGAGGTCAAATAGCCCCCATTCGGTTCTCCGGGCGGGGAATACTTGAAGGAACCCATGCCAAAGGCTCAAACACCAGGGAAATGTTCCTAGGAACATGGAATGTTAGGACTTTATACAATAGCGGGACGCTAGAAGTATTAACGCGGGAAGTAGATAAATCGCCCTTGGATATAGTCGCTTTACAGGAAGTAAGATGGCCAGGAGATGGTAGTCAGGAATCAGGAAGCTTTGCATTATACTACGGGGATGCAGAAAGACATGAATTTGGAACGAATGTTTTAGTTCGAAGGAGGATCCTATCCGCTATCCGAGATATTAAGTTTGTCAAAGATGTGATATCAAACATAATTCTGAACGGTAAACGACATGATTTTGTAATCATAAATGTACATGCCCCCACAGAAGATAAAGATGACAAGATCAAGGATGAGTTCTATGAAGAATTAGAATGTGTATTTGATAGCATTTCACGATATGATATGAAAATTATCTTTCGAGATTTTAATGCAAAAGTGGGGCTGGAAGATATATTCAAACCAACAGTAGGCAAATTCAAACTTCATGACGACAGTAACGAAAATGGGGTTAGATTAGTCACATTTGCCACATCAAAGAATCTCATTGTTAAGAGCACAACATTTCAGCATAAGGATATTCATAAATACACCTGGACGTCCCACAAGAGATGGAGAAAAAAAAAGAAACTCGGAACCAGATACATCATGTATTAGTGGACAAATGCTAGCGCAGTAGCGTCATCGATGTTAGATCAGTTAGAGGGACAGACTGCAATTCGGATCATCATCTGATGAGGGTGAAAATCAGACAACGGCTATCGCTTACGAGAGGAAAAAAGATAAAGATGATTCTGAAAAATCTGAATTAAAAGCACGAAAAATGATGAAATGCGGCAATAATACCAAATCAAAATTGCTAATAGATTTGAAGTATTGGAATCATCAGATGACAATGTGGCAAATGAAGAAGAAACTGATATAAATAAAGAATGGGAGGCTATAAGAGATAATACCAAATTGTCAGCATCAGAAAGCATTGGTTATTTAAAAAAAAGAGACAAAATAAGAAATGGTTTGATGAGGAATGTACCGACATTGTAAAGAAAATAAAGCTAGCAAAACGTAAATGGTTACACCAGCCAAATGAGGTAAATTTAGAGCAATTTTGTAGTATTAGACGGGAAACCACCAAGTTACTAAAGAGTAAAAAGAAGGAATATTTGAGAGAGAAGGTTGACGATCTTGAAATGAATGCCAAAAATAGCAACATTAGAGAATTATATCAGGGAATTAGGATATAGAAGAAAGGGTTTCAGGCTAGAACAAATATAATTCGAAATGAAAATAGGGATATGATTACAGATTCCAGAAGTATATTAAATAGATGGAAAAGTTACTTTAATCAGCTATTACGTGTACATACAGAAGAGGATATTGAAGAGGATAATTTACAGACAGCGGAAATGCTAGTCCGAGAACCAAGTTCATTAGAGGTCGAGTAATTGAAGATATAAAAGCATTAGGTTCAGATGAGATCTCACAGAACTAATAAAATCAGGGGATAAAAATTGATGGAAAAGATACGCCGGTTGCTTAGTATCATTTGGGAAAAAGAAGCTCTTCCAGATAATGGGAAAAATCGATTATCATACCAATTTATAAGAAAGGAGATAAAACTGATTGCAACAACTATAGGGGCGTCTCATTATTTTCAACTTCGTAAAAATCCTAGCAAATATGTCAGTAAACAGACTTACTCCTTATATTGATGACTTTCTAGGAGATCATCAATGTGGATTTAGAAGAAACAGATCTACAACAGATCAGATTTATAGTATAAGGCAGATTTTAGAAAAGAAATGGGAATATAATGGTAATGTACATCAACTACACGTAGACTACAAAAAGGTATACGATTCAATTAAGAGGGAGAAGTTACATAATATCCTGCTGGAGATCGGAATTCCTAAAAAGTTAGTTAGACTTATACGAATGTGTCTAAATGGCACAAAGAGTAGGGTGCATATAGGAAAACAGTTTTCAGATACTTTTGAAATCCACAATGGGTTGAAGCAAGGAGATTCACTATCTCCTCTACTGCTCAATTTTGTACTAGAGCATGCGATCAAATATTTATAGGATGAAGAAGGCCTACAACTCAATGATATTAATAAGCTGTTAGTTTATGCTGATGATATAGTACTATTGTGCGATAGCGAGGAGATACTAAAGGCCAACATGCACATTCTATTGAGTAATACTGAGAAATTGGGACTGGAAGTAAATATCAATAAAAGTAAATATATGATCACATACAGAAATACATCATACAATGGAAATGGACAGGTAATGACAAATGAGGGATATTTTGAGGAGGTGGTTGAATTCAAATAGCTAGGAACAATAATCACAAATAATAATGAGATGCACAAAGAAATTAAACATAGGCTCAATTCTGGAAATGCGTGCTATTATGCATTTCAGAGACTCTTGACTTCCCAACTCCTTTCAATAAAATGTGAAATTGAAAATATATAAAACTATTATTGTACCAATTACATTATATGGAACTGAAACATGGACTCTTACTTTAAGGGAGGAAAGAAGAATATGATTATTTGGGAATAAAATTCTTAGGAAAATTTTTAGACCAAAGAGAGATGAACAGACAGTAGAATGGAGAAGACTACATAACAATGCTCTACATGGTCTTTATAGGAAGCCAGATATAATAAGAATAGTCATGTCTCGTAGACGGCGATGGGCAAGACATGTGACACGAATGGGGAATGAAAGACGTACATGAAGGCTTCTTGTAGGAAAGCCAGAGGGAAAACGCCCAATTGGTAGACCAAGAATGAGGTGGGAGAATAACATTAATTAAGATTTGAGGTAGGTAGATTATACAAATTATGTTTGGAAAACATTAGCTTAGGATAGGTATGTATGAAGAACCTACGGGTTCCACAGTGCCAGTGAGTTAGTTAGTTAATGTCTCGATTTTATGAATATAAAACTGTACTTGTGAATAAATAAAGATGGAGATTTGACGAAGAAAAGGTGTTACTAAATACTAGCAGAGAACAACCCACTAAGATGGGTTTCTGTTTGGTACATCTTTTCAGTTTGAACGTGCATCAAATACATTTTCAACATAGTAAATAATTTAATGAAATACCCCATTAATATGAAGTCCGTTTGTTGTCTATCGCATGTGGATGAGCAACGTAGTGCTGACCACATGAGAAGAGGATTCTTTAAAATTAACTCTGCAATAGCGGAACGTCATTGATAGTCTAACTACAAACTAAATGTAATAATTTGAAACAAAATGGCAAATCATTTGAGATCAATGCAATTATTGGTATGAAACCTATTTCCTTTTTTCTTTGCCGGTTTGCAGGACCGCCTCAGTGATATGAAGTAGATTATTTAACCTTAATCGTGCGCCATTAAATACTGTGATTTCGGCAAGTTTAAGATTTAAGTATTATAACAGGCGATACGATATCTATCCCCAATATATATGAAGACACACCGGGAGGATTTAATTAATTGAACAATATCATTGGATAGCTTACACTTTCATCTTGATACAACATTTATTTTTTCTTCTTCCTCTGGTATCACGTTCTGTACCTGCTCATTGCACTACATCATTATTTGTAGCTATAATCGCCCGCTCTTACAACCATTCTTTCGTCAGGTAGTTTCTTTCTGTAAACGGATACAAATTTTCGATAAGTTTTACTTTCGTTTGTACCGCATTACACAATTCTTCCGTTAAAATATATGTACCAGACTGCGCATACAGTGTATAGTTAACATTTCTATTTACGTCTAAGCCGTGCTCTCGGATTTAATGTTTCAATGTGGACTCATATGTTCCGTTAAATATACGTTTTCAAAGCGACCACAAATATTAATTGCTTTAAAAATGCTTTTATTTGATCATCCTGTGTTTATTTTGGAACAACCCGGAATATTGCGGAAAATTTCCTGAAAGGAGCAATGAAATTATTTTCAATATTCATGTTTTATTTCGATAATCCTGCAATAATTATCTAGGGCTTAGAGTGACTTGTATGGATGCTTAGTATCGCATTAAAAACTGACTACGTGCATAAGGTCTCGTTATCCCACAGACTGGAAACTCATGTTTCGATAGAGTAAATGGTAATTTTAAAGCGGAATGCGCCGTTTTTCCGTCCTCCAGTAACGTGATGACAATTCCAGACGATGCCAATGCCAATGCGATTAATAAGAAACCATTTACTAGTACCCACTGATGCATCCAAAGAGATGATTTACCGGTTATCTGCTTCAAAACGATTTCTGATCCAGCGGTACCCGAGCATCACAGTACGCGATGGAAGTATCGCGTCTCCTACCACGTGACACTCACGTTCATACACCCGACGAGCGTTGCTACACCCAAATAAATGAAGTAAGTGAATTTATTTTAGTTGAATAAGTAAATTGAAAATTCTGCAGTAATTCCAAATATGTCCGTTGCTATATCAGTTCGAAGCTAAGTTCCAGTCGTACTCTAAACCAACGAGCTTAAAATAGGCCTATTATTCCTCCGAATTTGTTCGTCCTGCGCCGTAGCGGACTGGTTAAGGCAAGAGGCCTTGTCGCAGAGCTATAGGACTTGAGCTGGTTCGAGTCTCCATGGGAGAAGACATATTCTCATGGAATTTAGCCCTGTATAGGATCGGTACGCACCCAGCATCGCGAGGAATTTAGGTACCTACAATAAGTGTGGCTCCAGGTTCAGAAAACCAGCAATAACGACTGAGGGACTAGACACGCTGACCACATATCACCCCTGTAGTGACAGGAAGATAGACTAACTCTCTTATTAACGCATGTTGATGGGAGACTAACAACCAGCTGGTTGGCCAAGGCCCTTCTAGGCCTCTCGTGCCATTGAGTTTAGTTTAGATTTAGAAACTTTGTACTTTGGCAACATTGTATTTTACGGGAAATAAGACTGTATATATTTAAAAGACTGCACCAACAGTTAGCAACATTTCTAACTTATATGTGATAAACAATTATACTGTAAAACTTGCTCAAAGCTGAATCGCATGGGACCAAATTTTATTTCCACATTAGATAAAACTTATTAATAATTTTAGATTATAGAGTACCGCTTATGTCTTTTTACGTACTTTGGATTAATTGTTATTCCGCTGCCGTTGAAATGTGAAGTATTGTATGTATAAGCGACTTCAACGGTAAAGCACTAAAAAATGAACAGTCCGGTTTCGTCAGCGTTAAAAATGTCTCTTCGGCGCGTATCCTGAAACTCAAGTATGCACTTTCGTTCACATCCTTTGATTCCCCGCAAATTTCATTCCACAGTACAGTCTGAAGATTCTTTGAAATCGTCATTTCCTAGTTATTTAGCAACAGCTGGAGCTTGACTTTGAAGCATCAGTCCGGCAATTTGGTGATTTATCTTTAATCACCTTCACTTTTTTCGTTTAATGACAATGATACACGTGATCAATTGATCTGGCGTTTACTTGATGAAAATCCATATTTATTTAATTAAATAAAAATGATACATATGTTTTATTCTGGAAACTCAGAAAGCTACCCGTGAAAGATCGGTCTCACAACTTAAACTAATTTAAGATTTTACAGTGCAATGGTTATTTGAAAGTGATGTATCTGTATTTCACATTGCGGGTGTGCAGTGAGGCCGAAAGAAAATTTTAGGTACAGGTAGAATCACTCATTCACCCGGTGACAGGAATCATTCTTTTTTTTTTTGGCGTAATGGGAATTCAATGAAGTCGTAACTAATTTATTTCTCTGTCGTTCCGCTATATATTTTTTCATGAATTCTGCAGAAATATCCTTCCCTTACCGAGTTAGACAGATTCCGTTTTATGCAAAATAAATGCACTAAAATTACGATTATTTCGCCAGGATCAATAGGTATGTTCAGATTGGACAGATTTCCGCATTAATCACGTTCAGGATTAAACACGTTTTATTGTACATGCGCCTAATTAGACGTTTAGGGCTCATAATGCACGTTTTTAAATTTTAATAAACGAAAATAAGTTAACATGTTTTATTCATTTCTATTCTTACCTCCTGTTAAAATTTAAAAAAACAATCTTTAGGAGTGTGAGGCTGATTACAAATAATTCCATAATTATTCACCAGATGGTGTTGTATAATTATAATTCATAATTTTACCACCAGGCGGTGCTTAATGTCATATTAATACCACAAAAAATCGAACAATTCAGGTTAGTTCTACACTAGCGCCACTAGTGGCATGTACCTAAACTTGTCCACTTTCTTATTTGTGCTCTTCACTAACACTGGGACGACTTGGCCTAGCCATGTGTTCCACGCGGTCATACCCCTCGTTATTAGCTCTAACCAATCTCGCCACAGTATGGTAATGCCGTCTCCCCACATACTACCACAATACCTTTATGTATGACCATTGGAACATTGAATTTTCAACCAAGGCCGATGTAAACATGGCGAAACACAACAGTTTAGAGCGGCAACTCAGAGGAGACTAAATTCCTCTCTCAATAGAGCATGCGCTTCGAGACGTACGGACGAGTCCATTTACTATAAGGTAGGTCAGATTAACATTAACATGTGACAGAAGTTACAAGAATTAACTCCGTCTGGTTTTGCTTATACAACAGTATTGTCACTATTTTTGTTACAGCCCACGTATTTTGAAATAAAAATACACTTTTCATTTCACAAAAAAAACAAAGTTTACCAACTGATGAACAGTGGATCTCCTAACACCGTCGCGTACTATGCCTACAACGGTCTCTGAATTGACAAGCGCCTGATTTTTTATCATTTTATTACAAAAAATGGGAATATATGGACTTCATGTACGAAAAATATATGTATGATTCACATAATAAACAAAACTATTACATCCTGCAGTGAGACAGAAGTTGCATTTCAATGTTCAGGGCAGTTCTTATAAACCATATCTAATATTACCTGAGCTCTGGATTCATTATAACATTGAAAATTCACAATAACTTGACAATCGTCACTATTTATTGTAGCGCCAAACCAACATTACTCAGTTATGCATCAACAAAGTAAGAGCAGAAACATGACGATAATCTGCATGATGCAAAATTTAGATTAGTATTTACGAAGATCTAGTTTCATAGCCCTTTGTTTCAAAACGCAGAATCTCTGATATAACTGATGGCGTTTACATTTTTCTGTAATAATAAGGCTATATTAAAAGATTTGCCAATAAATGTGTGCGTACACTTACTTAAAGAGCCAGTGCATCAGATGACGTCAAAATCTCAATTTTTGTAAATGGCGCTTAACCGTTTGATGCATAACGCCTTCTAATTTTTCTTGAAAAAATACATTTGCCCCAAAATGTTTACTCTATGAAAAATGCTCACACACCGTTTGGGTTTCACATGTGAAACCTAGAACCAGTGGCGATTATGCTTACCACTGTTCAGCCAATAGAGATTACAGAGACCGAGGAAAAAATGGAAATGTAGGAAAATATAACGTACAAGAAAACATTTTTGTAATTTTATGCATATTGAAAAATTAACTTAAATGTAATCCAATGTAACATTTCTATTATGAATGATGAATTTGTAAACAGTCGAAAAGAGTAGGTTTCATTTGTTATTTATCTGAATATTGCGTTTTTTTTCGCACTTTGAATTATATCACCGTTATGCATACTTTCTGTTGTTTTAAATTTATGAATTGTTCGGTTATTCTAAACGGATGTTTTGTGCTGAATTAGGAAATTATCTCCATTTTCCTCAACACGTCAGGTTTTCAAACAATTCATGAATAGCTAGAAATGAAATTTTACCCTTGTGTAACCTCATAACAATTATTTTTAACGAGGATTTTGTGAGAAAACATAGTCAAAAACCTTATATTTGTCAGTAATTGATAATTATAAGTCCAAAAACACTGCTGATACTATATAAAGTTATTGCCCTGCCACTCTTATTACTTGGATGTGAAAATTGAACACTTACCTCTGACCAAATAAGAGAGATCGACGCTTGAGAAATTAAATTTGTTGGCTTCGTAACTGGAAATACATTACTGAATCACAAAGGAAGTACTGATATTAGAAAAAAATTGAACATAGAACCAACCACAACAGTAATAAAAAATATAGAATAAATTGGACAAAACAATTCCTTAGAATGCTGAACACTTGTTATATTCTATAATATTAATATTTCATGAATATCTTTTACATATATATTTTTTTAGTTTCACATTCGGTGGCATTACTTCGTAACTTTACAATTATTACGTCATAATTCTTGTAATCGCTATAATTAAGGCATATTTTATACAATCGTTTAAAGTAATAGGCTATATTTATTTTATACAATCGTTTAAAGTAATAGGCTATATTTATTTTTCATAAAAATATTAATTGAAGGCGGCGGAATTAAAGTCCCATAAGTGACAAAGAAATATAGGCCTATATTATATTGGAGCAAATACTATTTTCTTCTTCTTAACAGGCACTGTGCTCGACCTTCCTGGACTAACGGTTACCATTCAGGTCTCAAGTTCTCGGGATCAAACCCTGTTCCGGTCCGGTGAATTCTTCAGAGCGTAATAATCCTGAGTAAGTATTCCTCCGGATGTGAACTGTAGATCAGGATCCCGTGTTTACATTTTACGACGCGTAAGAGAACTTGAGGCTTGTAACAAGAAGAATCTGGCAAAATTTTTGACCGTTTCTCGGCAAGTTTCGTATTGCGAAATTAATAATCTTAGCTGTTGGAGAGCGTCTTTTAATACTGATAATAATAGTAATAATAATAATAATAATAATAATAATAATAATAATAATAATAATAATATAAGACGGATTGAACACTTATTTTAATTATTACTGGGATAACATCCAACTTCAAACTTGGAAAACCAGTATTTATGTAGGGTTCTCTCCCGTAGGAGAGTTACCTTAATGTGCTCCTCTTATCTCTCTTTCGCTGTCTCTAATATTAGAAAGTCAATTTTTTTCTTCCTCCAATGATGTTGTTTGGCATTTCTTTCCGAATTGCTTCTTTGTTTGTTGTTCTGACTATAAATGAAGGAGCTGTGCTACTTATGGGTCACAACGTAAAGCTCAAACATTTCTTAGAGCCCTTTAATTCAGGCTTAAGGATCTTTTACGAACCAGAAAATCTTCAGACTCGGGACCCCCGGTTTAAAGTCCCTCCCGGAGGACTTGCTCCTTGGATTTTTTAGTATGGAAAAATCCATCGACCGCGGCCGGGTTTGAACCCGCCACCCTCGGGACCAGAGGCAAGTAGCATAACCACTAGTCCACCGCGGCCAATAATAAAAAGAAAAATTAATTAATAAACCAATATTTAAAAATGTAGATAAACTGGTGGTTGTCCATAAGGAACACAATCTCGTGCAGTTTCCTCGAGTATGGGAAATTGGCTCCAGTTTGAGGAAATTAGTTATAACAGCTGGGAAATAAACATGTCGCTCTCACACTGTCCAGATTATCGTCTACATATTTAAAATTAGTCCTCTGCTGTAGTCTCGAAGTAGCGAGCTGCCTTGTCACGGAGCGGGCCCGGGTTCGATCCCCGGTCGGGCAGTTTTTTCATAAAATGATCATTAAGTTATTCTTCCTACCTCTCTCATTGCTATAGCAGCGATGTTATTTTCTTCTATCCTTAACTGAAACGCCGGGTCCACCTTCTTTTAAATTTGATTTTCCCCCTCTTTAAACATCTTCGAACTGTGCTGAATTAAAGAACAAAAATTCTCAACAGCCTGCTGCACCATAGCATAGACCTTAGCTGTAGAATTGTTGAGACGAAAGAAAAATTTCAAAACGGCATATTGTTCGTCTCTCTTCACCTCCATTCTCATCATAGGCTACATTTCTCGACTTAATTACCAATGAAAGACAAAAATCGGTAGATATGACCTTGAAACCTGTACCACACGTACATGACGCATAATCAAAGATGTCTTAAAACCAAATGTTTCCTGTTAAATGAGGACTAAAAAAATTAATAATGTTTTTTACCCAACAGCCCTCGTAAAATGATGTAAAATATTATAATTTCAGAATTAAATTATTTCAATGGTCAATAAGTTAGATTTCCAATGTTTACAGTATATCACCAGGTATATCAATAAATATTTAATGATGGATAAATCTTTTATTTGTAAATACATTTATTACGGCCCTAATGCCTACCTGATAGAGGAATTCTGTCCTCAGATCTCAGCACTATAAATTGATTAATAAGAGTTGTGAATTTAATCTGAGCATTATTAATATTTTACTTATATTATTTAATATTTTTCTATTTCACATTTAGAGACGTTACTTCAAAACTTTTTCATCAAAAGAAATAATTTTTTTAGAGGATTGGCGACGAAGGAAAGTTCTACACAAAGCTTGGAATTTGTATCAAATTACCTAAAGTTATTATTTAAATTATAATTTTTATGAAGATAAAACTATGATTAGATAGAGACATATTTCTGCTATGTAAAAAAGTTAATAATTTGATTATTGAAATAAGTTTCATAAAAGTTTGTATAAAATGGCCTTGTTGCATAGAATAACAAAAATGATGACGTAATAATTAACCTTACCAAGCAACCAGACTGAATGTGCAATTGAAAAATATGTTCTGATTGATATTAATAATTATTAATATTTTACAGATTAAATTCAAAAGTGTTTCATCTATCAAATTATAATTCTTATTTTTTGTGAAATGAACAACGAACAAGGCTTCCTATAAGAGGTAAATAGTAAATACGTTTACAAATAGCATATTGATTATCGTTTAAACGCTTGTAAATATATCACGTGATATATTACATATAATTGTAAGCTTATTAAAAGGTAAGAAATGTAAATAAAAAAATAATTTTGTCTTTCATATATTTTTGTTATTCTAATTACAAATGTAATCTTGAAATTGATGATTTTTTGCATGCAAAAGTTAGTTCAAATTAAGATGAATGTTTCTGTCTAACCCGGTGTTTGAACCAGTTTTAGGCCCTGCACATGCGCATTTATACAATGTAAACAATACAAGGAGCAGACACAAATCATTGTATAACTTCTATTTACAGTACTATATTTGTTATTTCTATTGAAAATACATTGTGATGGGTTTTGTTCCGCGCCATATTTGATTACATAATGTACTCAGGCTTGGTGTTTAATATAAATAAAGATTTTTCTTCGCTAAACCGGAATTTGACCACTATTACGCTGGGATTGCATGTTATAGTATATACAAGAGTAAAGAAAAAATAATCCGTCTAAAGCAGGATTTCAAACCAAGATACCAGATAGAGTAATAAGAGTTAAGTATCTTGGACTGCGATGGGCAAGACATAGGGAACGAATGGGGAATGAAAGAGCTGCTTGTAGGAAAATCAGAAGAAAAGAGCTCAGGAGGCAGGCCAACAATGAGGAGGGAGAACACGATTTGAGGAAAGTGGATTATACAAGGGTTGATTGGAAAACATTAGCCCTGGATAGAGACGTATGTAGAGTTTATGTCCGCCCGGCCTTGAATTTAAGGATCCAATAGTGCTAGTGAATAATTTGGATAGACATCTAGCTTTACGCGCGTGCGCACTAAATTACGATAATTGGACATTTCAGGAGCAGACACAAATCTTACTCTATTTGAAACCCCCGTGCAACGCTATGAGTGAACTTCAATACATGTTACAAGAGGCTCGCTTTAATTACGGAGATGTTATGGTTAAATTTATTCCTTTCCATATTTTAGATGTTATAGTGAATTTAATTTAATCAGGTTTGCAATTTGGAAGAAATGTTGATATTTGTTTTTCCTGTTTCAAACTAGATTTAAACCCAATATATCTAGCTTTACACACTGACGCACTAACCAATTGTGCTAGTTAGACATTTGAGGAGCTGAATAAAACATTTCTCTATCCTCGTGTATGAACTAGGAAGACAGAATGTATTGATATTATTATTACGTTTTTAGTTAGTGTGACACGGAATGAATCCCATAATAATGTTCTTCATAGAATCAATCCTGTTGTAATGCGAATATCATTTCAGTAATAGAGATACACGGGGACTTCAAATAGAGAAAAATTTGTGTCTGCTCCTGGCTTGCATAAGTAGCACAATTGGCTAGTGCGCAAACGCGTAAAGCTGGAGATCATGGGTTCAAACCTTAGTTAAGGAAGATATTTATATTTAGTGGTATTTTTTTTAATATTAATCTTTCCCGTTCTTTAAACTAAACTAAATTCCGCAGCGAGACAGATTTCGAAGGCTGTTGGTCTGCCAACTTCTACAATTTTACAGAGTGGACTATAATGGTGACACACCGTGGATGAGTCCCCTAGCTGTCATAGTCACTACTTGTTACAGCTACACAAATCCTCACGATATTTGGTGGATTATAGTCATACCCAGCAATATAAACCCTCTGAACAAAATAATTACCAACAACAGTCAGTACCAAAATAAAAGCAGAAGACGATACTTAACTTATCGATAGGCCTCCTATAAAACAACAGTAAAGTCATCTTCTTGTATCTTGTAAGCCCATGTTTCCCTTAACAGACTGCTCTCCCCCCTACAGGGAAACCATACTAATTTAGTTACACTTGTTTTCGTATAGATGTCATTTTGAGTGGTCCGGGGTCAGCGTTCCGCCTCATACTGACATCTAGAAAACCAAGGTAGTACTAGGACGGGAAAATTCGGTAAATTTTGCTTAGAGGCATTTTCATTCAGGTTTCAGGATTTTTTTCGAGCGTGAAAATCTTCAGACTCGGGACCCACGGGTTAAAGTCCCTCCTGGAGGACTTGCTCCTTGGATTTTTCCATCCTAAAAAATCCATCGACCCCGGCCGGGTTTGAACCCGCGACCCTCGGAACCAGAGGCAAGGAGCATAACCACTAGTACACCGCTACAGACCCAAATTACACGACAAATTTCCTTCCTCCTGAGCAGATACCATTGCTCTGCATATATTGTTCTTCTTGACAAAAGTAGAAACAGATATTGTTGATTGTGTTAAAAAATTTAAGGTTATTTCTATTCATAATTTAATTTTTCCTTTAATAATTTTGTATATTTTTCCGCTGATTTGTTATCATTCTTCAAAATTACTTTTATGACTTGCTTTAGCAAGTCTAATTAGTGCAGAAATTAAAGGAATGATCAAATGTTATAAAATCATTAAATCTGTAGAATAAATCAGAATATGAAGGTAAAAAGCATCTCTCGATATGTCTCGAAAATGTGTTTATAATCGTAATAATTTACTCTGTAAACATGAAAAGACCCAACCGGGTTTCTAAACGTGATTCCTAGAACCAGGGGCGATCATGCAAACCACTAATTTTAATTACACACCATAAGAAAATAGAAAAGGAAACGCAGAAGAAAATTTTATTATAATTGTATGCATATTACATGCATATATAAACATTATATCATAAATTGTTATCTAATTTAATATATATATATATATATATATATATATATATATATGCTGCGACTATGAATATTTAAATAGTCGTAGAGTTGGTTTAATTTTCTATTTATCTCGATATCACTCATTTTTCGCTACTTTCAACTAGCATTCTCATTAACAAATTAATTCTTTTAAATTAATTATGAATACATTTCTCCTTGCTGCATAGAAATAACAAGAATTATGACGTAATAACTATAAAGATTCTAAGCAATGCCACGGGATACGAACATGAAAAATGTTTTATTTATATTCAATTAAATATCAATATTTGACAGATTAAATACAAAACTGGTTCATCTTTCAACTTATACCGTACATCTGTAGTTTGACGATAGACATTTAGACAAATATTTTTTCTATCAGGTTAATACGATTTTCGTATTAAATACATTTTCAATTACATTTATCATCGTTTAAATGCTTGTCAATATGTACTGTATATGTCTCCTTAGTAGCTACCTAACTCACTGACACTATTAAATCCTTAGTTTCACGGCCGCGTGATTTAAGCTTTCCACAAATCTCTATACGAGCTAATGTTTTCGAAGCATCCCCTGTATAATCTACTTCTCTCAAATTATTCTCATCTCATTATTGTTGTATCAACTGATCTATTACCTACAGGGTTTCTTATACGAAGCTTCCATTCTTCATTACTCATTCGTGTCACATGTCCTGTCATCGAATACTATGAAACTTAACTGTTCTTATTATATCTGTCTTCCTATAAAAATCATGCAGCTCACTGTTTTGTAGTCTTCTCCACTCACCCTGTCTGTTCACTTCTCTTTTGTCCAAAACTTTTCTTAAGAACTTTATTATCGTATAATCGTAATCTACGTTCCTCCCTTAAAGTAAGAATCCATGTTTCGCAACCATATAATATAACATGGAGAATAACAGTTTTATAAATGTTCAGTTTAGCCTTTTTTCTTTTTGAGGACTTGGGACGATACGAGTGCCTATAATGCATATTAGCATGCCAATGTTGAGCCAATGTTTTCCATGTGCATCTCATTCCTATTTTTAGTTAACGTTCCTAGGTATTGAATTTCATTCATCTGCTATTAGCTGTCCATTTCCATTATACAGTAAAACTTGCTCAAAGCACCATCTTTTTCCACATTGGACAAAATCCCGCATTATAAAAACTATAACTTATTAATAATCTAAGATTATAGAGCACCGTATATGTGTTTATATGTACCTTGGATTAATTGTAGTTCCGCTGCCGTTGAAAAGCGAAGTATAGTATGTATGAGCGGGTTCGACGGTAACGCGCGAAAAAACAGTCCCATTTCGTCAGCATTAAATATGTTTCTTAGGCGCGTATCCTGAAAATCTAGTATGCAGTTTCGGTTTCCGCTCACTAACTACACTTTTGTCCACATTCTTTGATTCCCCGCAATTTTCATTCCATACTACATTGTGTCGTCTTTTAAAACTGTCCAGCCAACCTGAAGATTCCTTGAAATCGTTATTCCTTAGGCACTTAACAAGAGCTAGAGCTTGACTTTGGAGCATCGGTCCGGAAATGTTTGGAGATTTATCTTCAATCACTTTAACTTTTTCGCTTAATGGAATGATACATAAGTTTCAGCCATCTTTATTCCGTAAATTCGGAACGCAACTTGTGAAAGTTTGGTCTCAGAACTTAACTAATTAAAAATTTTACAGCGTAATTGTTATTTGCAAGACAGGTATCTGTATTTCGCATAACGGTGTGCAATGAGGCCGAATCTATACAGTAAATGCTCCTTATTCGCGGGGGATGTGTTCCACAAATATGCCGCACATACAGAAATCTCGAATGCTGCTTTATATGGGAACATAGGGGATACGTTCCAAGGTTACAGAGTAAAATAAAAATTATCAAAATAAATTAATGAGAGATTTTGAACTATATCTATTAATTATTACTGCCAGGTTTAGGCAAGGACTTAAAGAACTTAGTAATTTTTTCCTGTTTTGCCGCTTTTAAAAGGTCTTTCAATTAAGATTGATATTCGGCTGTAAATTCTGCGATATAATTCCTTATTTTATCTTCGTATTTCTTGATTCATTAACATTGAAAGAGCGTGATATAGACGCAAACGACTCGCCAACGCGTATAAACGGTCAAGCATTTTTATTTTTTACTTTAAGCGGCAACACTATTTTTTTTTTCTCTTTGGTAATAATTAATTCTCTTTCTTCTTACTCGACATTATAAACTGGGAACAAAGCACAAGGGACACGTGTTATTCAATCAAAATTATTGTAACGAACAAGTTGAAACAATAACATACCGATCGTGGCGATTGAGGCATTTATCAAAGTACATATCGTCATGTGAAGTACGACAACAGCTTTTAACAATGAACTTTAGGGTCAGTGAAAATTACGTTTGTTATGTTTTGATATTTATTTGCCCATTTGGTTTGAATCACTATTTGTAAAAGCCGTCTTGGCACCTGCCTTCAGTAAAAAAAAAAACTGCTGATGGTTAATAAATATATACCTTTCCGCTTTATTTTTTTTCATGAATTGTGTGGAAATATCCTTCCGTTTCTGCGTTGGACAGATTGCGTTTTATGAGAAATAAATACTCGTAAAGTTACTATTATTTCGCCGGGACCAATATTTTTGTTTCACATTGGACAGAATTCCGCATTATTCACGTTCCGGATTAAACGCGTATTACTGTATATTGTATTTTTATGTGTGAATAAATATTTGGTTTTATTAATGTTCACTTCCAATCCCAATTTCTTAGTGTTATTCAATGGAGTGTGCGTGTTGACCCTTAGTATCTCCTCGCTATCGCCAAATAATACTACATCATGAACATAAACTAACAGCTCTTTAATACCATTGAGATGTAGGCCTACTGATCCTATAGAGATCTCATGTCACGTTCTGGTACAAAAACCCGTTGTGAATTTATAAAATATCCTACACGCACGCTACTCTTTGTGCAATTTGGTTACATTCGTATAAATCTAACTAACTTTTTAAGAATTCCGAACTCCAGAAGGATGTTTATAAAGGATAACTAATGGAAATTGTTATAAGTGAAACTCTGAAATTTTTAACATTTTCTTTATATCCTTTCGGATAACATTTTTGAATTCACTTTTAAAATTAAGCCTCTTCATTCTTTACACTAAACAACACTCCATTGCGCGATAGTGTAGCTGCTAAATACTCACTTTTGGCATTTCCATAGGTGAAGATAATTACATGTACTCAGCGGTTCGAGTCCCAGTTGTTATAGCTAATTTTCTCTACTTGGAATGACTAATTAGTAATGCAGCCAAAATTCCTCACCGTGTGGGATTTGTATCAGTTCCATATAGGCCAAATTTCCCCGAGAAATATTCCCTTTGGGACCCAAACCAGAGAAAATCCCGTTAGCTCAGCGCCAAGATATGATGTAGTGATCTGCTACATTCTTCACTTTCTACATAATTAATTATATGAAAAATATCCATGAATTATTTTCTTGTGTGTTGAATGTTTTGTTGAAAACTCCAGTTTGTCAACTTGTTTCTAATATCGGTCTTGTTAATATATTTCTTCCTTAATTATTCTCCAAATGACAGCGTAGTAATTTAGTTCGCAGAGTTCGAAATTTTACAGTTTAGAGGTTACTTGTATCGTTAGATCAACATCTTTGTGAAGATAACAAACATTTATAAAAAAATCTTGGAATCTCTTAAAAGAAAGAGTAAGTAAATGCATAACGTGTTTATCGATATAGCTGAGGGAAAGCACACATCACTCCAAGTTATCTCACGGTTGGACGATTTAAATGTTATAAAGTGATCCCACCGCCGACCCTGAAGTGTTAATTTAGTATCGTAACGAAATATCAGCTGGATTATGAGCTCTGCGTTACGGTCAACTTTACACAAAGAACATATCTGGTACGCATTTAGTGAAGTTGCCGAGTCGATCTTAGATCCATGTAGCTAAACAATATTTACACAAAATTATAAGTGTTTTAACCCCATTTTGAATGGAAAACCGAGACTTTCTGATTTGAACCACATTGCCTTAAATACGAGTAATTACGCAACGATCCTCATCTATTTTTAAAGCTTTTTTTGCATTATTATTATTTCTGTTGATTTTTGTTACTTGTGTATAAAACACACATTTAACCTCATTTTCCTTTTTTATCCTAAACTATTTGTTGATATACCACAACAAGTCTTCCAAATATATGTCTTAGGTCGATGACTGGCACCTCTATTGAATATTGCAACATATATATCAATGAATTTGATATTGAAGCGGGTGTGTGCGTGTTTCAAGACAAGACCCAAAAAAAAGATCGTGTGCTTGGTATTGTCGGATCGAGAGGTCAGATGAACTGAGTACCCTTATTACTGAATGTCTATGACATATATCGACGTCATCTGTCCAGGCTCCATCAAATCAGAAGTTAAGATGAAATGGAAGCAAATGGTTATATGTCATGAATACTGAGAAGTTAGGGTTTTATTTTTTTATAAGGTAAACAACGGGAGAAACCTGCCCTGGATCCGATTCTTCCACAACCAACTCCACGTCGAGTGACCGAGTCACGGACTAGGGTCCCAGAAATGAAGGGAGGGTGCTAACCACTTGTGCCAAGGAAGCGCCTAAATTGGTAGTAACATTGAATCCTTTTAATGGAAACATTTTGGAAACAATCCAGGCACAAAAAATCCAGAATAGGACGAAACAGCACTAATATCGGTAGAGAGAGTGTGACTGTACAATAACGGAGATGAACACGTTAGCTGTAGAGAAGATAAAATTGATATAGGAGCAAACACTTCCTTCTCCCAGTTAGGTAATTCTTAAACAAGTCCTATAAACAATGTAAGTTACAGAAATTATCGAACCCATAGTTTCATATAAACCCCTGAATGCATCCCTATCATGAGATATGTATATACAGGGTGGACCGCTCGAATGGACCTAATTTCAATTGCTTGTTACTGGCAAACGGTTGAAGATAGAAACTTAAAACAACGTTCATAGTACAGAAAAACTCACCAAGTTTCGAATCCTGTCGGTAGATGGCACAAAGATACGTTTCTCGTTCTTAGATTTAATTGTTTGTGAAAATGGCGACTCCGCAGATGAAAGCGCAAGCTGTTTTGTGGTATGCGGAGTTTAAATCAATCATTAGAGTTCAAAGGGAGTTCCGGCGTGTGTTTAACCGTGATGCTCCAACTGCTAGAAGCATAAAGAAGTGGCGTGATACATTATTAGCTACAGGATCTGTGTTGAAGAAGCATGGTGGTGGTCGCAGAGCATCCGATGAAATGGTAGCAAATGTTCAAGCCGCATTTGAGCGAAGCCCCCGGAAGTCATTAAGAAGAGCTTCGCGGGAACTTCAAATACCAAAATCGACATTACAACGGATTGTCCACAAACGCCTCAAACTGCACGCATATAAAGTGCAGTTAGTGCAACGTCTGGAGCCGAATGACATGCCGAAACGAGTGGAATTCGCCAATACGATGCTGGACCGTCTCGGCGCTGATCCTGACTTCATGACCAAGATTTTCTTCTCGGACGAAGCCACTTTCCATTTGTCAGGCAAGGTAAACCGGCATAATGTGCGGATCTGGGGATCGGAGAATCCTCACGCTATTCAAGAGCATGTTCGTGATAGTCCGAAGATGAATGTTTGGTGCAGTTTGTCACATAATAAGGTCATTGGACCGTTTTTTCTTCGCCGAGAAAACTGTTCGTGGTACCACATATCTTGACATGCTGGAGCAGTTCTTCTTTCCACAAATTGAACAACTGCAGCCTAACATCGTTTTCCAGCAAGATGGTGCTCCTCCCCACTGGTCCAATGAAGTTCGTACGACTTTGGACAACATTTTCCCTGGCCGTTGGATTGGTAGGGGAGGACCAATCGCGTGGCCCCCGAGATCTCCCGATTTAACACCACTGGATTTCTTTCTCTGGGGCTATGTCAAAGATAAAGTTTACACCACCCCAGTCAAAGACCTTCGTGATCTTCGTGAGCGCATCATAGAGGCTATTGAGAACATTCCAGAAGACATACTCCAACGTACTTGGCAAGAAATTGTTCATCGCTTTGATATCGTCACAGTGACTGCTGGGGCTCATATAGAGATGTGGTGATCTGGATATCAAAACTTGGTGAGTTTTTCTGTAATATGAACGTTGTTTTAAGTTTCTATCTTCAACCGTTTGCCAGTAACAAGCAATTGAAATTAGGTCCATTCGAGCGGTCCACCCTGTATTTTTTTTCTCCATCATCCCCCGTATAATCAACTTCATTCAAATTGTGCTCTCACTTCAACTCTCGTTGATCCAAAAATTTTCTTCAGAACTTTATTCGCAGATTCTCGTAAGCTTTTCTTCTCCCTTAAATTAAGAATCCATGTATCGCATAATATAACTGGAAGAATAACTGTTTTTATATTTTCACTTTAATGATTATTGAGCCTGGTAACTGATAATCCACCAAGAACGACTACAGCAAGTTGGAAAAATAAGAAGAAAAAGAAGAGGATTAAGAATCATTTACTGAAAATGAATGCAAGTTACATTACCGAAGTCAAATTAACTAACACAGAACTTAATGTCACTTTTCAAGATGAAACTGTGTTTATTAACATTAAGCAGTACATGTCACGAAATAATATATTGCGCTCCTGGTACGTGAATTAACATATTTAAAAAATAAATAAAACGCGCTTTGTTGTTCAGCGACAAAACGAATCATGACGTAATAACTGTAAGGTTACGAAGCAACGCCACTGAATACGAAATTGAGAAATAAATTGCATTAAATTAATAAATTCTTATTTAATTAATTAAGTTGAAAAATACTTAGTCTATTAATTAATACAGCTGAGATATTTTGAGACACAATGGAAAACTTTCTCTCACAGGTAAAATAATAAAGAAGTATCTTCATTTAAAAGGATGTTAATATGATATCATGTGTTACAGTGTATGTGCTGTTTATTTGAAATCTAATTTATTGGTTATTAAAACAGATTTCAGTTTAAAGTTACAAATACTTTGCTTTACATCACTACAGATAGCATTTCGTTGTCTGTTTTAAGATTAAGAGCTTCAGTTCTTTATTCTAAATTAAAAAGCCTGGAGCTATAAGGCTCTTGAATTTTCAAGTCTTTGTCTATTTACAGAGGTAGACGATAAACAAGACCGTGCGGTATGTGTGTTGTTCACCGGGTCCCACATCCGTTGTAGTCGCTTGCAAATATTTCTCACGGTTCTGCGTTGTCACCGATCTAATACTAAATCTAATTCCATGAGAATGTGTCTTCCCCACTGGGAATCGAACTAGCGCATGTCCTATAGTACTGCGCCAAGGCAGGCATGATGCTGATACAACTGTATTCTTCAATTTCTATATTATTTATAATATAAATATATATTTATAATATACAAA
The DNA here is from genome assembly GCA_030220185.1 of Diploptera punctata. Taxonomy (NCBI): domain Eukaryota; kingdom Metazoa; phylum Arthropoda; class Insecta; order Blattodea; family Blaberidae; genus Diploptera; species Diploptera punctata. Next base: position 247,470 of record JASPKZ010007921.1, read on the forward strand.
TATCCCATCACTTTTTTTTTTCCGCTATTGCTTGTTTTGTCAATAAACTCCAGGTTATCTGTTTGTTTCAAATATCGATTTTATTAACACAATATTTTCTCAGTTCAATAAACAAATGTCATTATTTTTATAACCTTAATTTAACAGGCAAATATGTGGTTTTACTATATGTGTTATATTAATATATGATGTACACGTGGTAGTAGATTATAATCAACTCTCGCTGTTGGTGTCGGTGAGTGTTGCGCATGTCAGCCATGTTCGCCTGAGAAGTTCACATTTCTCTACAACTAGCTGAACGCTCCACTATAATATTCCGAGGTCTCTTTTCGGAAATGTTGATCCTTGTAACGATAATATGTGACTCCTAATATAAGGATAATGATGAATAAATAAAATAAATTAATAAAAAGAAGGTTGCAAAAGATAGTGAAGTGTATTCTATATATTATCTCCTATCTAAATCCCAACCCCACCTGCTCGCGGTGTAACCTGCCTAAAATAAGCGGGGCTCTGGGGACCGAGTCACGGTTCCATCAAGATACAGAGTAAATGCTGTATCATAATCGCACATGTCCAGAGGCCTAAGGTGGCAACCCCATCACTGGACTTGCTCACTTCAGGCCAGTAACCTGTTGTGACTAACCTTGCTAAAAAGTCTCAAAGAAGAAATAATAAAAATAAAGAATGTGAAATTTGGAATAAATACTCGTAATGGAAGTTTTCAGCGTCATGTCCCACAGTTAGCAGAGGGAAACGTTTCATGGGAAGTGGCCATAAAAATGTAGCCTTCAATGAGACTAAATATTCTTAAGCTGAGTTTGTTTGAAAACCTCACATTTGGGAACTTCAAGCTTCCAAATTTACAACTTTGGGAAGTCCAAACTGGGTAAACTCGCTCCACTACCCGTTGGAAGAAAAATATATAGTAGGTGGGATAGTAATAAACAATATTAACCCCTAGGAGACATGTAATTGAAAATTCTAAGCAATAAAATCAGAGTTAGGATGTACAACCATATATAGCAATAAAGGGTCCTGACTTCGATATCATATTCACGAGGACTCATCAGGACTTACACTTAATAGTTCGTGGAGGGAAGATCTAAATCGTATTTCTGGAATAATGTCTTGAAGTAACAGTAATTTCCCTGGAATTATGATTACGAGTCCTCGTAAATTTGAGATATTGAATGTCCGTAACAGTAAATCTTTATTTGTGAAGTGTAAACTGCATTTTAGTTTTATCAACTAAAATAAATAAAATGATTTAATTATGAAGTGCTTTCCACGCAACCCTCCTCCGGTCCCTATATAGACTGATCTGGCCTAAAACAAATAGGAACCGACTGGCTAACGTGCTAGGGCAATCAACAATTAATATTACGACGGACAGTGACATTTATTGCCCCATCCTGTATATTTTTCAAGAATCAAAGTTAAGTGCATCTCCATCTCTATAATCAGGATTTACACACGTGTGATTTTTCTCTATTCCATAATCTGAAGAAACACCACCAAGAAGCGGCAGTGAAATCTGCGGAGGCGGTTTTAAAGATTTTTCTTGAAACTGTTTTCACATATCTTTACAAACTGACAGACGCAAGTATATTACATCCGAAGGATACAATCAAAACAACTGGGGATGAGTAAATATATGTTGCTAAAATATAATTATGATTCATTATTGAACAGACCTCGTAGTTTCGTATTTTCTCAAGTTATTGCATTAGGCTTGTTCGTCCTCATATGTCATAATTTCACATTTCTTATTACACATGCCATGTAAGGTCTATATACCTTTCTCAAGTTATGTGGAAAAAAGTAAACCTATATTATCTGAGGCTAATTATTCAATAGTTAAAAAATGATGCCACTTGAGGCCGCAGCAAGCATTTAGAATAATAAGGCTCGCACCTCCTAGTCAATCAGTATGAGATAACAGCCGTGTTGTCAACTCTTCGTAACAGAAACAAATTGGATTTGATACTCATTTAAGGCACAGGTTTAATCGAACCCAGGCCCGCGATGCCTAGTAATATTTAGGCTAATTTAAGAATTCTCATCTAAATGGGAGTTGAAACAGCGTTCTCCTGGATTGTAGCACATTAGCTAAACTGTTTGTGTAACGTATCAGCGACTGTTTTTGCACACAATAGTTCATTTTTCATAATGCGGTTAACATTGGTAACTGTATTTAAAACACAAATTTAGACTGTATATTCTTATTATTAGCCTATTAAATTTAGGCAGAAAATCTTGTAAAGTAAAGTAAAGTAAAGTAAAGTAAAGTAAAGTGATCCCACAACAGGCCTCAGGAGGCCCTTGGGGTAGTAGGAGGTTAAGGCTTCCACTTTTTCTAGACAATCGGAACTTTATGCCAGCCGGGTTGTCAGCCCTGCGTGACGGCCGCCTTTACCCCCAGAACAAGCGTCTGGTACTCATTTCCGTTAGAGGCTGAGTCGACCCCAGGGCCATAATGCCGCCAGAGGGTTTGGGTCAGTTTAAAAATCCTGACCCCAACGGGACTTGAACCCTCGACCCTCCGGCTTGTAGCTCAGTGCCTTAACCAATCTGCTACGGCGTGCCCCCAACTCATTTTTATATAATAGTTCAGACATTCAGTAAGTATTTGTTAACCTCAATTCCAAATCTTTGTGGCCCTGGAATTTTAAATTTTATGTTGTGGTATCTGCCAAGTTCATCTCCTCTGCCAGCTTTTCCGTAATCTTCAGTTTGGTTCCCTTTTTCACTCCTGTTTTAGTAGCAGTATATATATGTAACATAATTATAAGGCTTGTTTTCATAATTTCTCAACAGGCAAAACATCTGGACTCACTACACATTGAACAGAAATCTGTTGTTCATCAACACATGCTGAGCACATAGCAAGTTTCATTTAGTATTTAAGTTAAAAGTGTTTAATATGTTAGTGAGAGTAAATTATTATCATCATCAAAATCTATTCATGAATTTGTTGATCTGTTTCGGCCTCAATGAAAACATCATTCAAAAGTATTTTTAGTGAATGTTCTCTTTTCCTTCTTCCTGCAGGTTGATAGCTTAACATCTGCTTGGGTATCCTGTGATCCTCGATTCGATGAACATGTTGCACCCATCTTGACTTATAATTTGAAAATTTGTTTTCTGAAGGTTCCAGGTTTAATTCTTCTAAGATGTTTTATTTTTTATGATCTAGTACTGGGGCACGCCGTAGCGTAGTGGTTAAGGCACTGAGCTACAAGCCGGAGGGTCGAGGGTTCAAGTCCCGTTGGGGTCAGGATTTTTAAACTGACCCAAACCCTCTGGCGGCATTATGGCCCTGGGGTCGACTCAGCCTCTAACGGAAATGAGTACCGGACGCTTGTTCTGGGGGTAAAGGCGGCCGTCACGCAGGGCTGACAACCTGGCTGACATAAAGTGCCGATTGTCTAGAAAAAGTGGGAGCCTTAACCTCCTACTACCCCAAGGACCTCCGGGTCTGTTGTGGGATCACTTTACTTTTTAGTACTGTGTATCCAGCAGTCATTCGAAGATATCAAATTTAAGCAGATCTAAGTATCTGTATAGCCTTTCGCTACCACTGGAAGAGCCAGTGTTTCCATACACTTGTAATCTTGAATGTTTTTGGACTAACTGTGGTTAAAAGATAGAAGTTATTCACATCCTTTTAAAAAATTAATATTTTTGTATTTAAATCCTTTTATTTCTCATCGTATGGAACCATATTCAGAAATTACGACCTGAAGTATCCACAGAACGCGACAAGGATTGAATATACGAACCTTGATAAGATAACCGCGCAATAGAATCATTATTTTATCGATATCGACTACAGGTCTAACAAAAATAAGGAGGAGGGGAAGTAGCAGTATTATCTTTTATATTGAGCCCATTATATGTCCAATGTCAAAATATCTAAAATTTTAAATTAATTATATTTTTGAAGATAAAACACTGCTTATTACTATTTAAACAGGAGATTCCACGAGAAATGTGTATGTAAGTTACTATTAAAATCGCATGTAAGTCTTTTACCTACGTTAAATTAGTCCTAATATGTTTATTAAAGAAACATATTTTTTGATGAAACTATTGTAATAAATTATCCTTGTTGAATAGCGACAGCAGGAATTATGATGTAATAACTACTGTAGCGTTACGGAGCAACGCCACTGAACATAAAATTAAAAATATTATTTAAATGCATTTAATAAAATATTAATATTTCACAGATTAAATTCAAGACTGTTTCATCTATCGATATATACAACTTGAGAGATGTAGATACAACAATTGTCAACTAATTTCCTATCGGGTAAATATTAAATGCATTTTCAAATACAGTATTTAAAATACCTGTTAATATATCACGTGATACGGAATACATGCTGTATATTTGAAAGTTCTTACTGATAATTATAAGAAATGTAACTCTAAAATCACAAATATTCTGGTTTGCACCCATTTAGATAACATTTTATTATTTTGCATTAAAATTAAGTCGCCTTGTCCTTCATGCACGTTAAACTCCATGACCTAATAGAAATATCAGGCTGTTGGCTGCTTGTGCCACTTGACAGATGAAGACAGAATAAGTGTGATATGTGGTCAGACTGTGGAGTCCAGCAAGTGTTGTGGTAGCAATTTCCTACAGCTTCATAAATTCCTCTTGTTTGTGTGCAGACTAAGAAAACTTCTTTTTCTTCTTCTTCTTCTTCTTCTTCTTCTTCTTCACGGTTTAGGCTTATTTATTAGCCTATTCCGGCTCCAAATTGCTGCTCTTTCAAGGATTCGTTCTTCACTCTCAAATCTAGTCTCTTACCATTTATTTACAGCCTCTAGACTTCAGACGAATTCATAAAATCTTCTTTCAGAAGTCCAGAGGTTCGATTCCTTGTGAGACCAAATTATTGTTACCGGGAAGTTGGAATGACACTGGTGAACATACGAGTGAAGATGTAAGCGACCATACAATAAAATGGGACAATTAGGACACACGGGTTCGGAGGATCACATCCTCCATTAGCTTGAACTCTGTCGGCTCTTGTATTGCTGGGTGCGACAGACTCTCTGCTTTCTAAAACAGGTGCTTTCTGTGGATTGTCTCCTTCAACGCTCTCCTCGTTACTTTTCCAGTAAACGGGTGTGTGTAGTGTCCATTGGGTTTATTTCCTAAAAAAAAATTGCTGCTCTTTCCATCTTTTCTTTGGTCTTCCTAAACTTCTTCCTCGTGATGAATAGCTGTGTGCTGCTTTTGGTATTCTATTCTCAGTCATCCTTGCCAAGTGTTCTTTCCAGTTTGTTCTGTATTTTTCTACTGTTGTGTTTAATTCCTCTACTTTCAGTTGTTGTCTTATTTCTGGGTAATGTTTTTGTCTGTTCTTTGATACCCTGCTATACTAAGAAAACCTATTTTATAATTACTCAGCAAGATTAAGATTATTTAAAGCCTAAATTGAGAGGCTCGCACGAATTCCATTACAAAATATCTTGCCCATGTGGAGCCAAACTAGCATTTATTTAATTAACATAATTTTCCTCCTTAGATAATTAACTACTTTTTTCTAAGTTAATGTACTAGCCCATTTTTGATTCATAACCTCTCCTTTGTCAGGAACCTCTTGTCCAAGTTAATGTCCATAAAGCGGAAATTCAAACCCTGAGAATACATTAACAAATCGTCCCGGTAAATTACCCCGTGATTGGCATAATCCAAAAAAATCTGGTTTATCAAAAAACAGGTGTTTAAAATACGTCCGTTGTAGTGATCTAATGGTGTAACACTTCATGTATGGTAACTCCAAGCCTGTGTGTCAACGTAAGTCAGAATAATGGAGGTTTGTATAGTCCTTATCGAGGCCTTCGGCCCAACCCCAAACAAATGGCGGTATGAATCTAATGTGTGAATGCTTGATGTGTGTCTACCAGGAACACCATACATATGACATATAATTTCACTCATTCCATAAAGATGGGATGGGCATTACTCTGTAACCATTCCCGAATTTCTTGTTTTCGAGAAATTGTAGAAGGAAGTTTGTTAATGACTTTCGAATGATAGCTAGCATTAACTATTATAATGATTGACCCCTCTTCAAAAAAATTATGCAGTTATTTTATTAAGAAACCAATTTAAAACTATCAGCGTTCATTTTTTAATGATAATCCAATATTCTATTTTGCGGTTTGAAACCAAAGACCTACTTACTCTCTTGTACGAATCCAGTTCTGCAGAACCTGCATGACAAATAATGAGCCTATTTCCTTTACCTATAGGGACTTTGAGGTCACCTCTGCGTAGAGTCCTGCCAGATATCTTTCCTTGAGTGATTTTGATTCACCATCGTCTCATCAAGATGAAATATGGGGCGGATGTCACCGGATACCCTAAGGTCCTGCATAGTTCGCAAAAATCGTATTCTTGAAACAACTATGTCCCTTCTTTTTAACATAAATTTTCTATGGTGTTCATTCTTTGATATTTAAAATCAAGATTGTTTTAATATCAGTCCTATGGACGTAGTGGATCCCTCATATTGAATGTTCTGTTACACAGTAGGCCTATAAACTAGTTTCTTAATTGTGGGATATTCACCTCTGTCATACATTTCAAAGATTGTACGGCGAAGGATGTCTTTGTCAAAATCATCTAAACACGTATTTTTTTATTCCTAGAATGTTATCAGGGGATTTGAATATAGGTACGCCAATATCTAAATTTGACTGTTTGTCCTGTTTCAAATACGTGACACTGTACTCACACTTACATAACATGTCCTAGCTGTAATGTTTTAGCACGCACTTCTTCCAATGACAATTCTTTAAAATAAGTGTACACATTAAAAATCATACCACGTTATTGCGAGTGTATAATTTTCCTTTAGGCCTGTTACCTACGACATATGTACTTGGTATAGAAAGAGGCATTATTTACACTACGAAACATTCTAGCATAAAAATATATTAAAATAAATACAGTTTCGTAGAGATCTGAAGGTTTTCAATAACCGCATAGAACTATCACTTAAACACTTAAGAGGGAAATTCTCAGTCGCATACAGTTGTCTGATAAAAAAAAATCATAACGAAGACTCATTTGTAATACGTAGGCATCAAAAAGCAGGGTAAACACATTACGAATGAAACAAAAACAAATAGGAATGTGTTGTTTAGCTGAACTCAGCACTTGTGCTCATAACTATAGATGTACATGACGTACGAGAATGACCATTGTACAGTTGGATTTCATGCTCTATCCAGTGGTGCACTTCAAAGTGAGATCTGATCTGACCAATACTTTTTTTCGAACACAATGAAAAATACGGAACGTAGATTTACAGCTGAGAGTCGCCTAACTGTACAACACCGCTCTCGAATATGACAGGCTAGACTAGCGATGTAAAACACGAGCTCAGTGAGACGGTGCGCTCCGATATGCACCAGGAGCGCTCCGCTGGACAGGTGACTTGGATCAGTTTCACTCGTCAAACGCAATGATGAGTATGGCTACGTTCAGCTTGAAGACCTTGCGATAATCAAGCCTTCGTACTTTTTATTTATTTTTTTTTGGTACAGAATATGTCTTCCAATTTTGAAACGCTTAAAATAGCTAATTCGTCGAAAAAACAAGACAAAATCATAAAAATCACCTTTAAAACTAATAACAAACTCAACAACATCGTATCAAACAAAATTGAAGTAACAAATAAATACGAAAATAAAGACGTTTATAAACTAAAGTACAAAATCGCGATAAGTGTACATCGGTAGAGCAACAGGAAATTTTAACACAAGATATACTGGTAATTAAAAAAATTGGTTGTTATTATTATGATTAATATTATTATTATTATTATTATTATTATTATTATTATTATTATTATTATTATTACTATTATTGAATCTCCAAATATTTTGAAACCCTATTTCACCACAAAGGTATGTTTGAGTTGTAGCTTACTATAACAATATTATACTACACATTGTAAAACACAAATATTATCTTATGGTTTTGAATGAGTGTTATGAATTACATAAATCGTCTATAAGTGTCTTAGAAATACTACATATTGTTATGAATGTGTGTTATGAATTTCATAAAATGTTTTAATAATTTTGGTTCTTAAGAATCACTTCACACATTGAGGCAGAAGCCCCATTCATCATCATTTAAAAGTAAGTTTTAACCAGAATCGTTGTCTTTCGAATATAGGACAAACAAATAAAACATGTTTTACTTATTGTATTGATTCTTGACATTTACAATTATGATCACTGTCTGCGTTAATATTAAATCTCCTAAAATAACTTCCAAATGTCCCACGGCCACCCGTCATAAATTGTGTTAAAATGAAATTTGTAATTAAATGTTTTATATTTAGCCTATGGTGTACTGTAGGAAAGAAAAGCTCTTTAATCAAAGCACCATTTGCACTCATTATCCAATGTTCATTCCAATCAGTGATGATACAGTCCAACAGTTTCTTTTTACCATAGAATATTGGACACTTTGAAAATGAATAATGAAGCTCAGAAGATGCTGCAGATATAGCTAGTTGATCAGCACGTTCATTTCCCACAGTTCCCTGGTGCTCTCGTATCCAAGACAGGCACAGGTGTTTTGTGTAATTTTTTATGTTATGTTATTTTTATGTTAACATAATATAAAAAATATTATATTTAATATTAATAACGAAGAAAAATCAAGTTTTGCCAATCATATACTAGAAACGGGTCATCAGTTCGACAAAATCGTTAATTCTATGTCAAAATTACACAGAAAGAATAACAATAACAAGATTAGCATCCTAGAAGACATAGAAATTTTAAAAGAAGCTGAGAATAAAGACTTGCTCAACAAGAACACGCCCACAGACTTGAACCCGTTGTACAACTTATACAACAACATTAGTATTGTAGCCTCACTATCATAGCTGTCCAGCGGCTCGCTTTGTTTCCCCGCAGCTGTTATATATAATTAAATACAAAGATATCGACTACCGACACTATAATAATTCCGCAAGTTAATCATTGTCAAGTATTGTCGCGCCACCCGCTTTTTATATAAACGGACAACCATCATAGTGAGGGGATAATACCACTTGAAATGCAGAAGATGAAACATTGTTTTGAAAGGCCATCATATTTTTAACTATTTGACGAAGTTTTCAAACAGAACTTTATTTTAGATGAGGGCAATTGGTTTATCAGGTACTAATTATATATTTTTAATATTAAATTAGTAAATGAATAAATATTATTGCATTTAGACCATCTTCTAAAATTGGTATTATATTAGATTGCACAATCCGTTTTGAGACTCATTGTAGCCCACCTGAAGAAGTTAACAATGAAAAGAATGTCATATATGAGCCAACAGTTGATTATTACAAAGATAAATGCCAATTCGATCATATAACTGTCACAGGATTGATGATTGGGGCAAGAGGTACTATACCAGGATTCTTAGCTAAATTTTGGAATTTGATCGATTTGTACAGTGTGTATCTTTCTAAAATTGCTTAATGGACGATCAATTTCAATTTTAAGAAACAATGTTTACAAAATTTCTACTTTCTAGAATATACTTCAATTAGAATTTGAAATGTTTTAATGTATTTCATCAATTTCGAAAATTAATTGTTTGTATCACTTTGTCCTTGTGACAATTCTATAATGAGAAAAGTTTTATATAAAAATATAATCATCATCATCCGGTATCATGACAGCTGCCGCCGTCTTCCGGAAACCAAACGTCATTCCTCTCTGTCCATCCATTGATCTTCCTCAAATACTCTGATATTCATAGCCGCTTGTACCACTTCTATCCAAGTTTTCTTCTGTCTTCATCTCTTTCTCCATTCCATTGAGATCCATTCCATAACAATTTTAGACAATCTTTGCTCTGGCATTCTTTTGACACGGTCATACCACTGTAATCTTTTCTTTTCTATAATGTTTATGATGTCCGGCTCCTCTTGTACGCCCATAATTTCCCTTATTTCTTTATTTCGTATCCTATCCCTTCTAGATTTTCCAGCTGATCTTCTTAAGACATCCATTTCTGTACTTAAAATTCTTTTCGTTTCCCTGATAGGAATTTGCCAAACTTCAGCACCATATGTTAAAATGCTCTGAATTATGGATTGATATATTTGTAATTTTTTCTATTTTTTGAAATAGTTTTGCTCCACCAAACAGAGTTTAAAGCATTTGTTGCTTGTTTTGTTTGAGCGATTGTATTTTTAATTTCCACTGTGTTATCGCCTGAATGGTCTAATTTTGTTCCTAAATAAGTGCATTCAATACTAGGTTTTAGTTCTTCTACATTGTTGAAATTTATATTTTCCATTTTTTCTCCTATACACAAATATTTAGTTTTCTCAATGTTTTATATAGGCCTAATGTTCCCATTTTTCATATTCTTCTTTTAGTTTTTTAGCCATATATTCTATGTCATCGTGGTCTTGTGCTATTAATACCAGGTCATCTGCAAACTTTAGTGAATATACATGTGTATTTTCGATTGGTATGCCCATTTTTTGACTTTTTTTCCTCCAGTCTAAAAAAAATAAATAAGTAAAATAAAAAATAAATATCAAGTATCGAGTAAGAATGCCGGGAAGTAGCACCCTGAAAAGAGGTGATTTATTTTCCTACAGAAGGAACAATAAATATGCCCACGATTTTTTGTTTCCTGTACCAAGAAATATTAAATAATGTATGTTAAAATGGTGTAGAAACACATGAACATTTTAAACGGATTCTTATCTTTTGTTTTGTTTGTACGAAGAGGCCTGTTGGTTCTTAATGTTTTTATTTTCTTTCCGGGCAAATATTAAATATTGCAGATTAAAATCGTTTGGGGTATTATTTAATACGGTAAACCAGTTAATACCATTCATTAATAAATATTTTACTCCACATTTGCGTTTGTTTTATATTTCGATTCCTCCTGTTATAAGCGTTCATGACAATGGTAGTCTTTCGTACAGGTTCCGCCGGAGAAGAAGAGAGTAAAATGCATGCTCCAGAGTTAGTACCATGCTCTGAGCTATGACATGCCTGGGCTAGACGAACTGCACTAGCCACTCATAGCTCCATCCGATATTTCTTCTAATGGCATATGTCTTATAAACAACATACAGTGAAGTATTCATGACCCGTTACTCAAATTTCGCAGCTAGCGTAGGACTTCCTATAAGGCATTAGCTTCTGTATTTGTGTCGTGTACATCCTCAAACGACCTCGTCAGATGTGATTTTTGGAGGTATAATTTTCCATATACATGGATTGAATAAGAATCTACTCTCGGAATTTCTATTCGAGGGAAGTCCAGACTGGTATCGTCTTATTTACTTCTCTTGCATATATAAGGATATAGGTAGTCTGATACAATGTCAGGTCGGAATTGTGGAGTAACATGGTTGCGGAGACAAGTAGAAGTGTTGAGTGAAATCAACAACTAATGTGAAGAAATGTTCATAAAATAATTGGTGATTGAGAGATTCTATTAGCACAAAAGTATGTGTTTAAGTAGTGCAGTGTTGTGAAACAAATAAATGAAATATGTAAATTTTGTGTAAACAATAGTAAAGTTAATTAAAGTAATTTGATTTTTACCTTTACTTCCGATATCCGAGAGAATATTTTAAACCGTTTAAATGGTTGATAATATATTATGTTCAATTTACATTCTGTATGTGTATACTATATATATATATATATATATATATATGATTCAAAACAATTAGGACTTTGAAACAAATATATGTCCAAAACGACAATAAAAATTTTGGTTTACATAATTTGAGACAAAATTTATTGTTTTGTTCTAAAATTAAACCTTCTTTATTTTAAAATAGAATAAACTAAATTCCATGGAGCGATAGTCCTAAAAGGCATTGGTCTTACAAGCGGCTGCCATCTTGTGTCATTTTAAACATGAAGACCTTCGTCTGAGACAGAATACGTGTGATAAGTGTCAAGTTCCCAAATTGTATACCCGGTATATACTGTAGCTACACAAATTCGTCAATATTGTGATTTTTCACCGGTTTCACAGCGGCGGCCGAAATTACATTATACATGTTTCCCCATAAGGATTAGAACCTAGATCTACGCCCGACATGATACCTACATTCTTAACATTCTGCATTATTTAAAATATGAACATTTCCGAATAAATAAACTTATTCCATTGCTTCTTTTTTCTTAATCTCCCAATTATCTACTTGTTCAGTATATTCATTTTATTACTCTTTAAATCAGTTACTACCCAACAATAGTTTTCCTAATATATGTTTTGGTCAGATGACAGGAAATGTGAATCACACATTAAATAGATGTATTGCGCCTGGTCTCGTTGCACCACTATTTACAAGATTCATGTTCACAATAAATTACAGAAAATCATCTCAACTCAAGAAAAGAAGCACATACACATATACAGAGAGAGGAAATATTATTTACTTAATAACAATCCTAAGAAAATTGTGAGCTCTCTAGGTATTATCTTATTTTGATTTGATGAGGTTCTTTGTGTATCCGAAGAACTCGAATTCTTGGCACAGTTCCATTACTGGAAAAACATTGCGCGAGAAACGAACCAAATATCCAGAAGAGTTGTTAATCAGGATATTTAGTTCCGTTAAGAAAATACTATGTCCAGGATATTTACGTCCTAAAATATCCACAGTCGGGTGTGGAACTCGAATTCTCGAAACTCAGGCAACCACTAGTGCATAGATCGACTGGAAGGAATAATAAATGTAAATATAAAAACAATTCGATGAAATTATTTGTTCAATTTAATAAACATTACACACTGAATGTCAATTTACCTAAAAATATAAATTGATGTCATCTTTCCGGGGATGAACTCCTGCTCATGTTTATTTAAACAGGGTCCCATGAATAAACTAGGTGTAATTTGTTACTTTATTCGATACGGAAACTTTTCGTCTTGTGCAATTAGGCCTAATGTGCTTATTTAAACATGTTTATTTCAAAAGACGTTTATATAAAATGCGCCTTGTAACGTAGCGATAACAAGAATGATGACGTATTGTTATAATGTTACGAAGCAACGCCACTGCTTGCTACATTAATATATATAATTTTAAAACAATAATCCATAAAATATAGATTTTTTTCACTTTCCGTTCGAAAATGGTTCACATATAAGTTTATACAGCAGTATTCTTCGGATGGACACAATGGACTACGCCTCATCTATCAGGCAAATAATAAATAAAGTTTTGAAAACCAGATTTACCATCTTTTAAATTCATGTTGATATACTATATAACATAGGCCTAATATACTATATGACATGAGAAGCTTGGATTGCTCAATATCAAAAAATGTAATTATATATATATCAAATCCAATTCATGAACATACAAGAATTTAAACTCCAAAATTACGAAATATTCTCTTTTACATAATTACAGATTTTTATCTCTTTTATAAGAAGCCATTTGGTTGTTTAACGCTCAGCGTTGTGTCGATGTTACGTCTAATAAGATAACGGAAACGGAAAATGACATAGAAATTTATAATTTTTAATGTCTCTAATTTGTTTCTGAAAAGACCGCATTATTATTATTGTATATATTCAACCTTCATCTTAATACAAAACTTATCTCGGAAATCGAATGTCCACTTCTGTGTCGTAACCTTACGTTTTACAGAACATCATGAAATCTCTTGACAATAATTATTATGTAAGAGCATAAATGTATTTTTTGAGTTACTGGGGAAATTACACATAATCCCAAGTTACACTTTCGCTAGTTATTTTGAAGGAAATGGATTGATGCTCTAAGAAGAGAGAATACTTCTCGCAACTGGAATTCCCTACCACAAGAAATAAGGGGCTGCCGGACATTGGCATCTTTTAAAAGAAATCTAAATTTATATTTGCTCTAAACTCGACTTCATTATTATCCAGTGTAAGATATTGGTGTTTCCCGTATAATGTATCATATTTATATTATTATTATTATTATTATTATTATTATTATTATTATTATTATTATTATTATTATTATTATTACTATTACTATTATTACCGTATCATTATTGTTATTACCCTATAAAATGTTGTTTGTACATGACATTTACATTGCTACATTTATTGTATCTTTAACTGTTTATAATTAGTATAGTGTATGTCTATATTTGTCGAATATTTATTTGTATTTGTGCTGGTTGAGTGGAAGAGAGGGCCTTATGGCCTTAACTCTGCCAGAATAAATAAAGTATTATTATTATTATTATTATTATTATTATTATTATTATTATTATTATTATTATTATTAATATTTGAGAGAGAAGATAAATATTCTCAAAATGTATGGTGAATTATATTAGCGAAACAAGGGAGAAAGTAAGGATATGGACTAGAACAAATAAAATTGGGAATGAAAGTGGGGATATAATTTCAGATTCCACGTGTAAGTGTTCTCAATTCTTTGCTCCCTAAACAGTTTTCAAAACTTCCTTCCCCCGAAATTAAAACAAATACTAGTACACACTCCTGTAATGACACACATGGATTACTGCGACATAATACTGACTAATCTGACAACTGATCTGTCTGACAGACTACAGCATATTCATAATGCCTGCATTCTATTTGTATTGAATCTCCGTCGTTATGACCACTTGTCTTCTTTGTTTCAGACCTTATCATGGCTACTCCTAAATGACAGAAGAACTTTATAATCACATGCTTTACTATTCCAAATTCTGCACACATATTTACCAAGTTATTTATCAACGCCTTTTCAAAATGTATCGCCTCATCACAATTTAGAAAAAAAAGATCACAAACCTCACCTTTAAATTTGATACCACAGCACAGGACATGTCTATACTCTGAATCTTACACAATATCTACGACTAGGGCATGGAACTCACTTCCCAGTCATGTCAGGGACTGTCAGTCGCTATAATTACACACAACAATAAAGAATTACTCGCAGACTCGAAATGTACCAATAACTATGTTTTCGGACTCGTAGAATACGAAAATGATATTCGTCTTTTTTCGAATCACCTAACCGGAGTCACATATTTCCACCACGTCCTTTAGCAGAAGTGCTCGTTTCCGTGAGATTTGCAGGCGCTATTGTCTCTCAAACTGGTCACTCTTCCATAGATCAAAGGAATCCCTGTCCCTTTTTTTTTTCGTGCGGTTTTAGTACTCTTAGGTGTTGTAAAACCCTCAGGTATGCTCAGGTATACAGTATTTCCTGACTGCCACGTGAAGTAGTGGCTTGCAATACCTCGTTCTGTGCAGTTCGTCTTACGAGTTAATCATTGTGATTGTGAAGTGTCGATATATGTGTATCAAACATTTTAATACGTACGTTTTAGTGTTTTAATAATTTTACAATGTCTCGCCACTGTAGAATTCTCCTAATTTATTTTGCTACGTATGCGGAGAGTATTGTATAAAATCTCAGCGCAGAAATATCACTCTCTTAGTTATAAAGGAGTGCAATTTATATTTCGGGAACTATAGTAAATTTGGAGATACTGATAAATATTGAGCCCCCAATTCTTGACGTACAAACTGTCGAAGGATTTTAATAGGGTAGTTAAAAGAATCGCATTCGTGCATGCCATTTGCATTCCAATGTTGTGAAGGGAACCTACAGATCACATCACTGTATGGTCAATATATCTGGATTCACTTTAAAAAATAAGAATTTTATTCAGTATCTAAATTTGCGGTCAGTCATGCGACTTGTTATACATAG
The DNA here is from genome assembly GCA_030220185.1 of Diploptera punctata. Taxonomy (NCBI): domain Eukaryota; kingdom Metazoa; phylum Arthropoda; class Insecta; order Blattodea; family Blaberidae; genus Diploptera; species Diploptera punctata. The sequence goes on from JASPKZ010007921.1 coordinate 263,243, forward strand.
TGATTCCTTGCCAATTCCAAAACGTCCTGAAAAATGGACTTTGGAGGAAGAAAATACATCCCCTGGCTCTAGTTCCTCTACTGATTATGGACTATCTCTACTATGTTACTGACTTCAATGCATCTCGAGAACCACATTTGATATCAGAAGCTGAATTAGATGATCTTGTAAGAGACTTGAAACTAAATAAAAAATTGTCAGAGATTTTATCATCTCGACTTCAGAAATGGAAACCTATTACAACCTGGCATAAAAATCACTCACAGAGAACGGGAAATAAATCTGTCTTCACTCTTCACAGAAAATGAACAGTTGATTTACTGCAATGATATTAACGGGCTAATGGTTTAATAGGGAAGAGAACATACTCCTCAAGAATGGCGTCTCTCCATAGACTTGTAGAAATTACATTTTTAGGTCGTTTCGTTTACATTACGGGAGTGTATATCCGTCTGTGCCAGTTGCCTACTCCACTACTATGAAGGAAACATTCGACAGTGTGAGAACAATTCTTGCGGCTGTGAATTATGCACAACATGGTTGGCAGATTTGTGCAGATCTAAAAGTAATAAGCATGGTAAAAGGGATGCAGCCAGGATTCACAAAAATTGCTGTTTTTTGTGTGAGTGGGATAGTCGTGATAAGCATAATCATTATGAAATTAGGGAGTGGTCATCAAGAGAGACTTCAGTAATAGAACAAACAAGTGTGAAAAACCCGCCGCTTGTTGATACAACTGAAAAATGTTTTGCTACCATTACATATAAAGCTGGGTTGATGAAGAACTTCGTGAAAGCAATAGACAAATCAGGCAGGGTTTTTCCAATATTTAAGGGCGAAATTTCAAAGGTTGAGTGAGGTTAAACTAAAAGAAGGCCTTTTTATAGGTCCTTAAATACGCAATCTCCTTTATGATGCTCCATTCGAGAGCACTCTCACTCCAGCCTAGTTGCCTTCAAGACAGTATGCGTGAATATTCTGGGAAGCTATAGAGCAGAACATTACAGAGACTTAGTGGAAGACTTGTTGAGGACTTAGAAATTAATGGAATGCAATATGTCCCTTAACATACACTTCCTGCAATCACATTTGGATTTTTTTCACCCACCTTGTGTGACGTCAGTGATGAACATGGCGAAAGGTTCCACCAAGACATTTTAGAAATGGAAAGGCGTAAGTACGTATTTATCCTTCTTAGAAAAAATATTTAAACTTTTTGGATTTTATATGATTTGGTTTTACATAGATCAATTGCCTCTAGCAATATTATTGCAAAAAAATTGAAACCTAATGCAGATAACCAATAAAATATGCGAAGTATAACGAAAAAAACTGTTGGGCGATAGAGAAAAACGGACTTCAAATTCGAAATCAGCGCATGCCAATAAACTCAAATCGCCTATTTTCATTTCTGCGAGCGACAAAAAGTTCAGATTTGTTGTTGTGTGTTATTTAAACACAACTTAACTGATGTCTTAAGTTCGACACAATGAAAACATTAACTGTATAACAGCTATGTTCAGCATTTTGTATATAGGTCTACCTATAAATGTTCGTCCAGGAAGCTTCACTTACTTTAATTTAATTTTATATTAATTTATTTATTATATTTCATGTATTGTTAGTATTAGATAGTACTAGATCACATCCCCATTGTCTTTCGTTTAGTCTCCTTTTAATAGTATTTTAAAATTTAACAAATTTGTAATTTTGTATAATTTTACTATTTGCTGGTTGAGTGGAAGAGAAGTCCTTGTGGCCTTAACTCTGCCAGCTAAAATAAAACATTATTATTGTTATTATTATATTAAGTAGATGGAAGAAATTATTTAATCAAGTACTAAGAGTATATGCAGAACAGGATATTGTAAAGGATGATTTTCAGACAGCATAAATATTAGTCACAGAGCCAAGCTCCCTAGGGATTCAAATAGCGATAGAAAACATAAGACGTATGAAGCATCAGGTTCAGATGGGATCACAGCAGAACTAATAAAATTGGATGAAGAAAATTTGATGGACAAGATATAACGGTTGTATATAGGAATTTAATAAAATCTCTTCAAATCAATTTAAAAAATGATACATTATCATACCAACCTGCAAGAAAGAACAAGAGACTGATTGTAACTAAAGGGGCATCACATTACGTTCAGCTTCTTACAAAATCATAACAAATATATAACTATTCCGACTTAGTCCCTGTGTTAAGAACGTGATCATCAACGTGGACATAAAATATATGAGTCACAGTAGGTTTTATTTTTAAGTATAAGAAACATTTAAAAAAATTAATATGAATATAAGGGCACTGTAATCAATTGTAAGTTGACATCAGAAAAGGTACAGCAGCTTTACTATACACTTAATAGGGGGAAATGTTTAGCTCCCTGTTAGACTACGGAAATCCTAAAATGTTTTATTTAAACGAATATGTCTCAAAGGAGCACTGACAGTACTGATAGGCAAACAGTATTAAGATATATTTGAAATTTACAATGTGCTGAAGCAAGGCGATGCACTTCCTCTGCTACCATTACATTTTGTACTAGTGAATGTTATCAAAACTTTAGCGACTAAAGCAGGCTACAGTTAGATGGTGTCAATAAGCTGTTAGTATTCACTGATGGAGGATAGGGAGGAGATATTAAGGTAGAACACGAATATTCTGTTGTGTAACACCAATTTATTGGGGCATGAGACACACAACAATACACCAAAGGTCAAGTCTGATACAGACGCTCAATACCAATTGAAATGGACAGTAAATGTAAAATGAGGGAAACTTTATAAAGAGGCTTAATTCAAATAAATATTATAATAATTACAAACAGGAATGAGGTACAAATATAGACTATATTACGAAACTGCATTCCATTAGGCTTTATAGGGACTAATGTCTTCCAAATTCGCTAAAAAAGTATTTAAATGAAAACATATAAAACTGTTTTTCTTCCAGTTATTTGAATGCAAAACATGGACTCTTATTTTGAGGTAGAAGGTAAGATTATGAATATTTAAGAGTGAAACTCGTGGAAACTTTTGCACCGAAACGAGACCAACAGACAAGTGTATGGAGAAATCTTCGTGAGCTATATGATCATCATATGTGATATGAAATGTTAGAAGCAGAACACTTGGAATAAATCGGCAATGAAAGAGGGGTATGAAAACTCCTTTTAGTAAAACCAAAGGGAAATCGTCCGGTAAGTAGACCAAGACTTAGGTGGGAGAATAGCATAAACAATGATTTGAGGGAAGTGGCGGTTCCGTAGCGCAAATGGATGTACGACCAACTCTCATCGCTGGTGTCTTGAGATCGAATCTTGGTTACTTCATGTACGTCTCGTAGTTGAAGGTTACGGAGATTAGCCAGGTTTTTCTAGTGGCATTTCCCGTTTTTCCCTGTCACAAATTTCATTGCATCATCTCTCAATACTCATCTCATCCATTTCGTTTCATTTCGTTCATTCGCCCTTGTGATAGCCTGTCAAGCCGGCACCTTGTTCTACATATATATAAGGGTTTTATCTCATCTTGAGCTTCGACCCGACTCCGTGTTGACCACGAGTTGATACTAATTATTTTTACGATTATTATTATTATTATTATTATTATTATTATTATTATTATTATTATTATTATTATTATTATTATTATTATTATTATATTAGTATTATTATTAGTAGTTTATTTATTTCTGGAAAGTAATTTATACAGGTGTTGATTATTTGAAAACAATAGATCAGGATTGGGATAAATGGAGAGCTTATGTCCATGCGGTCATAAACCTACCGATTCGATAGTGCCAGAGAGTTAGGTACTTATGAAATTATTCAACAACATTGCATTGATGAACCGGGAATCGAAAATGTGATCTCTAGATTTTTAGTATTGGCTTAATCTATTTTGCATCCCCACCCATCACCCATGTTTTTAAACATGTTTTGTTTAATTTTTCATATTGCGCTGATGTTCTTACTACTTGTATTTAAACACATGTGTTTATTATTTATTTACTCTAATATTTTTTTAGTTCGCACACCACATTAGTACATCTACGTAAAGGACTTGGGCCTCGTTAGATATACAGTTGTCAAGGTTCCAAGGCCATTATCAAGACAGCAACGATAACACATCGTAATGAACACATGGGTCCCAGACATAAGCTAGGTACAGTAACTGTATAGTAATAGTTCTAAGAAATATTTCAACCGTATAGGGATAACGCGACTACCATATTTACGAGGGTGTTGGTGTGTTTTAAGGACTGAACAAGGAGTAGCCTAGAGAGTATTATTAGCTGTGAAAAAATGACTAAAATCCTGATAAATAATCACTTCAGAAGATAATATCAAATAGCACCAGTATAGCGGCAGAAGTAGTGGAAAATTGGGGTGGGATATTACGCCAGACTCCTTGAAATATGCTGTAATACTTAGTCTATAGTCGGGAAAACAGAGTTGAGAAAAGGAATGAGCTGTATTAGTGTTATCATTTTTATTTAACGACGCTATTTAACAGCTATGTTCATTAGCGTAGTAATTTATACCTAGCCGAGAAATGGTTAACAAATTTTCTCAGAGACCTGTTCTTGTGATGGGACCAGTCTTTAATTCCCTTCCGAAGATAGGAAACAACCACTTCATGATGATCGATACAAGTGCATAAGAAGTAAGATGAAAGAACTTTTGCGCTAATATTTTATTCCTTAAGTCATATTATCTGAAATAGTAAATTAATGTTAACTTTGAAGATAAATCTACGCGTACGAATATATAAATACGAGAAATTAGGTGTAAATTGTTATTTAAATCGGTTTGGTCTTTCTGTATTCTGTACATTCAATTAACATTTTTATTACAAATATATATTTCTTAAAGTTTTGTATAAATGCGGCTTGTTCCACAGCAATAGCATTCATGATAGCGTAATTATTTCAACGTTACGTAGCAACGTCACGCAATGTGAAGTTGAAAAATATTTTCACAAATCAATATCATAAATATTAACATTCATTGAAAAGTGTTCCATCTATCGAGTTATACAGCTGCGATTTTTAGATAAACGCGCAAAGGTCTATCCGTCAGGTAAATACTGGATACATGTTCTGTGAAATATTTATCGTCTTTAAACGCTTGTTAATGTGATGTCTTCTGATAGACTGTAAATATATTTGAAGCAAATTGAATGAACATTGTAACAAATTTAACTTCATCATGAGAAATATGATTTACTTTCCTACGGATAATATTGTTTTCTATCTCTCCTTTAAATTAGGCGTCTGTGTTCTTAAAAATAATACAAACTTCGTGGAGAGACAGGCATACAAACACTTTGTCCAGTAACGGTTTGTGACGTGTGCCCTGTGGTCAGCCTGTCCATTTCTACAGAGACGAAAAGTGACAAAAAAAAGGGTTTTGCTATGATTGTACATATCCAATATTAAATGATATAGAATTATTTATAATTTAATGTCACTTCTTTAAGAAGATTTAAGAAGCGAATTCTTTGAGAAAACTAAGTACAATTTGCTGTTTAAATCGATTTGTGGCTCCTCCCAAATTCTCTCAAAAAGCGTCAAACGGAAAATACACAAAACTGTTAACCTCCCAGTTATATTATATGGATGAAAAACATTGACCGTTACTTTAAGGAGGAGAATATTCTAAATACAACTTTTGGACCAAAAATAGACGAACAGAGAGACAAATGTAAAAATTTTCTAACAATGAACTACATAATATTTATGGGAAGCAAGATGTAATAAGAATAGCTAAGTCTCGTGAATTGCGATCAGCTGGATATGTGGAAGAATGGGGAATGAAAGAGGGACATGAGATATACTTGTAGAAAAATCAGAGTGAAAGTGCCCGGTAAATAGACAATAAAGTAGGCGATGCTTGGAAAGTATTTGCTCAGGATAAGGATTAATGGAGAGTTTTCTCCGCGTAAACGAACCATGGTTTGGATAGTGGGAATTTGATGACGTTCCTCCGTTACGTTCAATAAATGTTTTAAGAAAAAATGTAACATAATTTCATTAAGAATATAAAAATAAGCCTTGTTGCATAGGATGACTATAATGTTAACGTAACAACTGTTAGGTCACGAAACAACGCCGCTGTATGTGAAACTGGAAAATATATTTTATATGACATTAATAATATACTGTATTAGTGTTTCACAGATTACATTCAAAAGTGCTTCATTCGTAAATTTACACAACTGAAATTTGAAGACAGACAAATATTATTAAGGTTCCTCTAAAAGGTAAATATTACATCCTTTTTTTAAATGCTATATTTATAACATTTTCAATGTTTGTCAACATATCACGTCATACTTACTTACTTACTCACTGGCACTATCGAACCCGTAGGTTCATGGCCGTGCGGACATAAGCTCTCCATACATCCCTATCCTGAGCTAATGCTTTCCAATCATTCCCTGTATAATCTACTTCCATCAAATCATAATTAATGTTGTTCTCCCACCTCATTCTTGGTCTACCAACTGGGCGTTTTCCTTCTGGCTTTCCTACAAGAAGTTTCCATGCACGTCTTTCATTCCCCATACGCGCAACATGTCCTGCCCATCGCAGTCTACGGGACTTAACTGTTCTTATTATATCTGGCTTCCTATAAAGACCATGTAGCTCATTGTTATGTAGTCTTCTCCATTCACCTGTCTGTTCATCTTTCTTTGGTCCAAAAATTTTCCTAAGAACTTTATTCTCAAATACTCGTAATCTCCTTTCCTCCCTTAAAGTAAGAGTCCATGTTTCGCACCCATATAATATAACTGGTAGAATAATAGTTTTATATATTTTCAGCTTAACGTTTTTTGAAAGGAGTTGGGACATCAAAAGTCTCTGCAATGCATAATAGCATGCATTTCCAGAATTGAGCCTATGTTTAATTTCTTTGTGCATCTCATTCCTATTTGTGATTATTGTTCCTAGGTATTTGAATTCAGCCAATTCCTCAAAATTTCCCTCATTTGTCATTAGCTGTCCATTTCCATTATATAATGTATTTCTACGTGTGACCATATATTTAGTTTTACTGATATTTACTTCCAGTCCTAATTTCTTAGTGTTACTCAATAGTGTGTGCGTGTTGGCCTTTAGTATCTCCTCGCTATCGGCCAGTAGTACTACATCATCAGCATAAACTAACAGCTTATTAATACCATTCAGTTGTAAGCCTTCCTCATTCTCTAAAGATTTAATGGCATGCTCTAGTACAAAATTAAATAGTAGAGGAGATAGTGCATCTCCTTGCTTCAACCCATTCTGGATTTCAAAAGTGTCTGAAAACTGTTTGCCTACACGCACCCTACTCGTTGAGCCATTTAGACACATTCACGTCATACATGACATATTTGTAATATGTGGTCAGCCTTTAGATTTTCCCAGTTTTTTCTTTATTTAATATATATATATATATATATATATACCCTTCTCACTAATCCGATGTTGAACATGTCTCAAACTGGAGGAAATGCCATGAGATAATTGCTTGATCTTGCAGACTCCAACCAGAGACGTCAAGTAATAAAGCCTTTTTTTATATTATTTCTTATATGGATTTTTTTCAGCACTACTTATTTCGTTCTATTACATCCTATGTTCATTAGTTCTATTTACTTTTAAAATTTCGATTTTATTATTAAAACTCTTTTTCATAATTTTGTTTATTCATTTAAATTACTTATTGTCAGGTTTTATAACGTGTTTGATGTCATCCGATACTTGTTTCAAGATTATGTGGTCAATCTCCACTTCATACTATTTTCCCATGTCCCTTCATCCAAGCCGCTCTCTTCCGTTTTTATGAGTACTACTTCTGTTCTTCTGCCTTCCTGTCAGGTTCCTTTCATATACCTTTTTCAGTAATATCTTCCGTCATTCTTTTCATACGTCCAAATAATTTAATTATGTTGTTATGATAGTTGCTATTAGATAAATGTGTACTTTAGTCTTTTCTATTATATCATTTTTTTATTTCCTCTCTTATCGAAATCTTGTTGATCATCACCATTATCCATTATTCAATTCTGTATAATTTAAATTTATCCAAAGCACTTATTTACCTCCATATATTAAAAGTTTACTTCTTTAAGTTTCTTGTTTCGAGTGATCAACAATATTCTTCAGATACAAGTTGGAGCATAAGTAACAAAATAATCAAGTTTCCAACATCGGCTCCAGATTTCTTTAAACATTTTATACGAAAAGGCCTAAACGTTTTCTCCAGTTATCAGGTTGAAAGTACATAAAAGCCAAAAATTATCTTATGTTTTTTTATTTTAAATGTAGAATTGCACTATAGGCCTTTGGAGGTCTTTGAGATAGCAGCTCGCACATTTATACTGATGTCGGATAAAATATATCACCCAGTTTACCAGTTCTCCGCCTTTAACTAGAACTAACGTCTTGTCTGCATTTTATTAAAAGTTAATTCGATCCAGGGCATTGGCACCGCCAACATATTTAGGCTAACTAACTATCTCACTGCATATCGAACCCATAGGTCCATACATTCCTATTTTAAGTATTATTTTCCAAACATCTCTTAAATCAAAATTATAAATTAGAATTCAGCCATTTCTTTAAAATTTCCATCATTTGTTATTAATTGTGAATTGCCATAGTATAATGTATTTATATGTATGACTACATATTTGGTTGTATGAATGTTAACTTTCAGCCCTAATTTCTTAGACACTGCTTGTTGGTAGTTAGTAATTCAATGCCATCGCTAATAATACTATTTGTTCAGAGTATACCATTCACTTATTTATATCATCTAGTTGTACGGTATCTTTATGCTCTATAACTTTGATGGCTTGCTCTAGTATAAAATTTAATAGTCGAGGAAATAGTGCCCCAGCACCACACTCTTCGTGTCATTTATATACATTCTAATAAATCTAACATTTTAACAATTGGGAACTACAGCGAGATATTGTACAACATCTCACATTGTAATTCACATGTAATGTTTAAGTTTTAAGTGTTTTATAGCTGAGTGAGCGTAAATTACTGTTTTTCCATTGTCTGTAACTGTGAATAATAATGTGAAAGTCGCAAAGAATATTCAAGTAAATAAAAAACTAAAATATTGAACAATACATTAAAAAAAATTGAGTAAATGTTCAAATTGACCACTAACAAACAGAACATCCTGCATCCAAGTAAATACTTAATTTAGATGTAGACTCAAAAATTATTGCAAATGGAGTAGCAGTGCATTCATAACAATATGTTTGACATTACTACTGACAATGAATTCTACATGCCAATGCTGATTGTTTCGACAGAAACATCTAACAATTATTTCTACTGACAATGAATTCTACATGCCAATGCTGATTGTTTCGACAGAAACATCTAACAATTATTTCTACTGACAATGAATTCTACATGCCAATGCTGATTGTTTCGACAGAAACATCTAACAATTATTTCTACTGACAATGAATTCTACATGCCAATGCTGATTGTTTCGACAGAAACATCTAACAATTATTTTGAATGATGTAAAAAAGAGAAATAATCTTGTGTAACGTGCGAATTGCGTGCAGAAAGTGTAAGACAAACACAAAGTTCAACAAATTCAAGTGAATTAAGATAAAATATGCGGCACATGTAATGTTGCTTTATGCTTTGAAGTGCATTTTGGTGGTAGAAGGGAGGACGACCATCAGGATTCTCTGCTGCAAGCAATATGTCGTAACAAGTGTGTGGTGAAAGCTCCAGAGATACAGCCAAACAAGTTATTTCAGATAATGAAGATTGTGTTGTCTTAGATTTGTCAGTTTCCTGTGAAAATGAGCCTACAAATGTTCATGTTGCACAGACTATGGATTATATTTATGTGCAAGTGATGCCTATCAATGTTCTGTTTGTACTTTGCATAAGCCTGAACATAATACAAAAATGCTACAGAAATTCCAAGAGTCGTAGCAGAGGTTATTCTGGCTCCAGCAGAGGTATGGACACTAATGGTGAAAATGATCTTCCATCGTTCAATAAAACAGTATCGATTCAGAATTATCATATATTTGGCAGATGGTGATTCTGGTGAATTCAAAATGGCGAGTGAGAGCTGATCATGTAATCAAATAACTTGAATGCATTAACCACATTCAGAAACGAATGGATGGAAGTCTGAGGCGGCTAATAGAGCATAAAGAGGGGACGTTCTGATGCAGAAGTAAAGTGATTAAAACATTTAGATACTTTAGAGCATTACCATTGCAGCGCACTGAAATAATAATTTTCAGTCTATAATACATCTCTATCGGCTATCTGGTTCTATTAAAAGACAACAAACCTCAACGTGTCCTTTGTCTAGTACATGGTTAAATTAAATAATAAAGCAAACAAGCAGAAGCAAGTGATAAGAATAAGAACATCCCTCCAGAAGAAGTAACAACACTGGTTATGAAGCCAGTTCATCAAGCTATTTCTGACCCGAAACTATTATAAAATTGTTAAATGGGAAAACAAAAAATCCGAAAGTGTGTTTTAATCATCCTTTGGAATAGACGTCCTTAAGCAACATTTTAAATCTAATCTTGTTGTCAGAATAGCAAAATACGATGCTGATGTATTTAATTAAAGGTATATAGAAAGCCTTCATGACCTTGAGAAATAAGATTTCTCACCATGAGTGTTCACGAGACAAAATTTGCGACAGATTGATGAACAACACACAATATTTGTTGAAGTCTGAAGTGAAAAATTATTCCGGCAGGATAGGCAGAGGAACAGGGGAAGATGAAAGTGAAGAACGAGGCTGAAGTTACTGTGGATTTTAAACTTTTCTTCTTGTTCGTGCCACAATTGAACTTCCAAATCAGTATCTTGGCTGGATGACGGGAACTGTGTACCTCACATTAAATAGACAACACACGGTCACACAATATAAAAGACACAAGCATCTCCAGATGTGAATATTTAATTAAATACAATCCTAACAAATATTAGCGCATATTAAACAGTGCATGACTTTGATGTTGGTGGAGGTATTTGCATGTTTCAAGACCCCAGGACTAATCTAGAAGTACTGTAGTTATTGATAGGACCTCATTTTAGAAAGTATTTTGAGCAAGAAAAACAGATAAAGTATAATCCAGAAGACAATGTTTTAGAGCATTAATGGGAGAAGGGAACGTTTGACTTTTAAAAGGCAGAAGTGGTGGAATAGGAAGGTAAAGATGTTAAAATATCTATGGAACAATCTCGAATAAATTGAATTTTAGGCCACTCCCTGTACAAAGTTCTATAAAATACTCAGCTATATGAACAACCGAAGCCAAAAAGTTTTATTAGTTACATTACTTCGGTTTTACGACGCTATTTAATATTTTAGATCATTAGCGACACTTTTGAAATCTGAGAGAAAAGGGTCCAAAAGAATTATTTCCGGAGGTCCGTTTTTTATCCTTAAGTTACTTTTAAGAGCCGTAAATCAAGACAAGTAACCGATGTTTTAAATTTTCTTACGACGTTACCCATTAAAAATCCATGCTGTAAAATGCACAAATCCCGGAACTCTTTAAAGCACTGAACATTTGCACCAGTGGCGAGCATGGTTACCACTTTTATACCAACATTGACTAGAGCACATAATAATAATAATAATAATAATAATAATAATAATAATAATAATAATAATAATAATAATAATAATAATAATAATAATAAATATAATAACGATAAATATTTTCTCTAAAGATGTTCAAATTACATACAGGTCTCTGAGGCTCCTTTTGCAGGACACACGATGGGCGAGAAACTAGGCAAGTAAGTAATGAAATCCAGTATATTATAAAACATAAATATCGGAAATAGAAATGTTGACATTCCAACAGGACACATTGTGGTAGGAGAACACGTTATTCCTAAAGAAGGTAACAGTCATTCTACAATGGTGTATCAACACAATGTTGCACCTTAGTATCTCCTTTATTAAGATTTATTAACTAATTAACTCACTAGCCCTATCGAACTCGTAGGTTCATGGCCGCGCGGACATAAGCTCTCCTTCCATCCCTATCCTGAGCTAGTGTTTTCCAATCAACCACTGTATAAACTGCTTTCCTCAAATCATGGCGAAACATTATTCTCTCACCTTATTCTTGGCCTATCAACTGGACGTTTTCCCTCTGGTTTTCCTATAAGAAGCTCCCTTCATCTCTTTCATTCCCTATTGGTGCCACATGCCTGCCCATCGCAGTCTACGAGACTTAGTTTTTCTTATTATTTACTCAATGTTATGTAGTCCAGTCCATTCATTTGACTGTTCATTTCTCTTTGCTCCAAAAAGTTTCCTAAGAACTTTATTTTAAATGCTCGTTATATCCTTTCCTCCCTTAAAGTATGAGTCTATGTTTCGCATCTATATAAGTAACAGAATAAGAGTTTCATATATTTTCAGTTTTTAGGAAGGAGTCTGGACAATTATGATTTACTAGACGAAGTTAATGTAGTTATGCTTATAGGCCTATCCCTACAGATGTCATGTGAACATACCGATCCAATCAGGCGTCAAGTAGGCAACTAAGTTAAGTTATCTTTAGGGCGGTGAAGGTAGAGTCCGCTTTATTCAGGCTTACGGTTATTTTATAAGTCCGAAAATCTTCAGATTCGGACTCACGGCTTAAAGTCACTTCCGGAGGACTTGCTGCTTGGATTATTCAATCCTAAGAATCCATCGACAACAGCAGGGTTTGAACCTGCGAACCGCAGGATCAGAGTCTTGTCACATTACCACTATACCAACGCTGTCGGCAGATAACCGTGTTATACCGGGGAAAATGCTAAACAAAACTGGTTCTCCAAAACTATGTTACTCACTGTTAAGTAATCCTCTCCATTCATCCATAAAAAACACTCAAGTATGTACTGTCGGGGAAAAACTACGATGTCAGAGATTCGTTCTGTTTTTATTACTATTCATGAACACTCTTTAACGACTAAGATTATAAGCATCGTATTTCAAGTTGGTAAGAATGGGCTAAAAAATATTATTTTTTCAAGTTATAAGTTCATTTACGTGCCATAAATTTAAAGGGGGACTCACGTTTTTAATACCGTTCAGAAAGAACACATATTCAGAATTTTACGACCAGAAAGATCAATATAACGTGACAAGATTTGAATACGAGGACCTTGGTAAGAGACCCGAGCTTGTAACCATCATTCCATCAATATCGACTACAGGGTGTAACAAACATTAGGTAAATTAAAAGAAAAATAAAGAGAATTATATCTCATACTATATGCACATTACATGCCCAATATCAAATTATCTAAAATTAATTTTACGTTTTTGTAGATAAAACATTGGTTATGAATATATTGACAGGAGGTTCCACGGAAAAAATTGAATATAATTTGTTACTTAAATTAATATAATGTTCATACCATACGTTATATTATTCGTAAAATGTTTAATAAAGAGATATATTCTTCTTGAAAAGTTTGTAAAATATATCCATGTTGCCCAGCGACAACAAGAATTATGACACAATAACACTGTAACGTCACGGAGCAACGTCACTGAACGTAAGACTCGAAATATTACTCTGAATGAAATTAACAAAATATTAATATTTTATTTTCGTCTGTCAACATAAACAGCTTGAGAGATGTAGACAGACCAATGTGCAACGCTTCCTCTTTCAGGTAAATGTTAAATACCGTATGTTTCTTAGTTTAAATATTAGTATATGATATCACGCTATGCAGTATACATGTTGTATATTTTAAAGCTACTCTAATTAGTCATTATAACAAATTGAACTCTAAAATCTCGAATATTTTATTTACATCTGTTTAGAAAATATGTTTGTTAGCCTTCTTTAAAAGTAAGCTTCCCCGGTCTTTAAAAGTATATTAAAATCCATGGCCTATTAACAAGACCCTAGGCCGTTGTCTACTTGTGCCATTTCACTGATGTACGTGATATTCTATACAGTGTATGTAGTCAACCTGTGCAGTCTAGGAGTCGTGTGACCTCTATTTATTATAGATTATTAAATTATACACGTTTCTGTGTACACTAATTTATTTATTTAACCCAGCAATAGGGCCTATAAATTTATTGAAAAGCCAAAATATAGAGAACAGCTCAAATTCATGTAAAAAAGTCTTGCCCACATTCGATAAAACGAGAATCGATTTCATTTATATAAATGTTCCCTTAACAATTCAACAATTCTCCAAGTTTCTGATGTTGATACTTGGCACTAATTTGTTCTCAGACTTCAATATATACATTATTAAGTTACATGATTCAATCACTAAACATAATTTAAGTCTAGTTTAAGGTAAAATTTAACACATCGCTTAATTTCATAAACAAAGCACAAAACAGAAATCTTGAAAAAACAACTATATAAATGGATAATTGTTTTCCTCGAGTTATCTCAGGCAAACTAAATGTATAGGGAAGTAATTTGGTTTTAAAAGTTGTAATGTAATTCTATTACAGACATCAGGAGACCACTTCTTTAGGCAGACATATTCTGTATATCACGCGGGTTGTCAGCATTACGTGATGACAGTTTTTACATCAAGAACATATATCTGGTACTCATTGATTTTAGTGGCTGAGTCGACCTCGTGCGTGGTTCCGCAAGAATGTTAGGCAAGTGGTCGAAATATCTACTCCATCGGAAATCGATCTTTCGATCTTCCGAGTTTTACCAAATTGTCATAACCAATAATACAACTTATCTCCAGCTGACTGTATCAGCTTATTGAATAAATTATCATATTTCGGTTCATGTTGGTACTTTTTCTAAAAGAAAAAATGTATCCTGCTTATTCTTCTTTTTTTCCTTAACCCTCTTAATTTGTTTCATAAACCACAAGAGAATTTCAAAATCCATGTCCTGGGAGAAAGTAAATAATAAAACTGTGAACCACACATTTAATAGGTACAATGTTACCGGCCACGCTACATCATTAGTTATCAGGATTCCAGGTCCAACATTAAAACAAGACAAGAAATAAATTGTGCTTACTCAGATGTAAGTCAGTGGGCGAAACAGCTGAATATTGATCTAATAATCTATAATGGCGTAGGGCAATGTTGAGCCATACCCTCTCCTTTGTTAGGAGTTAATAGACAAATATATTTAAGTACCTTATTCGTCCATAGAAGTCATGAGTGGCAAGCGGTCAAACACACGAACTTGACTCAATGAGAAACTACCTGGCAAATAAGGTATTTCCAGGATGTTTCTGATGAGTAAATTGTGCTTAGAGGCCTTTTTATCCGGGCTTGAGGATCTTTTACGAGCCTCAAAATTTTCAAACTCTAGACCCACGGCTTAAAGACCCTTCCGGAGGACTTGCTCCTTGGATTTTTCCAGCCTAAAAATATATATCGACTGCGGCCGAGTATCAACCAATTGTGCTAGTTAGGCATTTCAGGAGATCAATAATACCGTTGTCTATCCCAGTGTATGAACTAGCAAGACAGAATACATTACATTTTTAGTTAGTTAATGTGACATGGAATGAATCTCATAATAATGTTCTTTAAAGAAGCGATCCTGTTGTAATGTGAATATCATTTCACTAATAGAGATACACGGGGACTTCAAATAGAGAACAACTTTTGTCTGCTCTTGGATTGCATAAGTAGCACAATTGATTAGTGCGCAAAGCTGGAGATGATGTGTTTAAATCTCAGTATAGGAAGACATTTATTTTAATTCAATTTTCTTATTTTCTTTTAATACTAATCATTCCTATTTTTTAAACTGAACTAAATTCTTCAGCGAGACAGGTTTGGAAGGCTCTGGTCTGTCAACTTGTACCATTTTATAGAGTGGTCTATAATGGTGACACACCGTGGATGAGTCCCCTAGCTGTCATAGCCACTAATTGTTACAGCTACACACATCCTCACGGTATTTGGTAGACTATAGTCATACTGACCCAAATTACACGACAAATTTTCTTCCTCCAGGGCAGGTACCATTGATCTGCGTCTATTGTTCTTCTTGAAAAAAGTATAAACAGCTATTTTTGATTGTGTTAAAATTTTAAGGTTATTTCTATTCATAATTTAATTTTTCCTTTAATAATTTTGTATCTTTTCGCCGCTGATTTGTTATCATTCTTCAAAATTATTTTTATGACTTGCTTTAGCAATTGTAATTAGTGTTAAAATTAAAGGAATGATCAAATGTTATAAAATCATTAAATCTGTAGAATAAATCAGAATATGAAGGTCTCTCTCGATTTATCTCGAAAATGTGTTTATAAAGCTAATATTTTTTACTCTGTAAACATGCACAGACCCAACCGGGTTTCTCAACGTGATTCCTAAAACCAGAGGCAATCATGCAAACCACCAATTTTGATTACATACCTTAAACAAATAGAAAATGAAACGTAGAAGAAAACTGTAATCTAATTGTATGCATATTACATGCATATATAAACATTATATCGTAGATTGTTATCTAATTTAATATATATATGCTGTGACTGTGGCGCCTTATAATTTTTTTGTATATAAAAAATGATGTTTAATATAAATAGTACGTCTGAAGTATTAGAAAAATATAATCAAATAACAGTATTGATCATTCTTGAATTTAAAAGAAAACAAATTAACAATTATTAACATAAAAAAAATACCATAACTCACTCAAACAAATTCACACATACTTTCAGTCCAAGCCAGGGTGGTTTTCCCTGGTCCTCCGGACAAAAAACTTAAAACACGCCAATCGCGTGCTCCAGACGACGTAGTTCCAACAAAATGTTCCGATCGAATGATCTGAATGTGCGTATCGTATTTGAGCGTTCCGAGGTAGAAGGGGAGATGCGCAGTACAAACAGCGCAATAGGAGAGGTAGAAAGGAGAGTGGCGGTAGATGGATAGAGAAGGGATATTGGCATAGGTCACGAATAATTCAGTTCAAGGAAGATAACGGCACTGATGTTACGAACCGAAAATCGCACTTTCGGTTCAATATCTCCTCCTCCGGCCCTCCGGGAAAGAACAGTCCCATAAATTTCCAAACAATGAAAGAAATCACAACAAGTCTTACAGACTTAAGTCACTTTAAAGCTGTTCCGATGATACTAGATGGCGAATCCACGTTGGGAGGGCACGGCAACACTACACGATTCCGAGCGGGAAACATATATCACCCATTTCATCGTCCCCAAAATTAATATCACCACACCAGCTTCTTCGTTGACCATCCAGGCGCTGTAAATAGACTAAAATCTTGCTGATCACACAGCCGCCATAGTCGAACTCCGCGGTGTTCCAGGTGAAAACAGGGTGACGATACAACAACGTGGATTGCCGGATCGCAATCCCGATCAACCGCTCCCTTGGAATCCGTAGTTGCAGAACTAATATTTCGGCCAGATGGGCACTCGGGGTCGGCCGAACCCACCAAGTACTCGACTGCCAAAAGTTCCACGTTCCTCCACTATGTCAATATGAGGAAAGGGTAAACTGAAATAATAAAACAGCAAGAAACAGAAAACGGAACCTCAATAGTTTTTTACAAAAGTTATTACATAGTACAATTTTAAATAAGTAGTATCATATTTGTCCTTCACATTAATCCACTACAGGACATACTTTTATTTGACTAACCTGCTGCTTCGTTACGTGGCCATCGACGCTTTCTAATTTCTAGTTACCCTTATTTTAGAATTTAGACTGAGTCTTAGAAATACAAAACCTGGTCCACATGTACACAAGCTTTCTCAGTAGTCCCCCGTCATAATAATTTTCCACAAACGATATGGCTCATTCAGCCCACATACCGATACCAAAAACAAGCTTTCATGGTATCCAATATAAATATACGAACTATGCAGGAACACTCTAGGATCGACACTCTCTGAAAAGATGTCCAAAGCGCTGGCATTTCCAACATTGGATATTACTTTTCTGCTGCCAGGAATTATTGCGTGAAGAACGATTCACAGGAGCGCTTCCTCTACTTGAATTATCAGTCATACGTTTCTCGCTAAAGTTCTTTTGCTTTTCAGCGATTTCAAAATCAGCTAATTTTCTTGCCAAGACATACATTTCTGCTACACTTTGGGGTTTTGTAGCAAAGATCAAATGCTGTCTAATGGCAGAAGACATATTTTGAAGAATAATATCAATCAAATTTTCTTCCGAAAACTGGGGGTTCAATATCAATGAAGCTCCTTGAATTTCGGAAATAAACTCCAATAAAGATTCCTCAGAAATTTGGAATCGACGTGACACAAATTTAACCCAGTAATCTTCTAACAACCTGGAAGGCAATAACGTACATTTCACATATTCTAAACTCCCGATCCAAGTTAATCTCAATTTAACGACGTTATTCCACACCTTCAATAGGATTCCTCCAATACAACTCAACATCGAATTAACAAAATATTCATCTTTAACTAGTTTCAATTAAAAATCGAATTGAGTTTTATTAGAAAGAAAACTAACAATTCCTTATCACTTCCATCACAGGGATCGACTTTTCTAATTAACTCTCGAAAAATTCGCTGATTATTTTCTTCCATGTCAGAAGAAATTTTGGAAGCAATTCCGTCAGAAAAATCTTTGATAGAGCTAGTTCTACGATCAACAATATTCTTATTCTGCTCTAGAGAATTATCTTCACTAACAGCACTGTCTACGATAAACTTTCGTTTTACCAATGTTTGTTCAGCAGGGGGCAGAGAATTCAAATGAATCTTAAGTCGTTGACGTAATATGTTTACGTCGCCTTCAATGTCAATACCTAATAAGCTCGGACTAAATTGTCCTTAGATACAACATCAATCCAACTAGGCATGTTTACTAAACAGAGCAAACAGAAGGTATAAACAGCTGTAAAAGAACACAATTCGTTATGCATAAATTATTCTGTGTTTATAAACAAGGAGAGATTAATCAATTTATTTACGGTAAACAGTTCAAACACGTAAATAAGCACATTTCAATAACCTTTACGTAGATAATGAGTCTCGAAAACAAATAATCATCCACGACGTAATATCTCTGAAAAATGTCGATATCAAAACATTTTATAATTCCAAAAACCATTTAAGATCACTCAGAGTATATTCTCTGTTCTGGTACTTGAATCCAGAACCTAAACTTAAGTTAAAAAATTTTGAATCGACGACCACCTGAACTACTGTCAATATAATACAACTTATTTTCTAAACAGAAAGAAACAAAATCACGCGCTCTGCTACCATTTTGTGGCGCCTTATAATTTTCTTGTATATAAAAAATGATGTTTAATATAAATAGTACGTCTGAAGTATTAGAAAAAATATAATGAAATAACAGTATTGATCATTCTTGAATTTAAAAGAAAGCAAATTAATAATTATTAACATAAAAAATATCATAACTCACTCAAACAAATTCACACATACTTTCAGTCCAAGCCAGGGTGGTTTTCCCTGGTCCTCCGGACCAAAAACTTGAAACACGCCACTCGCGTGCTCCAGACGACGTAGTTCGAACAAAATGTTCCGATCGAATGATCTGAATGTGCGTATCGTATTTGAGCGTTCCGAGGTAGAAGGGGAGATGCGCAGTACAAACAGCGCAATAGGAGAGGTAGAAAGGAGAGTGGCGGTAGATGGATAGAGAAGGGATATTGGCATAGTTCACGAATATTTCAGTTCAAGGAAGATAACGGCACTGATGTTACGAAGCGAAAATCGCACTTTCGGTTCACGACTATGAATATTTAAATAGTCGTAGAGTTGGTTTAATTCCCTATTTATCTCGATATCACTCATTTTTCGCTACTTTCAATTAGTATTCTCATTAACAAATTAATTCTTTTAAATAAATTAAAAATATATTTCACCTTTTTTCATAGTGATAACAAGAATTATAATGTAATAAATGCAAACGTTTCTAAGCAATGCCACGGAATATGAAATTGAAAAATATATTTTTTTAATTCAATTAAATATCAATATTTGACAGATTAAATACAAAACTGGTTCAGCTTTCAACTTATACATCTGTGGTTTGGCGATAGACATTTAGACAAATACTTTCTTTAGGCCTATTAGGTAAATATTAAATAAATTTTCAAATACATTTATCATCGTTTAAATGCTTGTTAATATGTACGGCATATGTCTCTTTAGTAGCTACCTAACTCACTGACACTGTTAAACCCTTAGTTTCATGGCCGGGTGATTTAAGCTTTCCACAAATCCCTACACTGAGCTAATGTTTTCCAATCATCCCCCTTTAATCTCCTTCCCCAAATCATTCTCATCTCATTATTGGTGTATCAACAGGACATTTACCTACTGGGTTTTCTATACGAAGCTTCCATACTTCATTTGTGCCACATGTCCTGTCATCGAAGACTATGAAACTTAACTGTTCTAATTATATCTGTCTTCCTATAAAAATCATGTAGCTCACTGTTAAGTAGTCTACTCCATTCACCTGTTTTGGTCCAAAACTTTTCTTAAGAACTATATTATCGGATACTCGTAATCTACTTTTCTCCCTTAAAGTAAGAGACCATGTTTCACAACCATATAACATGGAGAATAACAGTTTTATATATGTTCAGTTTTGCCTTTTTTAGAGGAGTTGGGACGACAAGAGTCCCTATAATGCATATAGCATGCATTTCCAGAGTTGAGTCAATGTTTGCCAAGTACATCTCATTCCTATTTTTAGTTATTGTTCTTAGGTATTTTAATTCAGCCACTTATTCAAAATATCCTTCATCTGCTATTATTTGTCCATTTCCATTATATATTGTATTTCTATGTGTGAATAAATATTTGGTTTTATTGGTGTTTACTTCCAGTCCCAATTTCTTAGTGTTATTCAATGGAGTGTGCGTGTTGACCCTTAGTATCTCCTCGCTATCGCCAAATAATACTACATCATGAACATAAACTAACAGCTCTTTAATACCATTGAGATGTATGCCTACTGATCCTCTAGAGATTTGATGCCACGTTCTGGTACAAAAACCCGTTGTGAATTTATAAAAATATCCTACACGCACCCTACTCTTTGTGCAATTTAGTTACATTCGTATAAATCTAACTAACTTTTTAAGAATTCCGAACTCCAGAAGGATCTTTATAAAGGATAACTAATGGAAATTATTATAAGCGAAACTCTGAAACTATTAACATTTTCTTTATATCCTTCCAGGTAACATTTTTAATTTCGCTTTTAAAATTAAGCCTATTAATTCTTTACACTAAACAACACCCCATTGCGCGATAGTGTAGCTGCTAAATACTCACTTTTGGCATTTGCGTAGGTGAAGATAGTGACATGTTGTCAGCAGTTTGTTATAGCTAGTTTCCTCTACTTGGAATGACTATTTAGTAATCCAACCAAAATTCCTCACCGTGTGGGATTTGCATTAGGTCCATATAAGCCAAATTGCCATGAGAAATATCCCCTTTGAAACACAAACCAGAGCACATCCCGTAAGCACAGCACCAAGATATGATGTAGTGATCTGTTGCATTCCTGAGTTTATACAACATTTATTATATGAAATATACGCATGAATTATTTTCTTGTGTGTTGAACATTTTGTTGAAAACTCCAGTTTGTCAACTTGTTTCTAATATAGGTCTTGTTAATATATTTCTTCCTTAATTATTCTCAAAATGTTTCAAGATACATCATGGTAATTTAGTTCGCAGAGTTCAAACTTTTACTGTTTAAAAGTTACTTGTATTGTTAGATCAACAGATTTGCGGTTTAAGGTAAGGTGAAGAAAACAAAAATGTATAAGTATCTTGGAATCTCTTTAAAAAGAGTAATTAAATGCATAACGTCGTTCTTGAAATACCTGAGGGAAAGTACACTAAACTCCAAGTCATCTCGCGTTTGGATGGTTTAAATGTTATAAAGTGGTCCCACCACCGAACGTGGTGCTAATTTAGTATCGTAACGAAATATCAGCTGGATTGGAGCTCTGCGTTACGGTCAGCTTTACACAAAGAACATATATCTGATACACATTTAGTGAAGTTGCCGAGGGAACCGCATTGCTTATCGAAAACCGAGACTTTCTGATTTCAACCACAGCCTTAAATAAGAGTAATTATGCAACGATCCTCATCTATTTTGAAAGTTTTTTTTTACGTTATCAATATTATGTTTATTTTGTTACTTGTGTATAAATCATACACTTATCCTCACTTTCCTCTTTTACCGTAAATTGTCTGTTGATATAAAACAACAAGACTTCTACATATATGTCTTAGGTCCATAACAGGCACTCTATTCAATATTGTGACAAATATATGAGCCGGTGGGAATGAAAGTGGCATAAGTCAATTTAGAGCAAGTTTGAGTAATATAAATAGTTTGTTAAAATTGTTACTAAAAAATCAAATAAAACGATGTTGCAATACTGATAACTGGAAAATGTCTACGAGTACGTGGTTAATCTAGTCTACAAATATGAATTCTGTATCTTTTATATAACGTACAAGGAATTGGGCGAGATTGACGTAAGCCACTTTCACTCTAAACATGAGCAAGGAAAAGTCAATCATAATGACTTAAATCTGAATAAGCAATGTATTGTACATTTTTAATGTGTATAGCGTTACATTTATGTGTATATTGTTACATTATGCATGTTGAATACAAAATATTCATTTTTGGTTTTCTAAAGTGTTCTGTTGCTGGCTTTATTATTATTATTAGGTTAATCGATTATCTCTTCATGGTAAGGCAAAAATCCAATATCTTCAACATCATCGGAGGTATATAGATTCAAGAAAAACGTGTGATACATCAGGGGAATAAACGGTAACAGATCGATCATGTCTTGCTTTTTCAATTCCCCAACAGGTCTCTTTGTTGGAAGAAGTTTTTCGCATGGCACATTCTTTAAAGCTACGGGCCTTCCTTTTCTTCCAGTCGGCTTCATGTTTAGGACATCAAACTTCACCGTATCTAGCAATGTTTCTTTATACATTATTTCGTAAGGATTATTTTTTTGTAGTCTGATCCATTGAATTTTCAACCAGTTTACAGGATTGTTTTCAGTGCTTTTCTTCCTCTTGCTCATGTTTCTCTCTAAATTAGTAGTGGAAAATACTCTTCTTTTTTCATTTCGCTTACGATGAACTTCTTTTTATTTCTACACTTTGCGATGATGTCATGCCAGGTTTTTGGAACATAGATGATCTTTCCTTTTGCTGCCGACTCTACACTGCCAAAATCAGAATCGTTTGGCAAATATGAATGGCCTGGAACCAAAAACGTTTGATCTATGACATCGATGTTAGTCTCATCTGTCTGAATATACCTCATGAATGCCAAACACATATTCATGTTCCGATTTTGCCCTTCGCACGTATTGCTGTAAATAGTTACATGTTTTTATTTATTTAGATTTAGATTTATTTAGCCTGGTGGAGTTTGCATTAAGTTTCAAATCCTTCAATAGACATGAAGAAATCTCTGTGAGCCTCTTCCGGCTATTGTTTCATTCCACACATAAAAACATCCAGAATCTTTTTCAAAATCATGTACTCCAAAATTATAGCAGTAAAGGTTTCTTTTGTAGTAGGCATCTGAAACTGTTAATACTGGAAAGGGTAAATCTTTTTGCAAATCCATACTGCAAACGTAACTTTCTGGATTGTTTTTGGAAATTTCAGCATCATTTTTCATGCAATCTCTAGCTAATTCAGCCTTCCTTAGGTGAAGTTCATGATCCCTCTCAAGTATTCTCTTATCTTCCTGGCTCAAATTAGTATTACATGTTTTAATTTTATAAATATCACAACATTTACACGTGTCTTTCTTA
This sequence comes from Diploptera punctata, assembly GCA_030220185.1. NCBI lineage: Eukaryota > Metazoa > Arthropoda > Insecta > Blattodea > Blaberidae > Diploptera > Diploptera punctata. Next base: position 287,087 of record JASPKZ010007921.1, read on the forward strand.
GGAATGTAGAAATGCAAGTTGAATTTCTTATTGAATGTGTATCCATAAAAATGTTCCTTAACTGGACGTCTCTTCTATTCAGAACACTTTTCAACATAGAGTGCATACATGTTTCGTAGATTCAATGATTCGCATAAATATTTCCTATTTGGGTTATGTTTCCTCGTGTAATGGCTTTGGTATGAAGGGAATGACTGAATATGCTGCATTATATGGTTTTTGTCGTCTTCTAGTATTTTCCGTGTAGGACAGCCTTTTAATCCTCTCAAGTTGTCCCCTGGAGACATACCATCTTCTGTCTTTCTTAAAGTGCCCTCAGACACATTGAACGTATTAAGAAAGCATTTATTACAAACCATAACAGATAATCCATTATTTGGTTTCAAATAATATTTATTTGAAGAAGATCTCTTAGTTGTCCCGTCCTTTCTTGGCCTTCTTTACTTTACTGAATTTTTATGTATCAAACCACATAAAAATGTATTTTGTCTCTTGAAATCTCCCTTTTTCCAGAACGATTCAAACAAAGACTTCCGCTCTTCTGGTGTGATGTTGTCATTACATTTCATTATACAGGAACAGGGAGTATCTTGAAATGTCTTTCCCTCGACAATTTTACCCTTCTTCGACATATATCGCTGTCCAGAATTTCGGACTCGCTTCGCTATAGTTTGTTGGGAAGGATTTCGAAGTATTTTCCTACTTGTAGTTTTATTGGAATGACCCATTTCTGTTGTTTTATCATCAGAAAATAACTGCAGGTTTCCACTTTCATCTTCTGAATTAGAAGAATACGCTACAAGTTTGTTTACTCCAAAATGATTAAGAAAGTTTCTAAATTATTAAGCCTAGGGATGGGCTGGTCAGGATCTCTGTCAACATCGTCAACAAATTGAGACGAATTGGAGTGATCACGATCACTTAAACCTTCAAATCTGTTACTTAAGTTTAGCGTCATTATGATTAATTATAAATTATTGTACTTTCAAAAGAAACATTATTAAATTCAGTACTCGATGAGATAACCTCAATTTTGAGAAAGGTAGTTGAGAATCCACTCACGCTGTAATAATAGTTAATTAAAAAATATTCAAATTCACTAATAACACTTGGAACATATTCACCTTCCTTGAATGAATAAAATAATATCCAGTTTGTAGTTATTAATGATCAAAATTGCACTTCACTGGTATGTACACGACAACAAACAGTGACTTACTTCACTTCCATTCTCGACCTATGTTCCGTAAGAAAAGAAAACTAGTGCTGCTCCTATTGGCAAATGTATGTACTAATGACTAAATCTACTTTCATTATAAATAGTACTATGTCAAAGGATTTTAAATATGGATTTAACTCTTTTTTTTTCTCAATTTTATGACTTATGCCACTTTCATTCTCACCGGCTCATATATGAATGAATTTGATATTGAAACGAGTGTGTGCGTGTTTGAAGACAAGATCCAATATATGTATATATATATATATATATATATATATATATATAATAAAATAAAATCATGTGCCTGGTATCGCTGGATCCAGAGATAAAATTAATTGAATAACACTATGTCATATATCGACGTAATCTGTCCAGGCTCCTTCAAAAGAGAAGTTGAGATGAAATGAAAGCAAATGAATATATGTCATGAATACTGAGAAGTTGCGGAATTAATTTTTATATGGTAGACAACGGGAGAAACCTGGCCTAGATCCGATTCTTCCGCAACGAACCCCACATGGAATGAACGAGTTGTGAACTAGGGACCCAGAAATGAGGGTAGGGTGCTAACCACTTGTGCCAAGAAAACGCCTGAAATTGTATTAACATTGTTATTTTCAAGAATTCCTTTTACGGAAAAACTTTTGAAACAAAGCAGACACAAAAAAGTCCGGAATAGCATGAAACAGCATCAATATCGGTAGAGAAAGTTTAACTGTACAATAACGGAGATGAACACGTTAGCTGTAGCCTTGATATAGGAACAAACCCTTCCTTCTCCAAGTTAGGCCGTCCTTCAAAAAATCCAATAAAACAACAATCTAAGTTACAGGAATTATCGAACACATAGTTTCATAGCTGCAAATGAATGCATCCCTATCATGGTACATATATACTCAACACAGAGTTTCATAGCTGCAAATGAATGCATCCCTATCATGATACATATATACTCAACACATAGTTTCATAGCTGCAAATGAATGCATCCCCATCATGATACATATATACTCAACACAGAGTTTCATAGCTGCAAATGAATGCATCCCTATCATGATACATATATACTCAACAGAGAGTTTCATAGCTGCAAATGAATGCATCCCTATCATGATACATATATACTCAACACATAGTTTCATAGCTGCAAATGAATGCATCCCTATCATGATACATATATACTCAACACAGAGTTTCATAGCTGCAAATGAATGCATCCCTATCATGATACATATATACTCAACACAGAGTTTCATAGCTGCAAATGAATGCATCCCTATCATGATACATATATACTCAACACAGAGTTTCATAGCTGCAAATGAATGCATCCCTATCATGATACATATATACTCAACACAGAGTTTCATAGCTGCAAATGAATGCATCCCTATCATGATACATATATACTCAACACAGAGTTTCATAGCTGCAAATGAATGCATCCCTATCATGATACATATATACTCAACTCATAGTTTCATAGCTGCAAATCAATGCATCCCTATCATGATACATATATACTCAACACAGAGTTTCATAGCTGCAAATGAATGCATCCCTATCATGATACATATATACTCAACAGAGAGTTTAATAGCTGCAAATGAATGCATCCCTATCATGATACATATATACTCAACACATAGTTTCATAGCTGCAAATGAATGCATCCCTATCATGATACATATGTACTCAACACAGAGTTTCATAGTTGCAAATGAATGCATCCCTATCATGATACATATATACTCAACACAGAGTTTCATAGCTGCAAATGCATGCATCCCTATCATGATACATATATACTCAACACATAGTTTCATAGCTGCAAATGAATGCATCCCTATCATGATACATATATACTCAACACAGAGTTTCATAGTTGCAAATGAATGCATCCCTATCATGATACATATATACTCAACACATAGTTTCATAGCTGCAAATGAATGCATCCCTATCATGATACATATATACTCAACACATAGTTTTATAGCTGCAAATGAATGCATCCCTATCATGATACATATATATTCAACACATAGTTTCATAGATGCAAATGAATGCATCCCTATCATGATACATATATACTCAACACAGAGTTTCATAGCTGCAAATGAATGCATCCCTATCATGATACATATATACTCAACACATAGTTTCATAGCTGCAAATGAATGCATCCCTATCATGATACATATATACTCAACACAGAGTTTCATAGCTGCAAATGAATGCATCCCTATCATGATACATATATACTCAACAGAGAGTTTAATAGCTGCAAATGAATGCATCCCTATCATGATACATATATACTCAACACAGAGTTTCATAGCTGCAAATGAATGCATCCCTATCATGATACATATATATTCAACACATAGTTCCATAGCTGCAAATGAATGCATCCTTATCATGATACATATATACTCAACACAGAGTTTTATAGCTGCAAATGAATGCATCCCTATCATGATACATATATACTCAACACAGAGTTTCATAGCTGCAAATGAATGCATCCCTATCATGATACATATATACTCAACAGAGAGTTTAATAGCTGCAAATGAATGCATCCCTATCATGATACATATATACTCAACACATAGCTTCATAGCTGCAAATGAATGCATCCCTATCATGATACATATATACTCAACACAGAGTTTCATAGCTGCAAATGAATGCATCCCTATCATGATACATATATACTCAACAGAGAGTTTCATAGCTGCAAATGAATGCATCCCTATCATGATACATATATACTCAACACAGAGTTTCATAGCTGCAAATGAATGCATCCCTATCATGATACATATATACTCAACACAGAGTTTCATAGCTGCAAATGAATGCATCCCTATCATGATACATATATACTCAACACAAAGTTTCATAGCTGCAAATGAATGCATCCCTATCATGATACATATATACTCAACACATTGTTTCATAGCTGCAAATGAATGCATCCCTATCATGATACATATATACTCAACACAGAGTTTCATAGCTGCAAATGAATGCATCCCTATCATGATAAATATATACTCAACACATAGTTTCATAGCTGCAAATGAATGCATCCCTATCATGATACATATATACTCAACACATAGTTTCATAGCTGCAAATGAATGCATCCCTATCATGATACATATATACTCAACAGAGAGTTTAATAGCTGCAAATGAATGCATCCCTATCATGATACATATATACTCAACACATAGTTTCATAGCTGCAAATGAATGCATCCCTATCATGATACATATATACTCAACACAGAGTTTCAAAGCTGCAAATGAATGCATCCCTATCATGACACATATATATTCAACACATAGTTCCATAGCTGCAAATGAATGCATCCCTATCATGATACATATATACTCAACACATAGTTTCATAGCTGCAAATGAATGCATGCCTATCATGATACATATATACTCAACACAGAGTTTCATAGCTGCAAATGAATGCATCCCTATCATGATAAATATATACTCAACACATGGTTTCATAGCTGCAAATGAATGCATCCCTATCGTGATACATATATACTCAACACATAGTTTCATAGCTGCAAATGAATGCATCCCTATCATGATAAATATATACTCAACACATAGTTTCATAGCTGCAAATGAATGCATCCCTATCATGATACATATATACTCAACACATAGTTTCATAGCTGCAAATGAATGCATCCCTATCATGATACATATATACTCAACACAGAGTTTCATAGCTGCAAATGAATGCATCCCTATCATGATACATATATACTCAACACATAGTTTCATAGCTGCAAATGAATGCATCCCTATCATGATACATATATACTCAACACAGAGTTTCATAGCTGCAAATGAATGCATCCCTATCATGATACATATATACTCAACACATAGTTTCATAGCTGCAAATGAATGCATCCCTATCATGATACATATATACTCAACACAGAGTTTTATAGCTGCAAATGAATGCATCCCTATCATGATACATATATACTCAACAGAGAGTTTCATAGCTGCAAATGAATGCATCCCTATCATGATACATATATACTCAACACAGAGTTTCATAGCTGCAAATGAATGCATCCCTATCATGATACATATATACTCAACACAAAGTTTCATAACTGCAAATGAATGCATCCCTATCATGATACATATATACTCAACACATTGTTTCATAGCTGCAAATGAATGCATCCCTATCATGATACATATATACTCAACACAGAGTTTCATAGCTGCAAATGAATGCATCCCTATCATGATAAATATATACTCAACACATAGTTTCATAGCTGCAAATGAATGCATCCCTATCATGATACATATATACTCAACACATAGTTTCATAGCTGCAAATGAATGCATCCCTATCATGATAAATATATACTCAACACATAGTTTCATAGCTGCAAATGAATGCATCCCTATCATGATACATATATACTCAACACATAGTTTCATAGCTGCAAATGAATGCATCCCTATCATGATACATATATACTCAACACAGAGTTTCATAGCTGCAAATGAATGCATCCCTATCATGATACATATATACTCAACACATAGTTTCATAGCTGCAAATGAATGCATCCCTATCATGATACATATATACTCAACACAGAGTTTCATAGCTGCAAATGAATGCATCCCTATCATGATACATATATACTCAACACAGAGTTTCATAGCTGCAAATGAATGCATCCCTATCATGATACATATATACTCAACACAGAGTTTCATAGCTGCAAATGAATGCATCCCTATCATGATACATATATACTCAACACATAGTTTTATAGCTGCAAATGAATGCATCCCTATCATGATACATATATACTCAACTTTATTCAACTTGTGGTTAATGTTATTCTCCCACGTTATATTGGGCTCTTGCTCTCTGGGTTTCCTAGAAGGTGTTCCTCAAACCCCTATGTCATTCCACATTTGTGCTATATTACCTGCCTATCGCAGTCTACGAGACTTAAGTCTTCTTATAAATCTGGCTTCAAATAAAGATATTGTAGTTCACTGTTATGCTTTGTCCGCCATTCGCCTCTCTCGTCAACTCTCATTGATCCAAAAAAATCCTCAGGACTTTATTCGCTGATATTCGACAGCTTTTATTCTCCCTTAAAGTAAGAATTCATGTTTCGCATAATACACTAAGATTTAGCGCTTCTGTTCTTTATTCTAAATTAAAGAGGCTGGAGCTAGGCTCTTGCATTTCGAAGCCTTGGTGCATTTACAGAGGTAGACGATAAACAAGACTATGCGGTTTATGTGTGTCCCACAGCTGTCGTAGTCGCTTCCCAATATTTCTCATGGTTCTGCGTGGTCACCGATCTAATCTAAATTTAATTTGATGAGAATATATTTTGCACATGGGGGTATATAGCTGGGGGTGCGATGAGTTTCGGTAGAGGTACTCAGGAGACAACGCGATCAACAAAGATAATGAAGATAGACGATGAATTATTATTTCTATTGTTTATTTTGTTTCAGTAAATCAAAACTGGAACAACACTTTTAAATACTGACATATGAGACACACTAAATTACATTTAATATTGGCCTATGAGACTATCGAAAACAGTAGTAGGCCTACGTATTCGAGACTTATTTACGTAGCTAGATGTTCTCTATACGATATATTAATGCTCGCGGCTCTTATACCTTAGCCGCGTAAATAACACACACGTTTATTCGTGCGGGAAATAACTGTATTCTCCCGATATTTTATTATGTCTATGCGACCTCTACAATTCTCGCTTAGTTGATATTAACATGGAAAATATGTAGCCTACTCTTAACGAAAATAAGCAGAACGTGGATGCCTAGTTGTTGCTAACAGGATAAGATAGACGCGAATGTATAACATAGGTATATCTTCACTCATATGTCATAATTTCACATTTCAATATCATGCAAGGGCATATATATCTTTCTTCAGTTATGTACGGCTAGTTTTTCAATAGTTATAAAATTATCCCACATCAAAGGCTCGCACCTTCAGGTCATTCAGTAAGAGATAACAGCCATGTTGTCAACTCTTTTAACAAAACAAACATAAATCTGATACTCATTTAAGGCACAGGCTTAATCGACCCCAGACCTGCGATGCCCAAGAATGTTTAGGCAAATTTAATAATTCTCATCTAAACGGGAGTTGAACCCGCGTTCTCCTGGATTGTAGCATATTAGCTAAACTGTTTATGTAACGTATTAGCGACTGCTTTGGCACACAATAGTTCATTTTTCATAATGCGGTTAACATTGGTAACTGTATTTAAAACACAAATTTAGACTGTATATTTTTTATTATTATGACATTTAGGCAGAAAATCTTGTAGATATAAATATTTTCATTTAATAGTTCAGACATTCAGTAAGTATTTATTTATATTTTTAACTTCAATTCGAATTCTCTGTGGCCCTGGAATTTTTAAATTTAATGTTGTGGTATCTGCCAAGTTCATCTCCTCTGCCAGCTTTTCCGTAATCTTCAGTTTGGTCCCCTTTTTCACTCCTGTTTTAGTAGCAGTATATATGTAACATAATTATAAGGCTTGTTTTCATAATTTCTCAACAGGCAAAACATCTGGACTCACTACACATTGAACAGAAATCTGTTGTTCATCAACACATGCTGAGCACATAGCAAGTTCCATTTAGTATTTAAGTTAAAAGTGTTTAATATGTTAGTGAGAGTAAATTATTATCATCATCAAAATCTATTCATGAATTTGGGTCATTTGTTGATCTGTTTCGGCCTCAATGAAAACATCATTCAAAAGTATTTTTAGTGAATGCTCTGTTTTTATTCTTCCTGCAGGTTGATAGCTTAACATCTGCTTGGGTATCCTGTGATCCTCGATTCGATGAACATGTTGCACCCATCTTGACTTATAATTTGAAAATTTGTTTTCTGAAGGTTCCAGGTTTAATTCTTCTAAGATATTTTATTTTTTATGATCTAGTACTGTGTATCCAGCAGTCATTCGAAGATATCAAATTTAAGAAGATCTAAGTATCTGTATAGCCTTTCGCTACCACTGGAAGAGCCAGTGTTTCCATACACTTGTAATCTTGAATGTTTTTGGACTAACTGTGGTTAAAAGATAGAAGTTATTCACCCTAAAATCCTTTTAAAAATTAATATGTTTGTATTTACATCCTTTTATTTCTCATCGTATGGAACCATATTCAGAATTTACGACCTGAAGTATCCACAGAACGCGACAAGGATTGAATATGCGAATGTTGAAAAGAGAACCGCGAAATATAATCATTATTTTATCGATATCGACTATAGGTCTAACAAAAATATGGAGGAGGGGAAGTAGAAGGAAAGGAAGTATTCTCTTTTATATTGTGCCCATTACATCTCCAATGTCAAATTATCTAAAATTTTAAATTTATTATATTTTTGAAGATAAAACACTGTTTATTACTACTGCAGGAGATAGTAATATAATGTACGGTTTAAAAACTATAGAATAGTTACCTTGTAGGTCCGTCTCTTCAACTTACGTTCTTATAAAACTCTGTTGGCCTTTCGGGGCTAGTCCCATCATCAACAGAATTCATTAGGTCCATTCTTGTTGACCCTTGTTGAAGCACTGACTTGGTTGTGAGAATTTTGTACAGAGGATAGTGTGGATTAGGTGTGTATTCATTAAGAATCAGGTTGTTATTTATTTATTTTTTTATTTATTTAGCCTGGTGGAGTTAAGGCCATGTGGCCTTCTCTTCCACTCACCAGAACAAGCATATGTTACATATGAATACAAAAAAATACAATAATAGTCATATAAAACAGGAGAAACATATGTTACACATGAATACAAAAAAATTACAATAGTAGTCATATTAGACAGGACAAACATGTTACATATGAATACAAAAAAAAGTTACAATAATAGTTATTGAACAATTCATTATCTGTCATATTGAATAATAATGAAATTAATGTCTAATAATAGAATGAAACTAAATACAATTAAAATTAAATTAATGATACAATGAATAAAAAAGGAATAACAGCTCGAATCTACTATGCATAAAAAGAAGAGAAAAAAAAACACTACAATGAATTAATCTACGCTTTTTATACAAGGCATTAGGTAAATATATTAACAAATCCTAAGTCTATTTTTATTAAATAATGCAAAAACGCATTATTAATTCTTAAAAAGTAGTATTAGTGAGTTGTTTCTGTTAGTGATTTTATTTTCAATTTATTTCTGAAAGATGGTAAAGTTTGGCAGTCTCTGACATAGGGTGGAAGTGAATTCCATGTTCTAGCAAGAGAAACTGTAAAAGATTTCGAATAATAGGTAGTATGATGAGGAGGGATATAAAGGACACTGTGCTCAAGGGATCGGGTATCTAAGTTATGTGTATCAGAGAGTTTAGTGAAGCGGTGTGATAAATAATAAGGTAAAGATGTGTGTAATATGTTATAGAGTAGGCATAGGGAATGGATGGTTCTACGATCTTGAAGACGAAGCCATGACAATTGTTCCAGGGATGGTGTAACGTGATCAAATCTACGTATACCACAAATAAAACGTATGCAAGAATTGTGAACACGTTGAAGTCTTTGGGTAAGAACAGTATTTAGGTCAGTAAAAAGAGTATCACAATAATCAAAATGGGGCATTGCAAGTGTTTCTACTAACATTTTTCTTAGAGAAAAACGGTAAACAATTTCTTATACGATTTAATGAGTGTATTATTGAGAAGATAGTTTTGCAAATGTTATTTATTTGTTTATTCCAAATTAAATGTTTATCCATAAACACTCCTAGATTTTTTACTGTCTCACTATAAGGGATCTGAACCCCATTAAGTGACACATGTAATACTGCATTTGTGTTAATTGAGGATAATAGTCTCTGATGGCCCATAATGATTGCTTGTGTCTTTCTAGGATTTAATTGAAGTCCATATTTCTCTGTCCACGCCGTTAGCGAGTCAAGGTCCTCATTAATTTTGGTTACCGCGTCATTTAAAGAATATTTGTCTGAGTGAAGGTAGATCTGCATGTCGTCCGCAAATAAATGATGTTTGCAATGTTTTAGGGAGTCAGATATGTCGTTTATATAGATTGAAAAAAGCAATGGGCCGAGAACCGAGCTCTGTGGAACTCCAGCTTTACGGTAGGTCCAAGAAGAGCGTAATGTAGAATTTCCTACAACATATTGCTGGCGCTCACAAAGGTAGGAGTTGAACCATTGCGTGACACTGTCAGAAAGTGAGAGGTTTTTTAGTTTAAGCAACAATAAGTCCAAGTCTACCGTGTCAAATGCTTTACTAAAGTCAAGTAGTATAAGAATAGTAAGTTTTCGATTATCAGATGCTTCGTGTATGTCTTCACATATATTTAGTAGAGCAGTATGTGTATTGTGTCCTGTCCTAAAGCCTGATTGGTATTGATCTAAAAGGTCGTGTTTAGTTAGGTAGTCAGTCAGTTGTTTGTGGACTAATCGTTCCAAAGCTTTTGAAAGGGTAGGTAAAATACTTCTTCTTCTTCTTCCTTCCAAGTATTAGGCCAAGGCCTGTTACGATCCTATAGAAAATTTTCCCTCCAGCGTTTCATAGGACGGCCTAGTGATCTTCGTCCTCTTGGTATATAATTATAAACAGCATTGGGGATCCGATTTGAACTCATTCTTTCAAGATGGTGTTTCCAATTTATTTGGTACTGTTTAATATATTCCAAAATTGGCGTAGTCCTCAATTCTTTTAAGATATCGGTGTTCCTTTTCCGGTCCCATCTGGTGTAACCCGCTGTTCTGCGCATGAATCTCATTTCACAAGCCGTTATTCTGCTTTCATGTTGTTTTTTTAGTGTCCATGCTTCACTACCATAGGTCAACACTGGTCTAGCCAAAGTGTTATATAAACGTAATCTGGTGTTTTTTTGTACAAGGGATGGTTTCATAACTTGATTAATAATTCCTAAACTTTTATTATAACTAGTAACTTTTTCAGGGATATCCTTTTCATCCCAGATAGAGAGATAATATCCAAGATATTTAAATTGATTAGATCTCTCTAAAATTTTATTCTGGAGACAGATTTTACTTTGTATGGGGTCCTTCCCATGAAATGCCATAATTTTAGTTTTGTTAATTGATATTTCCATATTAAATTTGGCACCTATTTTTTGTAAATTATAAATTGATCGTTGCAAATCATTTTCGGAAAGTGCCAGAAGAGCTAAATCGTCTGCAAAAAGAATAGCATCGAGTTTGAGGTTCCTATTGATGGGTATATATCCTCGTTGTGTTTTCCTCCATTCATTTATTAATTTATTCATGTATATAATGAAAAGCACCGGTGAAAGTCCACATCCCTGTCTTACTCCAGTGTTGATCTTTTCCCAAGAAGATAATTTGCCATCTTGTTTAACAGAGATTTCATTATCTTTATAGATGTTGAAGATAGTAATATATTGTTGTGGAACGTTATCAACAGCTAAAATTTGTAGTAATATATTTCTGTCTACTTTGTCAAAAGCCTTTATGAAGTCAACGAAGGCGATATGAGTTTCTATATTGAATTCCTTGTGCTTTTCTAATAGTAGTTTTAGAGTAAAGAATCCATCTGTACAAGATCTACCCTTTCTGAATCCATTCTGCTCTTCTCCAATTATATTTTCATAAATTTTCCTCAATTTATTCTTAACTATATTAACATAAATTTTATATCCAGAATTCAACAAGCTAATTCCACGATAGTTATCTTTGATTTGGCGACTTCCTTTTTTGAAGATTGGTATTACAATGGATTTGTTCCAGCTTTGTGGTGGTTCTTGTCCTTCCCATATCATATTAAGGAGAATAAGAAATCTGTCTAAAAAATTTTTAGTTGAAAATTTAAATAATTCTTGATTAATGTGGTCTTCTCCGGGAGCTTTGTTACTTTTTAATGATTTAACAACATCAGTTAATTCATCTATAGAAATTTGTTCCAAAGCAGTGTTATTAGAGATTGGTATTTGTAATAAATCATCCTTTTGTGTCCATAAATGATGAAAGTAGGTAAGCCAAGATTCTTTAGATATACAATTTAAATGTGCATTTTCTCTTGAATCATTATTTAAATATTTTAAAACTTTATATATTTTTGGTTGAGGCCTAGTGATATCATTTTCCAAAAATGAGACAAATTGTTCCCAGCTTTGTCTATGTTTTTTGCGAACTTCAATTTTAGCTATGGCTCTCTTCCTATGATACTCTACTTTATCTTCATCTTTTTTTGCAGACAGAAATTTTTTGTATGCTTCACGTTTATCATCAATTACTTTTTTTATGTTTTCATCCCATATCCGTAGTTTTTTTTTCGATTCCATTTGGTTTTGATACCCAGGCTTTCATTTGCTGCTTGTGTCAAAATACTTTGTAGAGCAAGCCATTCTTCTTCAATATTTTCACCAACCGGTGTTTCTTGAACTAGGCGATCTAATCTGCATTTGTATAGCCAGGTAATAGTGGGATCTCGGAAAAGACTTACTTTATAAGTATAGTCCACTTTTTCAAATTTTACATTATTAATTTTAATTTTATTTTTCCATCTCGGTGGCATACGAATTGGACAAACAAGTAAGTAATGGTCTGATTCGATTTCAGGTCCTCTGTAAACTCTTGTATCAAGAACTTTAGATGCTAACTTTTTATTACATATAGCATAGTCAATTATTGGTTTAAGACCCCTGGCTTCCCATGTATATTTGTGACTATCCTTGTGGTTAAATACTGAGTTCATTATTGTGAATTGATTAAACATGACAAAATCAATTAACCGTAAACCATTTCTATTACAGGTTTGCTCTCCATATGGTCCTATATATGTATCAAATTTAGTATTACCAATTCTGGCATTTAAATCCCCCAAAATTATAATCATATCATTATTATTAATTGTGCAGATAACTTTCTGGAAGTCATGATAAAATTTTTCACTTTCTTCTTCATCTCCTTCTACAGGTGCATATATACCTATCACTGTTAAGTATCCTAGAGATAATTTTATTCGGATTTGAATTATTCTTTCATTCCAAAAAGTATAGCTATGTATTGAATTTCTAAATCGTTTATGAATCATAACGGCTACTCCTGCTTGTGCATGAATATGTTTTTTTACACCACTATAAAACTGAATGTAATTTTGAGTTTCTTTGGTGCCTTGTAATTTCTTTTTTGTTTCTGATATTACAGCTAATGAAATCCCCTTTTTGCACAATATATCATCTAATTGATCATCTTTATAGTTAATCCCTTGTACATTCCATGTGCTAAAAAGCAAAATATTTTTTTTCTTCCAAGAGTTGTCCTTTTTCATGCTTTGGTCGTCATTAGTTTGATCCTTCCGGGAAATTCTCGTATAAGACTTGAAAGCATAATAATAGTCCCTTCGATTGGTTGCTGGCCAAAGGAAGGCAAGACCAGTGATGGGGCTGCCATCTTATAGCCTCTGGTCAGGCTTTTCTGGAGAAGAAAAGAAAATAAAGGAAAGAAGAAATGGAAGAAAGGAAAGACTCCCTAGCCCTCGGAAGGTAAAATACTAATGGGTCGAAAATCGTTAGGAGTTAAGGGAGTTTTTACTTTCGGGAGTGGGCGTACAATTGCTTGCTTCCATAATGTGGGATATATAGAGGTTTGTAGTGAGGAGTTGAAAACATGAGTTATGGTAGGTAGTATAACGTCGATTATTTTGTTAAGTAGAGTGATATTTATACGGTCAGTACCTTCTGCTTTTGTTTTTATTCGTTTGAGAGCTTTCTTTATGTCATTTTCTGTAAGATATGAAAAATGAAAATGTTCTCTGTCTGGTGGATTTGTCAATAGTAGTTCACTTGTTGTATGTGTTTTGTTTTTAGGAGTAAAGAATGTGCTTGTAAAATGGTTATTAAGTGTTGTTGATTACTCTTAGGATTGCGATTTCCTCCAGTATATTTATTCTCGTTGGAATGTTTTCTCTATGTATTATTGTGAGGGTGTTATCGATGTTATGCATATGGTGTCCAGCTTGAATTACATGTTTTGCGTAACTTGATTTTCCTCCATTGTAAATGAAATCTCTGAAATGTTCCTTGAATCTAATGTTGAAGCTTCTGTTAGTATATTGCAGTCTGTACATGTTAATTTTTAGATTCCTTTATTCTTGAATTCATCTATTTCTTCGATGATGTTGTTTATTAAATTGTTTAATTTGTTGTCAGTTCTGTAGGATATATTAATATTCATATCGAGCTTTTTTTAGTGTGTTGGCCAATTTTAATGTTTCTTTACCAGTGTACGTGAGAGTTATCCATTTCTTGTTATTTCCATTGGATTCTTTTTCAAGTTTGGTTATGTGGGTAATGTTTTTCTTTTTTGTTTGTTTAGGATTTTATTTATTATTTGTTTGTTGTAGCCGTTAATTTTTGCCACGTGTTTGATGTAATTTAATTCCTTATTATAATTGTATTTATTTAAAGGGAGTTTTAACGTCCTATTTATTAGACTCTTGAATGTACTTATTTTATGTTGAAAAGGATGTCTCGATTTATTGTTTATAGCTAGTGTGTTGCTTGTCGGTTTTCGATAAATGCCAATTTATATTTTGTTGTTGGTGAAGTTTTTTGTTAGGTCCAAATAGTTTTATACTAATCCACACTATCCTCTGTACAAAATTCTCACAACCAAGTCAGTGCTTCAACAAGGGTCAACAAGAACGGACCTAATGCATTCTGCTGATGATAGGATTAGTCCTGAAAGGCCTACAGAGTTTTAAAAGAACCTACAAGGTTTTTAACCGTACATTATATTACTGTGAACTAATACCTCAACGGAAACTTACCATGAATTTTTACTAGTATCGAGACTACAGGAGATTCCACGAGAAAATTAGATATAATTTACTATTGAAATCTTACGTTAAATTGGTCCTAATATGTTTATTAAAGAAACATTTTTCATGAAACCCTTGTAATAAAATATCCTTGTTGCGTAGCGACAGCAGGAATTATGACGTAATAACTACTGTAGCGTTACGGAGCAACGCCACTGAACTTAAAATTACAAATATTACTTAAAATGAAATTAATAAAATAATAATATATCAAATATGAAATAATAACTGTTTCATCTATCAATATATACAGCTCTAGAGATGTAGATAGAACAATTGCCAACTCTTTCTCTATCAGGTAAATAATAAATACATTTTCATATTAAAAATACTTAATATATCATGTGATACAGTATACATATTGTATATTTCAAAGTTATTGTTATTTAGCATTATAAGAAATATAACTTTATAATCACAAATATTCTGGTTTACACCCATTTAAATAACATTTTGTGATTTAAATTAAAATTAAATCGCCTTGTCCTTTAATTAAGTAAACTCCATGACCTAATAGAAATATCAGGCTGTTGTCTATTTGTGCCATTTTACAGATGTAGACGATATTGAAGACAGAATAAGTGTGATATGTG
Source organism: Diploptera punctata (assembly GCA_030220185.1). Taxonomy (NCBI): domain Eukaryota; kingdom Metazoa; phylum Arthropoda; class Insecta; order Blattodea; family Blaberidae; genus Diploptera; species Diploptera punctata. The sequence goes on from JASPKZ010007921.1 coordinate 302,850, forward strand.
GTCAGACTGTGGAGTCCAGCAGGTGTTGTGGTAGCAATTTCCTACAGCTTCATAAATTCCTCTTGTGTCTGTGCAGACTAAGAAAACTTATTTTATAATTACTCTGCAGGGATAAGACTTTTTTAAAGCCTAAATAGAGAGGCACGCACGAATTCCATTACAAAATATCTTGCCCATGTGGAGTCAAACTAGCATTTATTTAATTAACATAATTTTCCTCCTTAGATAATTATCTACTTTCTTTAAGTTAATCCATCCATAATAACCTAGCCCATTGTTCATTCACAGCCCCTCATTTGTCAGGAACCTCTAGATTAAGTTAATTTCCTTAAAACGGAAATCTAAACCCTGAGAATATATTAACTAATCGTCCCGCTAAATAACCCCGTGAGTCCACCGCTCTGGTCTCGAGGTAGCGTGTGCCTTGTCACGCAGCGGGCCCGGGTTCGATCTCCGGTCGGGGCAGTTTTTCTGGGTGAGTTTTATCGGGGTTTTTTCCTCACCTGTAAGACAAATGTCAGGAAAACTTTAAGGCCCAAACGGTCCCCGAAATCATATGGCCATCATTATCATCATCATCCTTCTTATCACTATCATCATCATCATCCTTCACCGGTGTGGAAAGCAACGGAAAGCTACCACACCTAAATTCCCTAGTAAAGCTGCAAGCATAGCATGAAATTGTAATGATTGCAATGAAGGACCTTCTTTCGGGCAGAATTACTATGGATGGAAATTACCCCGTGATTGGCGTAATGTAAAAAATCTGGTTTATCAAAAAGCAAGTGTTTAAAATAGTCTGTTGTAGTGATCTAATGGTGTAACACTTTATGTAGAGTTACTCCAAGCCTCGTGTGTCAAGATAAGTCAGAATGGAGGGTTCTATAGTCCTTATCGAGGCCTTGGCCCCAACCCCAAACAAATGGCGCTATGAATTATATGTGGAATGCTTGATGTATGTCTACCAGGAACACCATACATATCACAGTAGATGAGATATAATTCCACTCATAAAGATTGGATGGGCAATATAATTTATTACTCTGTAATAATTCCTGAATTTCCTGTTTTCGAGAAATTGTAGAAGGAAGTTTGTTAATGACTTTGGATTGATAGCTAGCATTAACTATTATAATGATTGACCCCTCTTCTAAAAAATGATACAGTTGTTCTATTATGGAACCAATATTTAAAACTATCAGCGTTCATTTGAGAATGGTAATCCAATTTCCTGTTTTGCGGTTGAAAACGAAATATTCATTTTCCCTCTTGTACGAATCTAGTTTTTACAGAACCTGCATGACAAATAGGGAGCCTATTTCCTTTACCTATAGGGACTTTGAGACTACTTCTGCCGGTAGAGTCCTGCCAGATATCTTTCGTTGAATGATTTTGATTCACCCACGTCTCATCAAGATAAAATATGGGGCGAGTGTCACCAGATGCCCTAACGTCATGAATAGGTAGCAACTATAGGTAGCCAAGTATTTCACTTCTTTCTAACAGAAATTTTCTACCATGTTCGTTGCTTTATATTAAAAACTAAGATTTTTTAATATCAGTCCCATGGATGTATTGGATCCCTCATATTGAATATTCTCTGACATAATATAAACCAGTTTCTTAATTGTGGAGTATTCACCTCTGTCATACACTTCAAAAATTGTACGGCCATGAAAGTCTTTCTCAAAATCATCTAAACACGTAATGTGTTTTGTTTCCTAGAATGTTCACCAGGAGATTTGAATATAGGTACACCAATTTCTAAATTTCACTGTTTGCCCTGTTTCAAAATACGTGATACTGTATTCACACTTACATTACATGTCCTAGCTCTACGTTCTTGACATTTAGAAAATTCTGTCTTAGGAGGGACCTCTTCCAACGACAATTCTTTAACATAGGTGGTACATATTAAAAATCATACCACGTTGCTGCGAGTATATAATTTGTCCGTTAGGCCTGTTACCTACGACACTGGTACTTGGTTTAGGAAGAGACATTATTTACACTACGAAACACTCTAGCATAAAAATAAAATAAAATAAATATGTACAGTTTCCTAGAAAGCTGAAAGTTTTCAATAACGCCATAGAACTATCACTTAAGAGGGAAATTCTCGTTCGCATACAGTACGTCTGATCACAAAACAATTCATAACGAAGACTGATTTGTAACACGTAGGCATCAAAAAGCAGATTACGAATTTGTTGTTTAGCTGAACTCAGCACTTGTGCCAACAGGTGCTCATAACTCCAGCTGTATACGACGTACGAGAATGAACATTGTACAGTCAGATTCATATTCAATGCTCTATTCAGTGGTGCACTTCAAAGTGAGATCTGATCAATACTTTTTCCGAAAGCAATAAAAAACGCGGAACATATATTTACAGCTAGGAGTCGCCTAGCGCCAACTGTACAACACCGCTCGAATATGTTAGGCTAGATGAAATGCACTAGCCACGCATGCATAATGTATGACTTATAAACAACATAGAGTGAAGCATTATTGAACCGTTACTCAAATTTCGCAGCTAGCGGAGGACTTCCTATAAGGTATTAGCTTTTGTATTTGTGTCGTGTACATCTACAAACGACCTCATCAGACGTGATTTCTGGAGGAATAATTTTCCAGATACGGTGATCCTATAAGAATCTGCCTCACGGATTCTCTATTCGTAAGAAGTCCAGACTGGTATCCACTTAGTTACTTCTCTTTCATATATATATATATATATATGGATTTAAGTGGTGTTGGATTTCAACACATTTTTCCCTTGTCTGTTCAATTACTATTGAAATACGATGACCTGTAGTAATGGTCACTGTGATTGACAAATTTGCTCAGCCAAAGCTGAAGTCTGGTGGCTGTTTCTAATATAAATCTCTTTACTATTGCTTCTTGAATATTGTTCACTAAGTCACGTAAACTACCAGAACTGCACTTTAGCTTGAGGTAATACAGTTTAATAGTATCTTGAAAACGATGAATCAATCCGCTCCAAAAGAACAGGAGCAGCCTGTTCAGGACTCAACTTGAAGAACGTAGATATAGCTCGACGTTCCTCGTCAAGCGTCTATGAAGAACTCTGTATAACTTGTCTCTTCAAAGTAACATTATAGCCTGCTCGAACAAAGCAGGACGGTCTAATGTAAGATTAGCAGAACTCAAAACAAATATCCTGCTCACAAGGTGAAATAGGAAGGTCTGATCGCGGATAGGAGCAGAACTCAACTTGAGGGAGAACTCGACCATATAGCTTGAAGGTCGAGACGATAATGAGTATGGGTAAGTAAATTTACTAACAAGAAACAAGCAATCAGACCGACTGCTTTCATAAATACTAGATAAACAATAAGGTTGATCTGATGCAAACGATGAAACAACTGAAAACAAAGATAAACAGAGATAAACAGAGGAAATTCGAATGTTAACAATAAAGAAGAAAAAAGGAGAAATTCCATTTGAATTCCCTACTGCTTAAAAAAGGCGAAGACGCGTAAACAATAGAATCTCTGCTAAATTAAAATTAACACACATTAAATCTAAGATTTAACAGGCGGTCTGACTACAATGTCCTGTCGGAATTGTGGACTAGTAAAAGTAACCTGGGTCCGGAGACACGTAGAAGTGTTGAGTGAAACCAACAACTAGTGTGAAGAACTGGTTATAAAATGACCGGTGATCCAGAGACTCTATTAACACAAAAGTATGCGTGTAAAGAGTAAAGTATGCGAAACAAATAAAATAAATGCGGAATTTTTTTTTGTAAACGTTAGTAAAGTCTATTAAAGAAATTTAATTTTTTCCATTACCTCCGGCATCCGGGAGAATATTTTTTCCATTACCTAAGACATCCGGGAGAATATTGTAGATCGTGTTAAATGCTTCATAATATATTATGTGAAATGTGCATTCTGTACGTGTATATAATATAGGCTATATATTTTATTGAAAACAATTTGGACTTTAAAACAAATATACGTCCAAAAGACGATAAAAAATTGATTTACATAATTTCAGACAAAATTCCATTATACCTGTTTTCCCATTGGGATTCGAACCTACATCTACGCTCGTCATGATACCTTCATTCTTAACATTCTGCATCATTTAATATATGAACATTTCAGATTAAATGTACTTGTTCCATTGCTTGTTTTGTTCTTAAACTCCCAATTATGTTGTAGTTTATTGCAATTTGGTGAAACGAGTGGACTGAACGTACATTTTGTATTGAACGTAACGGAGGATCTACATAACTAACTAACTCACAAGGTTTATGGACGCGCGGAGAAAGCTCTTTTTCGTCATTTTTGTTCTCTGTGGAAATGGACAGGCTGACCACTTATCACCCACAGGGCCTATAATGTCTGCATTATCATCTGTAAGTTGGTATAAATTACAAGCCGTTAGTGCACGAAGTGCCTTGTATGCCTGTCGGCCCACGAAGTTTATAATATTTTAAAGAACGAAGACACTTAATTTAAAGGAAAGATAGAAAACAACTTTTCCGCAGCGAAGAAAATCATAGTATTTCTCAAGGTAAAGTTAAATATGTTATTACACGCTTTATATTAGCTTGACCTGTATCTGTCTATGTAACGGACCTGTATCTCTGTAACGGAATATTTAAACACGATTTTCACCCACTTAAAACATTGGATCAACTTGAAACTTTGTATACTTGTAAAGGACCCATGACAATACAATACTTTCATAAATTTTTTCTAAAATCCTGGCCAAAATCATCAAAAAATTAAAAAAATAAAAACCGGTATAATAGGTTGCAAATGGTTGGTACGGCCTCGAGAAGGGTGCAGATGCCGACTATGTATACCTTAATAAATCTCGAGAAATGCCAATGCGACTATTTTAGTAGATTTGCCAGCAAGTCCTAATCCTACGTTCTCGTCGTTCTCCCTGACTGCAGTCGTAATAGACTGTAGCTAACAGGATGGGACAAAAGGCGAGTTCTCAGCGCCTTAAAATTGAGACCAGTCGGCTAAGGGAGCAAACCCTAAAAAAACCCAGGTCCTCCATGTCTGGGGGTAAGGCGTCAGACTGGCAACCTGGCCCTGGAAAAAAGTATATCGCTACGTACTTCAGTAAAATATGTCAGCCGGATGGATTTAAATATGACAGATTTAAGCTACAAAATCGAAATTTTGCTATTGGCACATGGAATGTTCAAGGCTTGAATACTAAAGAAAAAGATGTAATAGATGATATTACAGTAATGAATGCAGATATTATTGTTCTCTCAGAAACAAAAAAGAAAGGAAAGGACAGGAAAAATTAGGAAATTATACACATATCTGGACAGGAGTACCAAAAACTAGTAGAGCAAAAAGAGGTATATCCATTTTGATAAAAAAATTAGTTGGTAAAATATATAGTGTCTTGGGAAGCAATTGAGGAAAGAAATATTAAATTAAATCTCAAACATTTTTGGAAAGAGCTTATAATAATATTAGTATATGCCATAAATGAGGATGCAACAACCATAGAGAAAAATGAATTGTTTGACAAACTGTGAGAAATTTTGGACAAAATAAAAAAAAAACATCAAAAAGTAATAATAACAGGAGATTTTAATAGTCGAGTAAGAAGTAGAACGAAAGATGATGTGATTGGACCCATTTGGGGAAAAGGTGGAAAATGGCAATGGAGATGATAGATTGATAAGTTTATGTAACCAACATGGCTATATGATAATGAATAGTTTCTTCCAAAATCGGGAAATACATAAATACACAATGGAACAGCCAACAAAAAGTGTCAAATAAATAATTGATTATATAATTGTGAAACGAAAACGTGATATGATAGTGAAAGATGTTAGAGTGTATAGAAAACCAGATTGCGAAGTGATCAATATATGCTTTTGGGAACATTCATATTAACAAGTAGGAAAAAACAAAATATTGAAGCAACGGAAGACATAATAAATACAACCCCTTTGAATGAACAAAGATATAAAGCAAGTTTACTCTATGATGGGAGTGCAAAATATCTTTTTCAATCAAGATTAAAGCAAAAACTTAATTTAAATGTAAATAAATCTGCAGTGGAAATGTATGATCAACTAAAGGAAAGTATACATTCAGCAGCTTTAGAAGCAGTTGGGACAGAAAATCGAGAACTGAAAGAAATAATGAATGGTTTAATCAAGATATTAAAAAATTAGTAGAAGAAAAAAGAAAGCACGGATGAAATGGTTATCAGATCACTCAACAACATCTCGAAATGAATATATCACTTTAAAACATAAAACAAAGGCGGAAGTGAGAAGATCAAAAAATGAGTAAAGTAAAGTTATCCTACAACAGGCCCGGAGGAAGTTAAGGGTCCCACTTTTTCTGGACAATCGGCACTTGATGTCAGCCGGGTACAAAAAGTGAGTACTGGGATGATATATGCTCGAATATAGATCATTCGATTGGATATGCTAGATCCAAAGAAGCTTGGAAAACATTACAAAATATCAGGAAATCAGAAAGAAAGAAGATAAATATTCAGTTGATAAGACCATCAGAATGGATGCAACATTATAAAGGTTAACTTCAAGAAAATAGAAATTAGTTTCAACTTCAAGATACGGATGTAGAATATAAATTTGACACTCCAGAGATAATAGAACATGAAGTGAAAGTAGCTTTGAAAGAGGCAAAAAATGGGAGAGCACCAGCACCAGGAAATATTCAGAAGGAACTCCTAAAACATGGAGGAGATATTTTAGTAATATTTTTAACAAAATGTTTTAATAAAATTGAAATTGGAGACGATATCCCAGAAGACTGGAATTTGTCGTACATTACTCCTATTTTTTAAAAAGGTAATAAAAACTGTGTTCCAATTAAGGAGGTATAAGCGTTATACCTTAAACAACTAGGATTTTTAGTAAAATTATAAATTTTAAGATAACTTAAGAGAAGAACAATGTGGATTCCGGAGTGGAAGATCATGTATTGATAATATTTTCTGTATTAGACAATTACAAGAGAAAATACTAGCAAAAAATAAAGAACTACATATTACCTTTATTGATTTAGAGATGGCATATGATAGTGTACCTCGACAATTGTTATGGACGTATTTTGTACAAAAGTAGACCAAGGACACATTACAGAGAGCAGTGAAGCCAATCGGGGTGTGAGACAAGGTTGCATTTTATCACCAATGCTATTTAATCTATTCGTTGATGATATTGTAGACGTAATGCTAGAAGGAGAAATTGAGGCTCCGGAGATAAGAAATTTTGAAGTCCCAGTCCTGTTGTATGCAGATGATTTAATTATCTGTTCCAAGACAATCAAGGGATTGCAAAGAGGTCTTGACCTACTGGAAATATACTGTAGGAATTGGGGATTGACTGTAAATGTTAGTAAGACAAAAACAATGACCTTTAAAAATGGGACGGTTTATGGTAGAGCAGAGGAATGGAAATACAGAGATCAAGTACTTCAAAACGTGTACTGTCTTTTAAGGTAAAGGTCGTCCAAAATTGAAATCAAACACTCCCACAACACTCGATGATTATAGACCAATTAGTATTATTATCTGTTTGTCCAAAGCACTGGAACACATAATACACTCACAGTTAACAGATTACCTCACCACACACGACTTACTTGATGGGCATCAATCTGGTTTTAGAACGGGACACTGCACTACTTGTAATTGTAGAGGACATAAGAAGCTGCTTGCGAGCTCCGTGCAGGCCCACAACTGCAGCAGAAGGCGTCTCTGGGGGCACACCAGGGCACGGCTCGGACCAGTGCAGAGGGGAGCAACTGTACTGGTTCCTGGCTCAGCCTACGGGCTCGTGGACAAACTGTGGGGTCGCCAGGAGATGAGCACCTGGATGTACTAAAGTCTCACACTGTGGGGCTTGTGGACTCAAGCCCTAGTCGGTCTCACAACGGCTGCAGGATACGTCCCTGGAGGCAGAACAAGGGAACGGTCGGTGGATCTGCGACAGCAGTCCTCCCGGCTAGGCTCAAGGAGCCCGTGGACCAACTGTAGGGTCGTCAGGAATGAGCGACCTGACGACTACGAAGCTCAGCAATTCCCAGCAGTTGCAACTCCAACACCTTCTCCCTAGAGGTGTTGGTTTCAAAGCCGAGAACTTGAACGTGGACGCGAACTTAGATAGGGAGGACCAATCTGGGACTTGGGAGTATGGTCATGATAACCGATGTATCCCAAGGGGTGGGGGAAGGGCCTAGATGTCACATGTTGGTATGCAGCCGAAATTAAATCTCTCATTTCTTTCTTTTTTTAATGAGACGATTTTCATTTTTATATTGCTTTTCACTTGTGCCCATACAATTTCGGTAGGATTAAGTTCGCAGTGGTATGGTGGCAAGCGAATAACATGTTTTCCTGCTGATTTAGCCATCTGATTAATTATGCATTTATGATAAGTGTCTCTGTTTTGAGTGACAATAAAAAGAAGCTCCCGTCTTAACATATTTTCAAAAGGGATTTTCTTTTGATTGTGCCACTCTATAATGTTATTTTTTCTCCAGGAATTTGTAGGCAAACGTTCGCTTTTCCGACTATGATAGCCAGCCGGCATTGTCTAATACTATCACAGATCCTTCAGGGATATTGGGCAACAATTGCTCGGCGAACCACTTTTCACATACTTCACCTGTAATTTCATCGTGGACGTCTACCGTGTTCTTTTGGCACAGAAATGTTAACATGGCATCATTGACGAATCCATTTTCATTCCCTGCATGAACCAACGCAAACCTTGACCCACGACCCATCGGTGGCTTAATATCTCTGCTAACACCCTCAATTACTGCTTGACGAACACTTTAAGTTTGGTATATTTCCATTCCTTTGTCACGGTATGACCTATGTTTACCCAAGACTCAACTGTATAAAAAATAGATTTCCCTTCATTCTTAAATTTGTTTAAAACTTTCAGATATTTATGACGCCACCAGATTATATCATCCCTTTCAATAAGGGCGCATTTTTTGGCCCTACTTACACATTCAAATCCTATATCATGAAGAAAGCTATTTAAAGTAGACTTCGAAAAAATTGGTAGCGTAACATCACTATTTACCTTGCTTAATATTATATTTGTCCACCGCTGTGGTCTCGAGGTACCGTGCTGCCTTGTCACACAGCGGGCCCGGGTTCGATCCCCGGTCGGGGCAGTTTTTCAGGGTGATGTTTTTATCGGGGTTTTTCCACACCCGTAAGACAAATGCCAGAAAAACTTTATGGCCCAAACGGTCCCCGATATCATATGGTCATCATCATCATCATCCTTATCATTATCATCATCATCATCATCATCCTTCACCGGTTTGGAAAGCAACGGGAAGCTACCACACCTTCAATTCCCAAGTAAACCTGCAAGCATTGCATGAAAATCCTATGATTGCAGTGAAGGACCTGCCTTCGGACAGAATTACTATGGATGGAATATTATATTTAGTGTTGATTGTATTTTCTCAAAGAACAAGGAATGAGCGATGCAGCGGACTCCGCTTTGTACTATTCCATCGTACGTCATTAATCTGGCATTTTTTGTTTGCTCGCTCATTTAGGTTTCTTTTTGCTGGCGTGCTAAAAGGATCTTTCGTTGTTCCTGTCTAATTCTATACATTAAACGTTCCGAACACCCGGTAGCTTCTGCTGCCTGTTTAACTGCCTGGATAACGTTCCTTTTCGTTAAAAAAATAATTAAATATGTTCAATACTATATTGCGTTTTTTACTGTGCAGTTCGCCAATACTACGTCGCTTAGCTTCTATATTCATAATTAATATAATACAATAATAATAAATATGAAATTGAAGAATTTTATGGAAAATATATGAACCAAAGACAATTGAGAGCCACTCACATTTGAACTTGACTCAACAACTATCACAACACTAAGATCTGAGCCTGAGGAAGTGCAGAGTCAAACGCGATCAGAAATGAAAAGTGACACCTAAGTAAACAAATTTTTTCTGCGATAAAGTATGAATGCGCAATGATACCGAAGTCTGGTTTGTTTTAAAAACTATTTGAGACTTTTATAAACACGTATTCTCGCATTGTCACCAACAAACAATCAATAACAAAAACGTTTCTCGCTACATAACATTTTTGTGTTACCATCCGATAATTTTTAACAAGTATTTAATAAAAAATAAATAGTTCCCTTCTTATGTAAAAATTATTGTCAAGGGAAAGACAGTGTAATCTATAAACATCAGGCAACCCACAAAAAAATTCTTAATCTAACATTATCACTAGTTTTCTACCAATCGTGTGATAATTTTTTATCTGCAAAAATATAGAATCGCGCCAAAATAATGTATTTGTGAAAACTATTCATTACATTAATTACTCAAGACTTAAAATTTATACATTCAAAAAGGGCGGAATATTCTCTATACGACCATATCATCATTTTATTAAATTCATCACTTCCATTTTTTTAAATTGGCAACACCGCGGGAGTAGAAAAATATATAGCTAATATCAGGATGTAGGAGTGTGAGTGAGAGAGGTACATACTACATCTAATTCCGTACTGTCTTTTAAGTTTGAGACAATCTATATAGCCATTTTCCAGAGTCTGGGATAGGTCCCGAACATTATAGAGGCATTAAAAATGTGGGTTATTGTCGGAAGAAAAATGTCAATTATTTTTTGTAGGAGAGTTATTGTTATATTGTCTATTCTTTGTGCTTTAGATTTAATACGTAATAATGCTCTTTTGACATCATCAGGTGAGATGTAGGAAAGAAGAATTTGTTTCATGTGAGTAGAGATATGGTACTAGTTCATCATTGTCGTTTGTTTGTGTTGTAGATTGTTGTCAATAGAGAGGCGGGTGAAATGGTCATTCAACTCATCTAGTGGTAGGTCAGCTGTTTCTACCTGCATTTGGCTATGGCAGAGGCCAATTGATTTTTAATTTTCCCACATGTCAGATGAGGTGGACATAGATTGTGTTTTAATACTATGGGCATATTTTAGTTTTGCATTTCTAACTGTTTGATTGACTTTACTCCTCAGATGTTTGTATGTCTGTAAGTCTGTCAGTTCTTTATTCCTCCTGTATCTCCTGTATGCTACGCCTCTCTCAGTCATAAGGAAGTGGATATTATCAGACATGCAGGGTGCAGGTGGTCTGTTTAAATGTTTATATTTCGTCTCTGCCTTAATAGACAGTACATGTAAAATGGAGCGCGCTGATGCCTGATCTACTGCATAGACAAAGATGTGCGAGGCAAGGAACAGATGTGTCAAAACTCTTAAAACCACTTAAATGTGAGTGAAAAAACGTGAAATGCCCAATATATTAGTTATTTTCACGTACGTTCACCTTATGCCCTACTGATCGAATGAAAATACAACTATTTAGGCCTACGAATTAAATGCCAAAAAGCTCAGAGTGCGATTTAAATGCACACATTATAATACAAGGAAAAAATTATCATGAATTATAAATAATTATGATATAGGCTAATAAAGTTATAATAAATTTAATTTATAATATATGCCTATTTCAAGAAATATTCTACATAAATAAATATAGAAATTATAATCAGTTTAACATACAATTTATTTAACTTTTTAAGAATATAATATTATAAGAAGTTATATTTAATTAAATATTCAATAATTTTTATAATATTAACATTTTTAACGATTATAATAATATTAAAGCTTTTATAATAAAAAAAACTGTTCACGAATATAATAATATTAGGAAAGTAATAGTTGAAATAGGTTAGAAACCATCTAGCCTGTCCACAATTCTCTGGCAAAGGTGTTATTCTTTCCATAAGTTCCCCCGTGTCTCTGGATGATCCAGGTTTAGCCGAATCGGAACCAGTGGGCGATGCATGGAAGGAGGAAAGCGGAGAAGAAGAGGAAGAAGAAGAATAAGAAGAAAAAGATGATGATAAATATATCAAAAATGGTTCCTCGTCATCTTGAATCTCTTCTGATTTCCAGAGATCACTTTCAATTTTCTTTGTACGGTCCAAGTAGTTTGCCCAATTTTGTACTGTCACGTGTTCGTATGCAGCCGAAATTAAATCTCTCATTTCTCGTTTCTTGAATGAGGCGTTTTTCATTTGTATATAGTTCTTTACTTGTGCCCATACCATTTCGATAGGATTAAGTTCGCAGTGGTATGGTGGCAAGCGAATAACATGTGTTCCTGCCGAATTAGCCACCTGATCAATTATGCATTTGTCATCATGTCTCTGTCTTGAGTCACAATAAAAAGAAGCTCTCGCCTTAACATATCATTATCAAAATGGATTTTCGTTTGATTGAGCCAATCTATAATGTTATATTTTCTCAAGGAATTTGTAGGCAAACGTTCGCTTTTCCGACTATGATAGCCTGCATTGTCTAATACTATCACAGATCCTTCTGGGACATTGGGCAACAATTGCTCGGCGAACCACTTTTCATACACTTCACCTGCAATTTCATCGTGGACGTCTGCCGTGTTCTTTTGGCACAGAAATGTTAACTGGGCACCATTAACGAATCCATTTTCGTTCCCTGCATGAACCAACGCAAAGCTTGACCCACGACCCCTAGGTGGCCTAAAGACCTGTGCTAACACCTTCAATTGCTGCTTGACGAGCTCTTTTAATTTTGGTATATTTCCATTATTTTGTCGCGGTGTCACCTATTTTTACCCAAGACTCATCTTTATGAATAAATAAAGTAGTAGTAGTAGTAGTAGAACTTTATTAGACAAAAAGTAAGATATTTACAATATTAATTACAAATATGGGTCGCATGGGGAGTAAGCCGTACGTGCTGTTGACAGTCCGCTACAATAAAGTAATAATTGGTACCAGTGTAAAGAAAAATAAACAACAAAAAAATCAATAACACTACAACTACATAAAGAAAGCACAATAATATTACAATTATATAATAACACAATAGCATTATACACTAAAAACATTAAAATTACAATTACATAAAGGAAACATAATAATATTACAATTGAACAATAACACAATAGCATTATACACTAATTAATTTATATATAATTGTTAAGAATTAATGGTATTGCATTTTGATAACATATATTTATTCATGAATGAGTGTTGTCCTTATTTTCCGCGTTTTGTCCAGAAATTTACCGAGGTTTATCCAATTTTCTGGATTTACCAATAACTCGTAACATGCCAATCTTTCCCGATTTGAATTTAGAAATCTTTCCGGTAATAATTGACGTCTCCAATATTCTAAATCATTACATTTTCCTAATATATGTATCTCATCTTCAAAGTTCCCCTAAACCAAGCAAGCCCTGATCTCTCCTTAAATCCTAGGTTGAGTATATACGATTCTTTTCCCCAGACGTGTTTTAGGTCTCTTTGTAAACACAGTGAGCGTTTTCCTGTACATTCGGCAAAAGTATCTTGTTGGTTTATATCTAAGTACCTCCTCCTTATTTTTCTCCACACGTTCTTGCGATTTTCAGTCCCTTTTCCCCATATCCAGCCCATCCCGATCTTTTGGAGTTCTCTCCTAAACTCGTCTGCCCAAAATTTAACATCTATGTTTTTAATTTGGTGGTCGTAACAAATTGCTCTAAGCATTGTTTGTTCACCTTGGATTACTCGCAACCAGTATTTGAGTACACGAATTTTACAGTTTATGTCGTCCTGGAATGACCGAATTCATATAAAATTCCATAGTAAGAAACGGCCTTACTAAGTCCTGTAATATATTTTAGAAAATGCGTATATATCTTATTTAGTACTTCCGTTCTTTGAAAACCCCAAATCTCACTACCATAGTGCATTACTGGCCTGACCATACATTTTTTCTAATGTGCTGACTGGAATATCAGGCACTCGACCCAGAATACCGAGTACTCTGTTAAGTTGTCCCCTCCCTTTAAATAATGCTATATTCAATATGTTGTTTCCACTTCCCGTTCATTTTCAACGTCGTACCAAGATGTTTAAAATGTTTCACGTTTTGAAGTACTTGATCTCTGTATTTCCATTCCTCTGCTCTACCATAAACCGTCCCATTTTTAAAGGTCATTGTTTTTGTCTTACTAACATTTACAGTGGATCCCCAATTCCTACAGTATATTTCCAGTAGGTCAAGACCTCTTTGCAATCCCTTGATTGTCTTGGAACAGATAATTAAATCATCTGCATACAACAGGACTGGGACTTTAAAATTTCTTATCTCCGGAGCCTCAATTTCTCCTTCTTGCATTACGTCTACAATATCATCAACGAATAGATTAAATAGCATTGGTGATAAAATGCAACCTTGTCTCACACCCCGATTGGCTTCACTGCTCTCTGTAATGTGTCCTTGGTCTACTTTTATACAAAATTTAACATGTTTATAAATTGACATTAAAGCATGTATCATTTTATGAGGCAATCCTTTCCGATTTAATTTTTCCCAAAGTGCGCTTCGGTCCACAGTATCAAATGCCATCTTAAAATCAATGAATGCACAAAATAATTTACCCCCCTTCATTTTCAGATTGTCATCAATTAATGTTCTCAGAACAAATACGTTGTCCACCGTGGAGTACCCTTCTCTAAAACCTGCCTGATATTTTGAGAGCCTATTGTTCTCTTTAGCCCATTGTCTTATTCGTTCGTAAAGTACTTTACAATATATTTTTCCGAACACTGACAAGAGACAAATTCCCCTGTAACTTTCTGGTATCTGTGCCCCACCTTTCCCTTTGTATAGCGGTTGGATGACACCTGTCGTCCAAGCTTCCGGATAATCTCCTCCATTAAAAAGTTTGTTGAATGCAGTTTTCAAAACGTCTAATAATTTATTGGATGATATCATATTTATTTTTCAAGAATTCCCCTGGTATTCCATCAATTCCAGGTGCTTTTCCATTCTTTAAACATTTAATGGAAGAAACCACTTCATTTTTCGAAATATCCTGATCCAGTAATTGAATATGAATTGGGTCAGGGATCTCAACTATATTTCTATCTATCTTCGGGTTTTTACAGCTGCTGCCGTCTTCCCGTGCCAAACCTCCAAAGCCTACGGTCTTGGGCATCTTCGATGCTTAGCCCTCTAGCTTGCATTACTGTCTTCATGTTTTCCTTCCATGTTAACCTTGGTCTTCCTCTTTTCTTCTTTCTGTTAGGATGCCATTCATATAGTTGCTTCGGCCATCGCTCATCTTCCATTCTTAAAACATGTCCTAACCACTTTAATTCCTTTTCCTCAATTCTTTCAATTATGCTTTCTTCTGCTTCCATTTTGTTTCTAATTTCCTTATTTGTGACACGTTCTAATTTAGACTTTCTGGCACTTCTTCGTAAATAATCCATTTCTAGAGCTATTAGTCTATTCTTGTAGTACTTATTGATTGTCCATACCTCACTTCCGTACATTGCAAACAGATTCCACCAATGTTTTACCAATATATTTTTTGTGTCTTTCCAAATATGCTTATCCCACCATATGGAATTTAATGATGATATTATTTTGCTACTCAATTCAATTCTATGTTTTATGTTCTCTTTGCCTATACCTTCGATGTTATCCATAATCATTCCCAAATATTTAGTTTGTTTCACTTGCTTTATTTGGATTCCATCTTCCAATACTAAGTTTTCTCTTTCATTGCTATTTATTGCCAGATATTCTGTTTTTTGTAAATTTACTGTGAGACCCCATGATTCATATGTGCTTTTCAACCTTTTTATCATGAATTCCATATCAAAATTGTCTTGCGCTAAAACCAGTTGATCATCGGCAAATTGTAATGTCAGCAAAAATCTATTGCCTATTGGGATCCCCATACCTTTGCAGCTTTGTTTCCATTTCGTTAATATAAATTCTACATAAATATTAAATAAAAAATTGGTGATAGACTGCACCCTTGTTTCAATCCCTTTGAGGTGTTTATAGGATTAGACATTATATTTCCCATTTTAACATAAGCGGAGTTATCTTTATAGGTTTGTTTAATAATTTCTATTAGGTTTCTGTCAATATTGTATTTCTCCAATACTTCCCATAATTTGTTCCTCGGAATTGAGTCATAAGCTTTCTCTAAATCTATCATTGTCAAATGGGTTTCTTCTCCAACTGCAGTCCGTTTTTCAATTAACTGTTGTATTGCAAATATATTGTCAACACATGACCTTCCTGGTCTGAATCCATTTTGATCTTCTCCTAATTTGTCTTTAACATCTTTTTGTAACTTTGTTTTTAATAACTTCGTAAATATTCTATATAATGTGTTATTTATACTTAGTCCTCTGTAGTTTTTTGCGTCTCTTCTATCGCCCTTCTTGTATATTGGTACTATGTAGCTTATTTTCCATTCATCAGGAATCTTCTGTATTGCAATGCACTTATTATACAAGTCCCTCAATCTACCTATTAAATTTTTGGGCCATATTTAATTAACTCATTTGGTATGTTTCCCGGCCCTGGTGCCTTTTTATTCTTTAGGGTTTGAATTTCTAATTCTATATCTATTGTATCAAATTCCAGGGCGTTCATTTCTATGGATGGATTTTCTGTTGTTTCCATAAACTCATTTCTAGTTTCTGACAGTAAAGCTTTGTAATGTTTTTTCTGCGTCTGATTTTGCTAACAAATTTATCTTGCTGGGTCCTTGGTTGGTTTTCAGTGTTTTTAGAAATCTCCATACTTCTGATGATTGTGATCCTCCTATATAACTTTCTATTTCTTGGCATTTGCTTTTCCATAATTTGTTTTTTTCTTCTATCACTTTCCTTTTAACTTTGGCGTTTGTTCTCTTGTATTCTATCCAATTTTCTGTTGTTTTATTTGCCAACCATTCTAAGTAGCATTTTTTCTTCTTTTTGGTTAATTCTTCAATATCATCATTCCACCAATCTTGGGTATTTTGTTTTTTATTTATTGTGCCTAATGCTTCTTTTGCTGCCGAATGTATTATTTCCTTTAATTGATTATATTCTTCTTCTATGTCTTCCTTGTAATCCAAATTCTCAATTTTAATCCTCAGTCTTTCTTTATATAAGTTTTTGATACTATCCTGATTAAATAAATACAGTTTAAATTTTTCTTCCTGCTTCGGTTGCATTGTTGATTCCCTTGCTTCATCATGCACTTTTTTCCCTGTAGGGAATTTGGGGATGATCTGTGCTGTGAGTAGATAGTGGTCAGAACCACAATTTGCTCCTCTTTTAACCCTTGAGTCCTTAATAAATAAGGAAGTATTTTGCTTTACAATTATGTAGTCTATTATTGATTTCTGATTGAGACTAGGTCGTTCCCAAGTAAATTTATGAATATCCTTATGGTCGAAAAATGTGTTTACTATCTTTAATTTATGTTGTTTGCACATCTCTATGATTCTATTTCCATTATCGTTGACTTCTTGTTCCCCATATTTTCCTACTGCTTCATCATTGTTTCTTCTACCCACTTTCCCATTTAAATCTCCCATTAGTATTAATTCTTCATTACTTCGTATTTTCTCAATTTGTTCCACTAATACTGAATAGTACTTTTCTTTCTGACTCTGTGCAGCATCATCTGTTGGTGCGTAGACTGCTAAGAACACCATTGTTCTTCCCATAAGCTTCATTTTAATCTTTAGGCATCTTTCATTAATATGTTCATATTCTGCTATATTTCCTTGATTATATCTTAACCTCTCATTTCCCAGCACCCTATCAAAGTAACTTCTCCATTCCCCGGGCGTTATTCTTGTCCGATTTATGGACTTTACTTTGAGTTCCCCTATCGCTTTCCATATGTCCGCAATGTTACCACTTTCAGTCGCGACTCTCATTTCTTCGGATATCTTATTTTGCCATGTTAGTTTTGTTTCTCCCAATAATTCTTTATATTCCTTTCTCTCTTGCGCATAATTTTTTCTGCTTTCATCTTTGTTTTCTTTTCTAAACTCTAAAAGACTACTTTCGACAAACTCCTTCTTCTTTCTACATGCATTATTGTACCACCTTTTTCCTTCTGGTTCATTGCGTATTTAACCTTGAATTTTTCCCCTGCTTTTTGAAAAGATTCTGTCAAAGTTTTAATAATTTCCTCCCCGCTAAGATCATTTAATTGCAGATCCTGTATTAGCGTTTCCAAACTCCTGATAAATTCTTCTCTCCGATCCTCGATCCACCTGAAACGTGTAATTAGCCGCAATATTGTTGCCAACTCATCATTAACTGTCTCACTAATACCTTTCATATTTAAAATAAGTTTGTTTGGGAAGTGGTGTGATTCGATTCTGGAAACTATACAGAAATTACTTAGGACTGGAATCATGTCTTGTGTGCATATTGAATAATCGATTACGCTACCTCCATTTTTATTTAATAAATGTCAGTTCTCCATTTTTATCTTCCCCATATTTCTCATTCAGGATTTCAAGTTCAAATGCATCGCAAAAATCTAGCAATTGGTTTCCTTCTGAATTTAAAATCTTACCTTTGCTTCTCCTACCCTCACCTCGTGTTTCATTATCATCTGATTTTATAGTGATATAACTAAAACAACACGCTTTATTAGAAAACCCCGAAATAAAAAATGAAATGTAATTTTAATTTCCAACACGCTTGGGATAACATTAAAGTGGCCAACAAAAAAGTCATCTCCAACACGTATAGAATGAAACTAGAGTTATCAACAAAAAGATAATCATTTTTACCATCAAAAGCGTGGGGTGCTCTATATCAATTAATATATTTGATAATAAACAGATATTGGTAAAAGTAAAGTCTCTAAGAAGAAAATGTAAAAATCATAAAAAGCACCCCACGCTTTTGATGATAAAATTATTTTCTTTATGTTGATAACTCTAGTTTCATTCTATATGTGTTGGAGATGATTTTTTGTTGACCACTATAATTTTATCCCAAGCGTGTTGGAAATTAAAATTATTTTTCATGTTTTAATTCTGTTTTCTAATAAAGCGTGTTGTTTTAGTTTTTTAAAACAATTTTTATTTAATTTAAATTTAATATTTACAGAATAAGATAAAAATATAAATATCTTTAAATTCGATGCTATTGTAGTATGAGCTAAAAATAATACTCTTCTAAAAAAATCCTCCCAGCCGGATTTGAACCAACGACCTATGGATTACTGAAATTATATACCACTACAGCTCACCGCTCTATCAACTGAGCTCTTACAACGATTGACTAAAAAGTCGACAAGTCCGCAACCTATTATACCAGTTTAAGTTTTTTTTTTATTTTCTGATGATTCTGGCCAAGATTTTTTTAAAAATATGAAATTATTGTATTGTCACGGGTCCTTTACATGTATACAGAGTTTCAAGTCAATTCAATGTTTCTAACTGAGTGAAAATCGTGTTCAAAGATTCCGTTACATAGATACAAAGACACTTTTTTTTTATTTTCTGATAATTCTGGCCAGGATTTTAGAAAAAATATGAAATTATTGTATTGTCACGGAACCTTTACAAGTATAGAAAGTTTCAAGTCTATCCAATGATTTTAAGTGGGTGAATATTGTGTTGAAGATTCCGTCATATAGATAGATTCTGGTGAAACTAATATAAAGCGTGTATATAAATAATAGTTTTAAAAAACTAAAACAACACGCTTTATTAGAAAACCGAACAAATAAAAATGAAAAATAATTTTAATTTCCAACACGCTTGGGATAAAATTCAAGTGGTCAACAAAAAAATAATCTCCAGTACATATAGAATAAAACTACAGTTATCAACAAAGAGCAAACCATTTTATCATTAAAAGCGTGGGGTGCCCTATATCAATTAATATATTTGATAATAAACAGATATTGGTAAAAGTAAAATCTCGAAGAAGAAAATGTACAAATCATAAAAAGCACCCCACGCTTTTGATGGTAAAATGATTTTCTTTTTGTTGAAAACTCTAGTTTATTTCTATATGTGTTGGAGATATGGTATCTTTACCTTGTCGTGGTGGAGTGGCTTGCGTGCTTAAATGATCCTGAGAGCTATGCCGGCGGTAGCATTGCTGCCGATAGGGTTACCCATGCCGGACTGGTCGAAGGTGATAAGCCAGACGAAAAAAGTACCTTGGGCGAAAGAGTGACGATCTTTCACCGTAAAAATATAACCGTCAAGAAATGCGGACATGGGTTCATCTGGGGTAAAATTTTCCGGAGGTCAAATAGTCCCCCATTCGGTTCTCCGGGCGGGGACTACTTCAGGGAACCCATGCCAAATATAAGCTAGCAAAAATTAAATGGTTACACGAGACAAATGAGGTAAATTTAGAGCAATTGGGTAGTGTTAGGCGGGAAACCACCAAGTTACTAAAGAGTAAAAAGAGGGAATATTTGAGAGAGAAGATTAATGATCTTGAAATGAATGCAAAAAATAGGAACATTAGAGAATTATACCAGGGAATTAGTATAGAGAAGAAGGGGTTTCAGGCTAGAACAAACATAATTCGGAATGAAAATGGGGATATGATTGCAGATTCTAAGGTATATTAAATATATGGAAAGGTTACTTTAATCAGCTATTAAATGTATATACAGAACAGGACATTGAGGAGGATAATTTACACACAGCAGAAATGCTAGTCGCAGAGCCAAGTGCATTAGAGGTTGAAATGGCGATTGAAAAATTGAAGATGTATAAAGCATCAGGTTCAGATGAGATCCCAGCAGAACTGATAAAATCAGGGGGAGAAAAATTGATGGACAAGATACGCTGGTTGCTTAGTATGATTTGGGAAAAAGAAGCTCTTCCAGATGAATGGAAGGAATCAATTATCGTACCAATTTATAAGAAAGGAGATAAAACTGATTGCAACAACTACAGGGGCATCTCATTACTTTCAACTTCGTACAAAATTCTAACAAATATATTAGTAAGCAGACTTACTCCCTATATTGATGACATTCTAGGAGATCATCAATGTGCATTTAGAAGAAACAGGTCTACAACAGATCAGATTTTCAGTATAAGACAGATTTTAGAGAAGAAATGGGAATATAATGGTACTGTACATCAACTATATGTAGACTTCAAAAAAGCACATGATTCAATTAAGAGGGAGAAGTTATATAGTATCTTGCTGGAGTTCGGAATTCCTAAAAAGTTAGACTTATACGAATGTGTCTAAATGGCTCAAAGAGTAGGGTGCGTGTAGGCAAACAGTTTTCAGACACTTTCGAAATCCAGAATGGGTTGAAGCAAGGAGATGCACTATATCCTCTACTATTTAATTTTGTACTAGAGCATGCCATTAAATCTTTAGAGAATGAGGAAGGCTTACAACTGAATGGTATTAATAAGCTGTTAGTTTATGCTGATGATGTAGTACTATTGGCCGATAGCGAGGAGATACTAAAGGCCAACATGCACACACTATTGAGTAACACTAAGAAATTAGGACTGGAAGTAAATATCAGTAAAACTAAATATATGGTCACACGTAGAAATTCAGTATATAATGGAAATGGACAGCTAATGACAAATGAGGGAAATTTTGAGGAAGTGGCTGAATTCAAATACCTAGGAACAATAATCACAAATAGGAATGAGATGCACAAAGAAATGAAACATAGATTCAATTCTGGAAATGCATGCTATTATGCATTGCAGAGACTTTTGACGTCCCAACTCCTTTCAAAAAACGTTAAGCTGAAGATATATAAAACTATTATTCTACCAGTTATATTATATGGGTGCGAAACATGGACTCTTACTTTAAGGGAGGAAAGGAGATTACGAGCATTTGAGAATAAAGTTCTTAGGAAAATTTTTGGACCAAAGAGAGATGAACAGACAGGTGAATGGAGAAGACTACATAACAATGAACTACATGGTCTTTATAGGAAGCCAGATATAATAAGAGCAGTTAAGTCTCATATACTGCGATAGGCAGGACATGTTGTGCGTATGGGGAATGAAAGATGTGCATGGAAACTTCTTGTAGGAAAGCCAGAGGGAAAACGCCCAGTTGGTAGACCAATAATGAGGTGGGAGAACAACATTAACTATGATTTAAGGGAAGTAGATTATACAGGGAATGATAGGAAAGCATTAGCTCAGGATAGGGATTATGGAGAGCTTATGTCCGCGCGGCCATGAACCTTCGGGTTCGATAGTGCCAGTGAGTAAGTAAGTAAGAGTAAGTATGTGTTGGAGATGAATTTTTTGTTTACCACTTTAATTTTATCCCAAGCGTGTTGGAAATTAAAATTATTTTTCAATTTTTTAATTCTGTTTTCTAGTAAACCGTGTTGTTTTAGTTTTTTAAAACAATTTATATATATTTTTTAGATTTAATATTTACAGAATAAGATAAAAATGTAAATATCTTTAAATTCGATACTATTGTAGTATGAGCTGAAAGTAATACGCTTGTAAAAAACCCTCCCAGCCGTATTTGAACCAGCGACCTATGGATTACTGAAATTATATATCACTAGAGTTCAGCGCTCTACCGACTGACCTCTTACAACGATTGACAAGTCCGCAACCTATTATACCAGTTTTAATTTTTTTCTGATGATTCTGGCCAAGATTTTAGAAACAAGATATGAAATTATTGTATTGGCACGGGTCCTTTACAAGTATACAAAGTTTCAAGTCGATCCAATGTTTCTAAGTGGGTGAAAATCGTGTTCAAAGATTCAGTTACATAGATACAAATACACTTTTTTACACGCTTTATATTAGCTTGACCTGTATCTATCTATATATCCATCCATCCATCCATCTATCTGTCTATGTAACGGAATCATTCAACGCGATTTTCACCCACTTAGAAACATTGGATCGATTTGAAACTTTTGTATACTTGTTAAAGACCCGTGACAATACAATAATTTCATATTTTGTTTCTAAAATCACGGCCAGAATCATAAGAACATTAAAAAAGTATCTTTGCATCTATGTAACGGAATTTCTGAACATAATTTACACCCACTTGGATCGACTTGAAACGTTGAATACTTGTAAAGCACCCGTGACAATACAATATTTTCATATTCGTTTCTAAAATCCTGACCAGAATCGTCAGATAATCTAAAAAAGTGTCTTTGTATCTATGTAACGGAATCTTTGAACACGATTTTCACCAACTTAGAAACATTGGATCGACTTGAAACTTTGCATACTTGTAAAAGACCCGTGACAATACAATAATTTCAAAATTTGTTTCTAAAATCCTGGCCAGAATCATAAAAAAAAAAATGAAAACTGGTATAATAGGTTGCGGACTTGTCGACTTTTTAGTCAATCGTTGTAAGAGCTCTGTTGGTAGAGCGGTGAACTTAGTGGTATATAATTTCAGTAATCCATAGGTCGGTGGTTCAAATCCGGCTGGGAGGTTTCTTTTAGAAGAGCAATACTTTTAGCTTATACTACAATATTATCGAATTTAAAGATATTTACATTTTTATCTTATTCAGTAAAATATTAAAACTAAAAAATAAGAAGTAAATAATAGTTTTAAAAAACTAAAACAACACGCTTTATTAGAAAACCTAACTAAAAAAATTAAAAATAATTTTAATTTCCAACACGCTTGGGATAAATAATTTTACCATCAAAAGCGTGAGGTGTTTTTTATGATTTTTACATTTTCTTCTTAGAGACTTTACTTTTACCAATATATGTTTATTATCAAATATATTAATTGACTATTTAACTCATGCCCCAAATGGGAATCAATGACCAATCACGTTTCAATGATTTCTGTTTTACAACCAATCAGAGTCGTGTTTCACGAAATATTTATCAGTGTTATAATTACCATATATTAAACATAGCTCCTCCTTTTTAATATTCTGAACAGGTCTGACCGTTATTTTGCAATGACTGAGCCTATAAGAAATACGGCTACCAGATTGTATATATAGTGCATACATGTCAACATTTGTAGCAATTGATTATACCACCAAAAAAAGAAACCACTGTTTGCACTTTCTTAAATGTATTTTTTCCCAGGTAATAATCCAGAAAAAATATAATTGTCATATTTACATCATACGACATCACAAATGAATTAATATACAGTTTGATGGGTTTCATTTTTTCTCCACTAGAGAGCATTCTTACAATATTGCGTTCCTTTGGCAATAAATAGTATGATCTGGTTGCAGTGATAAACAAAAGAAGCAGATGAAGCGAACCTATCGTTTCTCATTTGTTTTCAAACATCGCCGTTTACATTAAATATATAAATATTTTAAAATAACTATAGTTAAGTAATGGTTTGTGAGTAAACAGCTTAATTTTATTCGTTAAATAGTCCTAACAAATGCCACTCTTGATTTCCAAATTCTCTAGATAAATTCACTCCTCACTTCGTGAGTCGTGAATTTATCGATAATTTGGAAATCACTCGTGGCATTACTTATGATAAACAGTACCCCACGCTTTTGATGGTAAAATTATTTTTCCCAAGCGTATTGGAAATTAAAATTATTTTTCATTTTTTTAGTTCGGTTTTCTAATAAAGCGTGTTGTTTTAGTTTTTTAAAACTATTATATATATTTTTTTTTAATTTATGACGATTTTGGCCAGGATTTTAGAAACAAGTATGATAATATTGTATTGTCACGGGTCCTTTACAAGTATACAAAGTTTGAAGTCGACCCACTGTTTCTAAGTGAGTGAAAATCGTGTTCATAGATTCCGTTACATAGATACAAATACGCTTTTTTGATTTTCTGATGATTCTGGCCAGGATTTTGAAAACAAAAATGAAATTATTGTATTGTCACCGGTCCTTTACAATTATACAAAGTTTCAAGTCCATCCAATGATTTTAAGTGGGTAAAAATCGCGTTGGAAGATTCCGTTACA
The DNA here is from genome assembly GCA_030220185.1 of Diploptera punctata. Taxonomy (NCBI): domain Eukaryota; kingdom Metazoa; phylum Arthropoda; class Insecta; order Blattodea; family Blaberidae; genus Diploptera; species Diploptera punctata. Next base: position 327,668 of record JASPKZ010007921.1, read on the forward strand.
TAGATAGGTAGAAACATAGAAACAGGTCAAGCTAATATAAAGCATGTAAAAATAGATTCTCCTTCATTCCTAAATTTGTTTAAATCTTAGATATATTTATAACGCCACGTGTTTATATCTTCCCTTACAATAAGGGCGTATTTGTTGGCCCTGCTTACATATTCAAACCCTATATCATGAAGAAATCTATTTACAGTAGACTTCGAAAAAATTTGGTAGCGTATCATCACTATTTACCTTGTTTAATATTATATTTAGTGTTGGTAGTATGTTCTCAAAGAACAAGGAATGGACGAAGAGGCAGATTCCGCTTTGTACTATTACATCGTACTTCATTAATCTGGCTTTTTTTTTTTTTTGCTCGCTCGTTTAGGTTTCTTCTTTGGTGCCGTTCTAAGAGGACCTTTCGTTTGTTCCTTTCTTATTCTATATATTAAACGTTCCGAACACCCTGTAGCTTCAGCTGTCTGTTTAACTGCCCCCGGGTAACATACGTTTTATTTAAAATATAATTAGATATGTTCAATACCCTGCAGTTTGCTAATACTACGTCACTTAGCTTCTATATTCATAATTGATAATGCAATACTTACTTACTTACTGGCATTATCGAACCCGTAGGTTCATGGTCGCGCGGACATAAGCTCTCCATACATCCTTATCCTGAGCTAATGCTTTCCAATCATTCCATGTATAATCTATTTCCCTGAAATCATTGTTAATGTTGTTCTCCCACCTCATTCTTCGTCCACCAACTGGGCGTTTTCCCTCTGGCTTTCCTACAAGAAGCTTCCATGCACATCTTTCATTCCCCATACGCGCAACATGTCCTGCCCATCGCAATCTACGAGACTTAACTTTTCTTATTATATCTGGCTTCCTATAAAGCCCACATAGTACATTGTTATGTAGTCTTCTCCATTCACCTGTCTGTTCATCTCTCTCTGGTCCAAAAATTTTCCTAAGAACTTTATTCTCAAAAACTCGTGATCTCATTTCCTCCCTTAAATATAAGAGTCCATGTTTCGCACCCATTTAATATAACTGGTAGAATAATAGTTTTATATATTTTCAGTTTAACGTTTTTTGAAAGGAGTTGGGACATCAAAAATCTCTGCAATGCATAATAGCACGCATTTCCAGAATTCAGCCTATGTTTAATTTCTTTGTGCATCTCATTCCTATTTGTGATTATTGTTCCTAGGTATTTGAATTCAGCCCCTTCCTCAATATTTCCCTCATTTGTCATTAGCTGTCCATTTCCATTATATAATGCATTTCTACGTGTGACCGTATATTTAGTTTTATTGATATTTACACCCAGTCCGAATTCATAAGTGTTACTCAATAGTGTGTGCGTGTTGGCCTTTAGTATCTCCTCGCTATCGGCCAGTAGTACTACATCATCAGCATAAACTAACAGTTTATTAATACCATTGAGTTGTAGGCCTTCCTCATCCCCTAAAAATTTAATGGCATGCTCTAGTACAAAACTAAATAGTAGAGGATATAGTGCATCTCCTTGCTTCAACCCATTCTGGATTTCAAAGATGTCCGAAAACTGTTTGCCTACACGCACCCTACTCTTTGTGTCATTTAGACGCATTCGTATACGTCTAACTAACATTTTAGGAATTCCGAACTCCAGCTGGATACTATATAACTTCTGCCTCTTAATTGGATCATATGCTTTTTTGAAGTCTACATATAGTTGATGTACAGTACCATTATATTCCCATTTCTTTTCTAAAATTTGTCTTATACTAAAAATCTGATATCTTGTAGACCTATTTCTTCTAAATGCACATTGATGATCTCCTAGAATGTCATCAATATAGGGAGTAAGTCTGATTACTAATTTATTTGTTAGAATTTTGTACGAAGTTGAAAGTAATGAGATGCCCCTGTAGTTGTTGAAATCAGGTTTATCTCTTTTCATATAAATTCGTACGATAATAGATTCTTTCCATTCATCTGGAAGAGCTTCTTTTTCCCAAATCATACTAAGCAACCAGCGTATCTTGTCCATCAATTTTTCTCCCCCTCTTTTTATCTGTTCTGCTGGGATCTCATCCGAACCTGATGCTTTATACATCTTCAGTTTTTCTATCGCCATTTCAACCTCTAATGTACTTGGTTCTGCGACTGACAGTTCTGTTGTCTGTAACTTATCCTCCTCAATGTCCTGTTCTGTATATATATATATAGCTGATTAAAGTAACTTTTCCATATATTTAATATACTCCTGGAATCTGCAATCATTTCCCCATTTTCATTCCGAATTATGCTTGTTCTAGCCTGAAACCCTTTCTTCTCCATCCTAATTCCTTGATATAAATCTCTAATATTCCTATTTTTTGCATTCATTTCAAGATCATTAATCTTCTCTCTCAGATATTCCCTCTTTTTACTCTTTAGTTGTCTGGTGGTTTCCCGTAGCAATTTCATTTTTGCTAGCTTTCTTTTCTTTACAATGTCGGCACATTCCTCATAAAACCATTTCTTGTTTTCCCTCTTTTTATATAACCAATGATTTCTGATGCTGACAATTTAATAGTATCTCTTATAGACTCCCATTATTTAAATATATCAGTTTCTTCTTCATTTCCCACATTGTCATCTGAAGATTCGAGTACTTCAAATCTATTGGCAATTTTGATTTGGTATTCTTGCCACATTTCATCATTTTTCAAGTTTTTTAATTCAAAATTTTCAGCATCGTCTTTAGCGTTTGTTCCTCTTATAAGCGATAGCCGTTGTCTGATTTTCACCCTGACCAGATGAAGATCCTAATTGCAATCTGCCCCTCTAACTGATCTAACATTGATGATGCTACTGTGCCAGCGTTTGTCCACTAATAAATTATCTATCTGGTTCCGAGTTTCTCCATCTCGAGACGTCCAGGTGTATTTATGAATATCCTTATGCTGAAATGTTGTGCTCTTGACAATGAAATTCTTTGATGTAGCAAAGGTGACTAATCTAACCCCGTTGTCGTTACTCTCTTCATGAAGACTGAGTTTGCCTATTGTTGATTTGAATATATCTTCACACCCCACTTTTGCATAAAATCTCCTAAGACAATTTTCATATGATATCGTGAAAGGCTATCAAAGAAGCATTCTAATTCTTCATAGAACTCCTTGTCATCTTTATCTTCTGTGGGAGCATATACATTTACAATTATAAAATCATGTCATTTACCCTTTCGAATTATGTCATCATCATCTGCATTCATGGATTAGGTCTGTTGACCCGTTCCGACTTCAGCCCATCTCTTTCTAGCTCCGCCCACATCTCGGGTGCCTTTAGGTTTGTATTTTGTTATTTGTTTTGGATATCTATCTTCATTCATTCTGTCTATGTGTTGCTTCCATCTATATGTATCTATTTTTTCAGTTATTGCAAATATTTCAAGTTCCTGTCTTATTTCTGTGTTCTTGATTCTGTCTTCCTTAGTGCACCCTTTAACAGATCTCAAAAATTTCATTTCTGCCGCCGTTATCCTACTTAGATCTTGTTTTTTTATGTATCCAGGCTTCTGATCCATAGAGCAGTACCGGTACTGCCAATGTTTTATAAAATTTCAATTGGGTCTCTCTTGTTGTTTTATTATTTAGTGATCGTTTTATCGTACCACATATTCCCTGGAATTTTGCTGTTTTATTACTTATATCATTATCATAATTAAATGAAATGTCACATCCTAGATAATTGAGATGGTTCACCTGTTCTATGATTTTGTTTCCTATTACTATTTTGGATCTGATTTGATTTTTCTCTTGGAATGTCATTACCTTAGTTTTTTCTATGGATATTTTGAGATTATATTGTTCACATATATTATGTAATTTAAAAATATTCCTTTGAAGCTCGTCTTCCGTATTTGCTATTATATTATATACCTGGTCATCAGCATATAATAATGTTTTCAAGTAGTGTGTTTTATCTAATTTTATTCCTTTATTTGTTTCTTCGTTCCATTTCTTTATTATATCATTGATGTATAGGTTAAACAAAACTGGAGAAATACTGCATCCTTATTTAACTCCTTGATTAGTATGAATTTTATTTTTACTTACTTCATTTCTAGTTTTTATAACAAAATTTGTGTTCCAGTACAAACTCTTTATAGCTGCTATTAAGTGTTTCGGAATTCCTTTTTTCTTTTAAAATTGTCCAAAGTTTTCCTCTGTCTACTTTATCAAATGCCTTGACAAAATCAATAAAAGCCATGTGTGTTTCCTTGTTATATTCTCTTCTTTTGTTTATAAATTATTTTATCGTAAATATATTATCCATACATGAACGCCCTGGTCTGAATCCACTTTGTTCTTCTGTTAACATTACCTCTGCTATTTGTTTTAACATAAATGTTAAGATTCTTGAGTATATTTTATAGCCTGCAGTTAAAATGCTTATTCCTCTGTAGTTGTTGCAGTCGTCACGTTCTCCTTTCTTAAAAATAGATTTACTATTGCTGTTGTCCAGGTTTCTGGTGTTTTTGCTTGTTTCCAACATAAATTTAAAAAAATGTAATAATCTCAGTTTAAAAAAAATCCTCCATATTTTATTAATTCCATATTAATTCCGTCTATTCCAGTTGTCTTTCTGTTTTTGGTTGTTTTCAGTACTTCTTCTAATTCTTCCATTGTTATCATATCTATTCCTGTCTCACACTCATATATATTATCTTTAGTTATTTTATTTTTATTATACCACAGTTTTTTATAATGTTCTTCCCATTGTTTCTCCTCAATTACATTGATCTGTATTCTATCTTTTTCTTGTTTATTTAGATGTTTCATTACTTTATAGGCTATTTTTTGCTGCCCATGTATATCGTATTCTAGTATGCTTATATATCTATCCCAACTGACTTTGTGTGCTTTTTTTATTTCTCTTTTGGCTATTGCACTTTTATGTTTGTAATCAGCTCTTAATTCTGGTGTTCTATTCTGTAAATATTTGTGATAAGCCTCTTTTTTTATCTTTTAGTATCCTCTCTAATTCTTCATTCCATATTCTTAAACCCTTCTTGTTATATATTTTATATTTTGTTCCTAATGCCTCATATGCTGCTTTATCAATGCTTTCTTTTATATTATCCCATTCTCGATTTATTTCTTCGGAAGTAGGTTTTAATACTAATTGTTCATTTTATGTATGATATATCACTGGCAAACTTAATATCTCGGATAGCGGACAGGATCCTCCTTCTGCCTAAAAAAACCCGTTCCAAATTCAGGTCTTTCTGCATCCCCGTAGTATAATGCAAAGCTTCCTGATTCCTGAATACCTTCTCCTGGCTATCTAACTTCCTGTAATGCGACTATATCCAAGGGCGATTTATCTAATTCCCGCGTTAATATAATAGTATATATGAAATTAAACATTTTTATGTGAAACACATGAACAAAAGACAATTGAGAGCCACTCACAGTTGAACTTCACTCAACAGGTGAGAGATTGTAAATATTTTAAGGACATAAAAGTCTTCTACTAAAAAAGTTCTATATTAAAAAATGATAACAGATTGCAATTCTGTAGGAGTAGCAAGCTACTATCACAACACTGAGCTCTGAGCCTGAGAAAGTGCAGAGTCAAAAGCGATCGGAAATAAAAAGGGACACCTAAGTAAACAAACTTTAAACTGCGATAAAGTACGAATGCGCAATGATACCGAGGTCTGGTTTGTTTTAAAAACTATTTGAGACATTTATAATCATGTCTTCTCGCTTTGTCACCAACATACACTCAATAACAAAAACGTTTCTCGCTACATAACGTTTTTGTGTTACCATCCGATATTTTTTAACAAGTATTTAATAAAAAATAAATAGATCCCTTCTTATGTAAACATTGTTGTCCAGAGAAAGACAGTGTACTCCAAAAACATCAGGCAACCCACAAAAAATGCTTAATCTATCATTGTCACTAGTTTTCTACCAATCGTGTGACAAGTTTTTATCTGCAAAAATATAGATTCGCGCCAAAATAATGTATTTGTGAAAACTATTAATTATATTAATTACTTCCGATTGATTGAGGGTCTTTCCACTTTCAGCGGTTGCCCTTTTACCAGCCGGCTGCTGGCCCTTCACATCCACATGTGTCAATCACAGAGGTAGATGATCAACAGCCAGTGTAGGGGTGACATGTGGTTAGCATGTCGAGTCCCCCAGCCGTTATAGCTGATTCCTCAACCTGGAGCCGCTATTTATTGTAGCTACCCAATTGCCTCACGATGCTGGGTGAGCACCGGTACCATACTGGCCGAAATACCATGAGAAAATTTCTTCCCCCATGGAGACTCGAACCAGCGCAAGTCCCGTAGCTCTGCGCCAAGGCTTCTTACCTTAACCGCTCGGCTACGGCGCGGGACATATTAACTACTTAAGACTTTAAAATTTATACATTCAGAAAAAGCGGAGAATTCTCTATACGACCATATCATCATTTTATTAAATTCATCACTTTTGCATTTTTAAAATTGGCAACATCGCGGGAGTAGAAAAGGATGAAACTAATAGCAGGACATAGGAGTGCGAGTGAGAGAGGTACATACTACATCTAATTCGGTACTGTCTTTTAAGGTAGAGACGACCTATAATCCTGATAGGTGCGTATTTGTCGTACAATTGTAAAATCATGTCATTAAAATTTTCAACTTTCTCGTTTATAGTCCTAAGTGTCCATATGTTGTTCCAAGGTAGTTTCGCAGCGTCATCAATTAATTGAGCATTACTGTTTGTATTTTTCAAGTCTCTGTATGTTACAAGTCTAGATCTACGTTTAGGACAAAGGAGTGAATATGCCATGTGTAGAGATGCCTGCAGCTTCTATCTGTCCACTAGTTATAACTTTTTGAAGGTTATATGTTATAATTAAGTCAAGTAGTGTGTCAGAGTGGTTAGTATGATGGGTTGGTTCTGAAGGCAATATTGTCATATTGCAAGACTGGAACATTGACTATAGTTATATAGTGTTATAGGAATTAGTGGCTAGTAGGTTATTGTTGAAGTCTCCTTGTACAATTACATGTTCATAAGATGGTGTCAGATTATGGAGAACTGTATGAATGCCAAGCTTGCTGACCGAAATTCGGGGGCTTATATACTACTCCTAATAAACATTTCTGCATGTTTGTTCTACTTTCTATATATAGGTATTCGGGTCGAGACGAGTATTCACTAGGCGAATGGGAAATAATTATCGGCTCAAGATCGGAAAGTGTATAGAGCGCCAAACCACCTCCATTTTCCCTGTTCTGTCATTCCGTATCAATGTGTAATTTTGCGTTTTTACAAGAGAAGATGGAAGGGAATTTTTCAGCCATGTTTCAGAAATTAGAATGGCATACAGGTTTAGTGTAAAAATATAGATTGGAATTCTGAGAAGTGGGACAGGAGTGAATTAGCTTTAATATATATGTTTATATAGTGTAATTTGTTAAGTAGTATAGGTTATATAGTACACCGTGTCCCATTCAAACTTCACACATTTTAATTCATCATAACTCTCAAAGTATGCGGAATTATGAAATGAGGTTGATATTTAAAGAAAGATAAACGCAAAGTATCTTTGTTTTCATTGTTCCAGTTAATTCATCTGTCGCATGTTGGACAATATTGACATAAAACAAAATGGCGACTCCTCTGCAACGAGCACAAACTGTTTTCTGGTATGCAGAGACGAAGTGCAAAGAAATTACCGGAGAGAATATGGAGGAAATGCACCTGATAAGAAGACCATTAAGGCATGGCTTGAGAAGTTTCTGCAGACTGTAAGCGTTAAAAAATAATCAGGAGAAGCTCGTACACGTGTTTCAGAAGAAAAGATTGAAGAAATTAGAACAGTATTTCAGAGAAGTCCACAAAAATCAATTCGCCAAGCTTCCCGGCAGTTCAATGTGCCGAGATCAACTGTGCATCGAGTGCTTCATAAGCGGCTTCTTTTGTACTCCTACAAGGTGCAAACAGTTCAACACATAAAACCAGATGACAGGCCACGACGACAGGCCTTCGCTATTGAAATGTTGGATCGTATTGACAAGGACCCTCAATATCTTGAAAAGTCTTGTTTTCTGACGAGGCAACGTTCCATGTATCAGGATCTGTTAATCTGCACAATGTAAGGATCTGGGGCACGCAAAACCCACACGTCTACCGTGAACACGTCCGGGATAGCCCAAAAGTAAACGTTTGGTGCGGCCTGATGAAGAACCTGATTATAGGTCATTTTTTTCTTCCATGAGAAGTCAATAACTTGCCGGGTATACCAAGACATGTTGGCACAGATCTTGTACCCTCAAGTAGCTGATCTGCAACCCCAAGTAATATTTCAGCAAGCCGGAGCCCCACCACACTGGAGCCTGGCTGCTCAGAATTCACTCACATAATCCTTCCCAGATTGGACGCGGTGGACCAATTTTCTGGCCACCACGTTCGCCAGATATCTCTCCACTGGATTTCGTCCTCTGGGAGTATGTAAAAGACCGTGAGTTTGCGACTTCTGTATAACATCTTCATGATTTACGAACCCGTATCCTTGACACAATTGCAACAGTATCAATGGACATGTTGGACAGAACGTGGCACGAAATCAAATACAGACTTGATATTGTTCGTGCTACTAATGGTGCACATATAGAAGTGTGTATGGCAATGTGTGGCAATGAAAATTCTTTGAGTTTCTGTTTCGTTTAATAATGGCCTCATCTCATAATCCCGCATACTTTGTTAGTTATGATTAATTAAAATGTTGGAGGTTTGAATAGGGCATCCTGTATATCAACATGAATTTAAACGATGGTAAATCTGGTATTTCAAAATTTTATTTATTATTTACCTGATAGATGAGGCGTAGTCCATTCGAAGAACACTGCTGTATAAACTCATATATGAAACATTTTCAATCTGAAACTGAAAAAATCAACATTTTATGTATTACTTGTTTTAAATATATACATTTTTTCACATTTAGCATGCAGTGGCGTTGATCCGCAACGTTTATAACAATACATCATCATTCTTGTCATCGCTACGCTACAAGGCGCATTTCATACCAACATCTTTTCAAATATACATTTTTAAATAAGTACATTAGGACTAATTGCACAAGGCAAAATGTTTCCGTATATCGGTTTAAATAACAAATTACACCTAGTTTATTCATGAGACCCTGTTTAAATAATCATGAGTAGGAGTTCATCCCCGGGAAGGTGACATCAATTTATATTTTTAGGCAAATTGACATTCGGCGTGTAATGTTTATTAAATAGAACAAATAATTTCACCCAATTGTCCTTATCTTTACTTTTATTCTTCCTTCCAGTTCGCTCCAGTCGATTTCGAAGCGCTGGTAGTGCCTGCGGTTCTATGATTCTCGTGTACCACACCCGACCGGGCACTGTGGATATTTTAGGACTTAAATATCCTGGACAAAGTGTTTTTGTAACGGAACTAAAGACCCCGATTAACAACTCTTCTGGATATTTTTTGTTAATTTCTTGCGAAACGTTTTCCAGTAATGGAACTGTGCCAAGAATTCGAGTTCTTCGGATACACAAAGAATCTCATAAACAAATCAAGGTAATGCAATCCCTAGGGAGCTCAAAATGTTCTTAGGATTGCTATTAAATAAATAATATTTCCTCTCTCTGTATATGTGTATGTGCTTTTTTCTTGAGTTGAGATGCTTTGCTGAAATTTATTGTAGAACAATCATTGTAAATAGTAGTGCAATGAGGTCAGGCAGAATGTATCTATTTAATGTGTGGTTCACAGTTCCTGTCATCTCACCAAGACATGAATTAGGAAAACTATAGCTGAGCAGTAACAGATTTAAATAGTAATAAAATTAATATTTTAAACAAATCGAGATTCGGAACGAAACAAGCAAATCGAGATTGGGAACGAAACAAGCAATGGAATAAGTTCATCTATTCGGAAATGTTAATATATCAAATAATGCAGAATGTTAAGAACGTATCATGCCGACCGTATAGGTTCGAATCCCTATGGGAAAAATGTGTAATGGAATTTCGGCTGCCGTGAAACCGGTGAAAAATCAAAATAATGACGAGTTTGGGTAGCTACAGTATATACCGGGAATACAATTTGGGAACTTGACACTTGTCACACGTATTCTGTCTCAGATGATGGTCTTCATCTTTAAAATGACACAAGAAGGCAACCGCCTGTAAGACCAATGCATTTTAGCACTATCGCCCCAAGGAATTTAGTTAATTCTAATTAAATAATCTAAAATAAAGCAGGATTAATTTTAGGAAAAAATAATACATTTTGTCTGCAATTATGTAAACAATTTTTTATCGTCGTTTTGCACATATATTTGTGTCCAAATTATTTTCTATAAAATATATACATTATACACACATACAGTATGCACACTCCACATTATGTATTATCAAGCATTTAAACGGTCTAAAATATTCTACCGGATATCGGAGTTAAAGGTAAAGTCCGAGAGGTAGATTCTGGAAAATTATTCCTCCAGAAATCACGTCTCATGAGAACGTTTGAAGATGTACACGACACAAATACGAAAGCTAATAGCTGCGAAATTTGAGTAACGGTTCAAAATGCTTCTCTGCATGTTGTTTATAAGGCATACACTATTAGAAGAAGTAACGGGTGGAGCCATGCGTGGCTAGTGCATTTCGTCTAGCCTATCATATATGAGCGGTGTTGTACAGTTGGCGCTAGGCGACTCCTAGCTGTAAATATATGTTCCGCGTTTTATATTGCGTTCGAAAAAAGTGTTCGTCAGATCACATTTTGAAGTACACTACTGAACAGAGTATGAAATTATGAATCTGACTGTACAACGACCATTCTCGTACGTCGTATACAGCTGGAGTTATGAGCACCTGTTGGCACAAGTGCTGAGTTCAGCTAAACAACACATTCGTAATCTGCTTTTTGATGCCTACGTGTTACAAATCAGTCTTCGTTATGAATTGTTTTGTGATCAGACGTACTGTATGCGAACGCGAATTTCCCTCTTAAATGTTTAAGTGATAGTTCCATGCGGTTATTGAAAGCTTTCAGCTTTCAAGGAAACTGTACATATTTATTTATTTATTTATTTATTTTATTCTAGAGTGTCCCATCGTGTAAATAATGTCTCTTTCTAAACCAAGTACCAGGCCTAAAGGACAAATTATACACTCGCAGTAACGTGGTATGATTTTTGAAGTGTACACTTATTGTAAAGAATTGTCGTTGGAAGAAGTGCGTGCTAAGACATTACAGCTAGGACATGTAAGTGTGAATACGGTATCACGTATTTTGAAACAGGGTAAACAGTCTAACTTCGATATTGACGTACCTATATTCAAATCCTCTGATAACACTCTAGCAAACAAAAACTACGTGTTTAGATAATTTTGAGAAAGACATCCTTCGCTGTACAATCTTTGAAATGTATGACAGAGGTGAATATCCCACAATTAAGAAACTAGTTTATAGGCCTACTGTGTAAGAGAACATTCAATATGGGGGATCCACTACGTCCATGGGACTGATATAAAAAAATCTTGGTTTTAAATAAAAAAGAACGAACACGATAGAATATTTCTGTTAGAAAGAAGTCACATAGTTGGTTCAAGAATAAGATTTATGTGAACTATGCATGACCTTGGGATATCTGGTAACACTGGCCCCATATTTGGGTGAATCAAAATAATTCAAGGAAAGATATCTGGCAATACCCTACCCTCGAAGTCCTTATAGGTAAAGGAAAGAGGCTAATTATTTGTTCTGAAAAAAACTGGATTCGTACAAGAGAGGGGTTTTTCGTTCCCAACCGCAAAACACAAATTTGGATTACATTCAGAGATGATAGTTTTAATTATAGGTTCTTTATTAGATTTACAAATTTTAGAATAGGGGTCAATCATTATAATGGATCATGCTAGCTATCATTCGAAAGTCATTAACAAACTTCCTTCTACAATTTCTCGGAAAATTTAGGAATGGTTACAGGGTAATAAATTATATTGTCCATCCCATCTTTATGGGTGAAATTATATCTCATCTACTGTGATATGTATGGTGTTCCTGGTAGACACACTTCAAGCATTCTCACATATGATTCATACCGCCATTTGTTTGGGGTTAGGCCCAAGGCCTCGATGAGGACTAATACGAGGTGTTGTCAATAAGTTTCCGGAATAGCTTCAAAACAGTTATGCCATTGAAGAGTTTTTCATTTTCACCCAGGCTGTACACTCAGAATTTCCTTGTGATGAATTTGAGGGGTCGCGCGACCTTCTCTGACCTTGCAGTATGCTGGTAGAAGCTCTGAAGTGAAGACGTGTTTTGTGCATGCGGCGATTTCTCTGTGTAGCAACAATGTGGGATTACGAGGAACAAAGAACATACATCAAATTTTGCTTTAAACTTGGTAAAACTGCAACAGAAACATATCAAATGTTAAGAACAGCAATGGGCAAATCTCAAGCATTTGAGTGGTTTTCGAAATATAAAAGGGGCGTGACATCGGTTAAGAATGAAAATCGTCTGGGACGACCAACTTCCAGCAAAACCAATAAAAATATCGATCGAGTGAGGGAAATGGTATTAAATGATAGGCGCATTACAATACGAGAACTGTCTGATGCACTAGCACTCTCGTTTGGAAGTGTTCAAAGCATTTTGAAAGACGATTTGAACATGCGAAGTTCGTGCCCCGCATCCTTTCAAATGACCAAAAGGAAAGTCGTGTGATTGCCTGCACAGATCTTAAAGAACAGCTTAAAATGACCCACGGTTCATAGAAAAGGTTATTACTGGTGATGAAACATGGATTTAAGGCTACGATCCAGAAACTAAACAACAGTCTTCGCAATGGAAGAGTCCTGCACCTCCACGCCCCAAGAAAGCCAGACAAGTTCGATCGAATGTGATGTCAATGATGATTGTTTTTTTTTTGACATTAATGGGATTGTGCATAAGGAATTTGTACCACGGGGTCAAACAGTGAATCAAGTGTACTACAAACAAGTGTTGCAAAGATTGAGGGAGATGTGTGATGCAAACGGCCAGAGAAATGGAGGACTGGTGACTGGTTCCTGCTTCACGACAATGCGCCCGCGTACAAAGCAATTTCTGTCCGCCAGTTTTTGGACAAAAATAAGATCAGTACTGTTCCCCATCCAGCCTATTCTCCAGATCTGGCTCCAGCAGACTTTTTCCTGTTCCCACGGCTAAACATTCGGCACAGAGGACATCGTTTTGAGGACATTGATGTCATCCAGCGCGAATCGCCGAAGACATTGGACACATTTAAAGAAAAGACGACTTCCAGAAGTGCATCCAGTATTGGCAGAAGCGCTGGGACAAGTGTATCAACTCCCAAGATGACTACTTCGAGGGTGACAGTGCTGAATAGAAACTTTGAAGTGTTGTGTTGTGTTTATGGCCTCATTCAGGAAACTTATTGATCACACCTCGTAGGTCCATTTGGAATTATTCTGAATTAAGTTCAAAAACAGGCTTTGAGTTACCCTACATAAAGTGTTACACCATTAGTTCACTACAACATACGTATTTTAAACACCTGTTTTTTGATAAACCAGATTTTTTGCATTAAGCCAATCACGGGGTTATTTAGCGGAACGATTTAATAATGTATTCCCAGGGTTTGGATTTCCGCTTTGCGGAAAACTAATTAACTTGGTCTATAATTTCCTGACAAAGGAGAGGCTATGAATCAACAATGGGCTAGGTTATTATGCATAGATTAACTTCAAAAAGGTAAATAACTCTTAAAGGAGGAAAATTATGTTAATTAAATAAATGCTAGTTTGGCTCCACAAGATATTTTCTAATGGAATTTGTGCGAGTTTATCTATTTAGGATTTTAAAAAAATGTATTCTTCCTAATAACACTGGCCAACAAAATTTGAACTTTTTTATGTGGGATTTGGTTCTTTTCTTCAAATCGAAAGCATTTTTATCTACATTATTAAGATTGGAGTTTATGTTACAACGGAAAAAATGTGTGTTTCCAACTTACTTTTTTGTGCTGATTTCAAATCTTTTTACGGAACTTTTTCATCGCCCAGGGTTTTCGAGTAATCACATGAAAAACATTTTTCGTGTCTATACATTACAATTTATTATATCTTAGCTGAAATTATATTTGCTCACCCAAAATGTATGTGAATTGGATTTTCGGCTGTACTTCGCTTTAGGAATATCCCTCTTCAGTGTCCAGCAGTAGTCTGCTAACATATTTGGACACCATTTACCCTGATAGCGCCTTTCCATTTCCGCGATGTCCTGGTGGAAGCGCTCCCCGTGTTCGTCGCTCACAGCCCCTAGATTTTCAGGGAAGAAATCAAGATGGCAGTGCAGAAAGTGAATTTTCAAAGACATATTACATCCCATTATCTTGTAGTTCTCAATCATCTCATTGACAAGTTATCTGTAGTTATCAGACCTGAAGTTCCCCAGAAAATTTGAGACCACATTTTTGAAAGATTGCCATGCAGCTGCTTCTTGCATATTTAACTTGTTCTGAAACTGCGTATCTTTCATCAGTTCCTTTATTTGAGGGCCAACAAATATCCCTTCTTTCAATTTAGTTTCACTGATCCTGGGAAATTTATTTTTGAGGAAGAGAAATGCACTGCCATCACGATCCATTGCTTTCACAAAATTTTTAATCAAGCCTAGTTTAATATGTAGTGGAGGCAATAAGATTTTTTCAGAACGTACAAGCGGTTGGTGAAGAACATTTTCTTGTCCTGGATTAAGTGACTCTCTCTTTGGCCAGTTCTTTTTAATATAATGATTACTTCTATCTCTGCTATTCCACTTGCACAAGAAGCAGCAAAATTTAGTATAGGCAAGCTGTAACCCAAGTAAGATGTCTATAACTTTCAAATCCCCACATATCTGCCAAGCAAAATTGTCATACTTTATAGCGGATAGTAAGAGCTTCATAGTCTCGTAATTTTCCTTCATACCAACTGCATGGGCTAAAGGAATGGATGGATATATGTTTCCATTATGTAGTAACACTCCTTTCAAACTTGTTTTCGAGGAGTCTATGAATAAACGCCAATCCTCAGATTTGTGCTCAACACCCAGTGACTGGAACAAATTCTCAACATATTTGCAGAAAACTAGGTCCTTCTCTTTAGAAAAGAAATCCTCAAATTCCTTTTGGCGATTGCGGAAAAAAGTTACTTTCGTGTCATCCTGCAGTAGCTTCCATCCTTTCAATCTTGAAGCAAGTAATTCTGCCTTGCCTTTACTTAAACCAAGATCCCGAACCAAATCATTTAAATCCTCCTGTGTTAGAAAGTGAGTTTCATTTATAGCATCATCTTCCGCAAAATCTGAATCATTCTGTAAATCCTGAACATCAGAAAGTTCTTCAATCATTGTTATGTGATCTGGTGGAATTGGTATGGGTAAACCTGGCCCACGAAGTACCGGTCGAATTGCTGAATCTAACATTGGATATTTAACGGTGTGTCTTGACTTGGAAGTTATTCCAGATATATTTGTCAAGCAGAAGTAGCAGTCTGTCAAATGATCCTTAGGTTCGCGCCATATCATTGGGACTGCGAAAGGCATATGACGGGATCCTTTCAACCAGCCAGTTAATAGTGTTACACATTTGGTACAACAGATTTCCGGGGCCCATATCTTGTTCTTGTCTATTTTGTTGTTAAAATAACAGTGATAAGCTCTTCTTATTAGAGGAGTAAACTTTCGCTCCTGCGCTTTGAAAGTGAGCTCACCACACACGAAACAGAAGTTGTTTCTATCGTTAACACACTTTCGAGACATATTTCTTATACAAATACAATTTTACTCTTCTCTTTACAATACACTACAATACAATACACTACTTAGTCTTTACAATACACTTCTATCACAATTCACTTGACTAAGGACGTGAGCACAGAATTAGCTTCTATTCAACTGCGAACTTAAAACATACAATCACAGTTTTGTAGGAGAATGTCATTGTTGTAAGTTATGAATTCAAGGCAACAATCGCAAAACATTATAAGTCCATTGTTGGCAAAATGAAATTAAATATAAATGTAAAATAATCCTTCTAATCATCATGTTATATACCAAAAATGCTAATAAATAGAAAAATAATTATTTTCATAATTACCAAAATCTGGTGGGTGATGGAAAATTTCTGACTTCATTTTTGGAATCAGCAGATGAAAATACATAAGAATCACCCAAAATCTTTTATGTAACAAAATCACTGTTGACCAGTGTAATTATAAAATAAGTTTTCTTAGTCGGCACAGAAACTATAGGAATTTATGAAGCTGTAGGAAATGGCGGACACAACACCTGCTGGACTCCACAGTCTGACCACATATCACACATATGCTGTCTTCAATATCAGCTAATAATTAATCATAAATATTATAAATAATTCCAACACTATCTGTAAATAATATACATGAAATAAAATGCCACAAGGAGGCAACAAATTGATATTCTTGTTAGGCCATGGAATTTAACATAGTTAAAGAACAGAATAAGAAACTACTTATTTTAGAATTTCCCACTACGAGGCACATTCATCAAGGTAGAATTTTTTATCACTCACCTCATATTGTTCTTATTTGACCACAAACTAGTTTCGAAACATAGTTTGTGGTCAAATAAGAAGACCAATATGAGGTGAATGATACAAAATTCTACCTTGAAGAATAAGACACTGTTATCTACGTGGATACCAGAGTATATTTGTGATTTTAGAGTTACATTTCTTATAATGACAAACAACAATAACTTTCAAATATACAGCATGTATACTGTATCACGTGATATATTAACTGATGTTTAAATACTGTATTTGAAAATGTATTTAATATTTACCTGATATAGAAAGAGTTGATGATTGTCCCGTCTACATCTCTCAAGCTGTGTATATTAATAGATGAGACAGTTTTGAATTTAATCTGTGAATTAATAATATTTTATTAATTTCATTTAAAGTGATAATATACGTTCAGTGGCGTTCCTCCGTAACTTTAGAGTAGTTCCATCCATAGTAATTCTGCCCGAAGGCAGGTCCTTCACTGCAATCATAGCATTTTCATGCTATGCTTGCAGCTTTACTAGGGAATTGTGTAGGTGTGGTAGCTTCCCGTTGCTTTCCACACCGGTGAAGGATGATGATGATAATGGTAAGGATGATAATGATAAGGATAATGGCCATATGATTTCGGGGACCGTTTGGACCTTAAAGTTTTCCTGACATTTGTCTTACAGGTGAGGAAAAAGTCCGATAAAAACCTCACACAGAAAAACTGCCTCGACCGGGGATCGAACCCGTGCCCACTGCGTGACAAGGCAGCACGCTACCTCGAGACCACAGCGGTGGACTTAGAGTAGTTATTACGTCATAATTCCTGTCGCTATGCAACAGCGATAATTTATTACAAAACGTTTTATGAAAAATATGTTTCTTTAATTAACATATTGGGATTAATTTAATGTACGGTAAAAGACTTATATCGATTTAAATAGTAGTTTATATCTAATTTTCTCGTAGAAACTCCTGTTTAAATTTTCATAAGCACTGTTTTATCTTCTAAAAATAATTAATTTACAATTTTAGATAATTTGACATTGGACATGTAATCGGCACAATATAAACGATAATCCTTTTTTTAATTCCCCTCCTCCTTATTTTTGTTAGACATGTAGTCGATATCGATAAAGCAATAATTATATTGCGCGGTTCTCTTATCAAGGTTCGCATATTCAATCCTTGTCGCATTCTATGGATACTTCAGGTCGTAAATTCTGAATATGGTTCCATACGATAGGAAATAGAATATTAATTTTTAAAAGGGTTTTAGGGTGAATAATTTCTATCTTTTAGCCACAATTAGTCCAAAAACATTCAATATTATAAGTGTATGAAACACTGACACTTCCAGTACTAGCGAAAGTATATAAGATACTTAGATCTGGTGATATATTCTAAGGACTGCTGGATACACACTACTAGATCATTAAAAAAATAAAACATCTTAGAAGAATTACACCTGGAACCTTCAGAAAACAAATTTTCAAATTATAAGTCAAGATGGGTGCAATATGTTCATTGAATGGAGGATCACAGGATACCCAAGCAGATGTTAAGCTATCAACCTGCAGGAAGAAGAAGAAGAACAGAACATTCACTAAAAATACTTTTGGATGGTGTTTCTCTTGAGGCCGAAACAGGTCACCAAATGGCCCAAATTCATGAATATATTTTGATGATGATAATAATTTACTAATCTATTAAACACGTTTAACCTAAAAGCTAAATCTAACTTGCTATGTGCTCAGCATCTGTTGATAAACAACAGCTTTCTGCTCATTGTGTAGTGAGTCCAGATGATTTGCTTGGTTGGAAACTATAAAACAAGCCTTATAATTATGTTACATTTATACTACTTGTAAACACAGGAATGAAAAAGGAGACCAAACTGTTGATTACGAAAAAGCTGGCAGAGGAGATGGGCTTGGCAGATACCACACCATTAAATTTACAATTTCAGGACCACAGAGAATTCGAATTGAAGTTAGAGATATAAATAAACACTTACTGAATGTCTGAACTATTAAATGAAAAAGGTATAGACTAAATTTGGTTTTAAATACAGTTACCAATATTAGCCACATTTTGAAAACTGGACTATTGTTTGCTCAAACAGTCGCAGATACGTTGCATAAACAGTTTAGCAACATGCTGGAATGCAGAAGAACGCGGGTTCAATTCCCGTTTAGGCGGGAATTCTTAAATTTGCCTATACATTCTTGGGCATCGCTACCCTGAAGTTGATTCAGCCTATGACTTAAATGAGTATGTTGTTGTCGTTACGGAGAGTTGGCAACACGGTTGTTATCTCTTACTGATTGACCTGAAGGTGTGAGCCTTGTTCCAAAGGCTTGCTAAGGCCTCAAGTGGTATCATTTTATAACTATTGAAAAACTAGCCGTGAGATAACATAGGTTTATGTTTACTTCTTTCCACATAACTCGAGAAAAGTAAATATGCCCTTACATGATATGTATCATAAGACATATGAGGACGAAGGAGCCTAATGCAATATGGAATTACGAGGGCTCTTCAATAATTAATCATAATTGTATTTTAACAACATATATTTACTCATTTTCAGTATTTTTTTTTTGGAACTGTCTCCTTCGGATGCAATGTACTTGTGTCTGTCAGTCTGTAAAGATATGTTGGTAACTGTTTCAAGAAAAATGTAACCAGCCTCCAAAGCTTTCACTGCCACTTGTGTGTGGAGTCTCTTCAGATTATGGGATAGAGAAAAGTCACACGGATGTAAATCCTGATTAAAGAGATGGAGACGCACTTAACTTTGATTTTTGCAAGATATACAGAGTGGGGCAATAAATGTCACTAAAGCCTCGTTTCCATTCAGGCACATGACGCGCAACATGTTCCGGAACATGTTGCGCGTTATTTTTTGTACTGTTTCCAATGTCCTGCGACATCTCCACTTTAGTGTAGAGGTAAAGATAAGAACTGTAAAATTTTATTTATAACAATGTTTATTCATAATTGTTTACATTTTATATAGTGGTACACTTCATAAAACTGTATAAAGTTTACACTATATACAACACATAGCCTAATAACTAAAATTAGGTACCGGAAAGCTTGAACTTTATTTGTGAATAAACAAATTAATCACCTGATAATCATCTTCATTTATTTGCACTTGCGCGGAGGGGGAATATTGATGCTCGCTAGTGCTTGTTTGGGGGGAAGGGTTTTGGCTCTGTTCACTAATGGGTTGAGAGCTTCTAGCCGAAGAGTTGCTGGAATAAGGAGCGGGATATGGAATTGTTTGTTGCAACCCAGAGTAATTCATAAATCCAGAATTAAATAGTGGAGAAAATGGACCTCCTGCTCCTCCACGTTCAGCTTGATAAGTTATGTTTGAAATGCAGTGGCGAACCCAAGCTTTAGTTTTCCTATCTTGATTTTTTTTAACGACTCACTCACCTACGTACTCTCCAAATCATACATCCTCATTCCTACTTTTATTCAAATTTGATGTGAACACGTTTCTATTGTTACAGTTCTTATGGCTTGAATTTGTTACATTCCACAGCACTGTCTCCTGTTCATATAGTTCAATAACTTTTCTCCACTTTACATTTAGACCACTCCATTACAAAAATGAAAAAAAAAGCCAGCACTGACACCACTGAAAATACCGCAATCAAAAACAAGAGAGCACGTTTGAACTTAAACTCGCAGCGTAGTGTCTGGAAGACAGCGAAGTATGGATATTGTAAAACTAGTTTCAAAGGAATAGAAGAAACAGGTCTACAGCAGATCAGATTTTTAGTATAACGCAGATTTTGGAAAAGAAATGGGAATAAAATGAAACTGTACATCAACTATACGTAGACTTCAAAAAGACATACGATTCAAATAAGAGGGAGAAGGTATATAGTATCCTGCTGGAGTTCCGAATTCCTAAAAAGTTAGTTAGACTTACACGAATCTGTCTAAATGACACAAGGAGTAGGGTGCGTGTAGGCAAACAGTTTTCCAATACTTTTGAAATCCACAATGGGTTGAAGCAAGGAGATGCACTATCTCTTCCACTATATAATTTTGTACTAGAACATGCCATCAAATTTTTAGAGGATGAAGAAGGCCTACAACTCAATGGTATTAATAAGCTGTTAGTTTATGCTGATGATGTAGTAATATTGGGCGATAGCGAGGAGATACTAAAGGACAACACACGCACACACTATTGAGTAGCACTTATGAATTAGGACTGGATGTAAATATCAATAAAACTAAATATTTGGTCACGCATAGAAATGCATTATACAATGGAAATGGACAGCTAATGAGAAATCAAGGAAATTTGGAGGAAGTGGCTGAATACAAATACCTAGGAACAATAATCACAAATAGGAATGAGATGTACAAAGAAATTAAACACAGGCTCAATTCTGGAAATGCGTGCTATTATGTATTACAGAGACTCTTGACTTCCCAACTCCTTTCAAAAACGTAAAAATGAAAATATATAAAACTATTATTCTACCAGTAATATTATATGCATGCGAAACATAGACTCATACTTTAAGGGAGGAAAGAGATTACGAGTATCTGAGAATAAAGTTCTTAGGAAAATTTTTGGACCGAAGATAGATAAACAGACAGGTGAATGGAGAAGACTACATAATGAACTACATGGTCTTTATAGGAAGCCAAATATAATAAGAACAGTTAAGTCTCGTAGAATGTGATGGGCAGACATGTGGCACGAATGTGGAATGAAAGACGTGCATGGAACGTCTTGTAAGAAAACCAGAGGGAAAACGCCCAGTTTGGTTTACCAAGAATGAGGTGGGAGAATAACACTGACTATGATTTAAGAGAAGTAGATTATACAGGGAATGATTGGAAAACATTAGCTCAGGATAGGGCTGTCCGGGCGGCCGTGAAGCTACGGGTTCGATAGTGCCAGTGAGTTAGTTACTTTCAAAGGAATGTGCGAATAAAGACTTACTGCGCATGCGCGTGTCCTTGGGACATGTTGCAGTCTGTTTCCATTATCCTGTGACAGAAGTTGCGTCACATGTTGAGTACGGCAGTCGCTTGGCACTGGTGCCGCAACATATTGCATACTGTTTCCATTTCAACACATTTCCGACACATGTGACGGCACATGACGCTCAACATGTTGCGGGACAAATTTGTAGGAATGGAAACGAGGCGTCGTAATATTGTCAATTGCCCTAGCACGGTAGACAGTCCATTCCTACTTGTTTTAAGATAGAACACTCTGTATAGGGACTGGCGGAGAGTTGCGTGGAAAGCAGACGATAGATCATAATTAAATTACTTTACTTATTTTAAGTCCACCGCTGTGGTCACGTGGTAGCGTGCTGCCATGTCACGCAGCGGGCCCGAGTTTGATTCCAGGCACGTAGGTGAGGTTTTTTCGGGGTTTTTCCTCACCTGTAAGACAAATGTCAGGATGCGTAGGGCCCAACGGTCCCCGAAAATCATCCGACCATCATCATCATCATCCTTATAATTATCATCATCATCCTTCAGCGGTGTGGAATGCAACGGGTAGCTACCACGCCTATACTTTCCTAGTATCTGCAAAGCATATCATGAAAATTATATGATTGCAGTGAAGGACCTGCTCTCGGGCAGAATTACTATGGACAATGCAAAGCACTAAAATGCACTTTACACTTGATAAATAAAGATTTACTGTTACGTACATCCAATATCTCAAACTTACAAGGACTCGAGCTATCTGATGAATAAGAAATCGGGGGAAACTCTTACTAAGTCCCGCAACTGTTACTTCAAGACATTATTCCAGAAATATCATTTAGACCTTCTCTCCACGAACTATTAAGTGTAAGTCCTGAGTCCTCGTGAATATGATATCGAAGTCAAAACCCTTTATTTCTATACATGGTTGTACATCCTAACTCTGATTTTATTGCCTAGAATTTTAATTACGTGTCCCCTAGGGGTTAATATTTCTATTAAAATCCCATCGCAAACAGTTTTCAGACACTTTTGAAATCCAGAATGGGTTGAAGCAAGGAGATGCACTATATCCTCTACTATTTAATTTTGTACTAGAGCATGCCATTAAATCTTTAGAGAATGAGGAAAGCTTACAACTCAATGGTATTAATAAGCTGTTAATTTATGCTGATGATGTAGTACTACTGGCCGATAGCGAGGAGATACTAAAGGCCAACACGCACACACTATTGAGTAACACTAAGAAATTGGGACTGGAAATAAATATCAATAAAACTAAATATATGGTCACACGTAGAAATTCAGTATATAATGGAAATGGACAGCTAATGACAAATGAGGGAAATTTTGAGGAAGTGGCTGAATTCAAATACCTAGGAACAATAATCACAAATAGGAATGAGATGCACAAAGAAATTAAACATAAGCTCAATTCTGGAAATGCGTGCTATTATGCATTACAGAGACTTTTGATGTCCCAACTCCTTTCAAAAAACATTAAGCTGAAAATATATAAAACTATTATTCTACCAGTTATATTATATGGGTGCGAAACATGGACTCTTACTTTAAGGGAGGAAAGGAGATTACGAGTATTTGAGAATAAAGTTCTTAGGAAAATTTTTGGACCAAAGAGAGATGAACAGACAGGTGAATGGAGAAGACTAAATAACAATGAACTACATGGTCTTTATAGGAAGCCAGATATAGTAGGAACAGTTAAGTCTCGTAGACTGCGATGGGATGGGCATGTTGCACGTATGGGGAATGAAAGACGTGCATGGAAACTTCTTGTAGGAAAGCCAGAAGGAAAACGCCCAGTTGGTAGACCGAGAATGAGGTGGGAGAACAACATTAACTATGATTTGAGGGAAGTAGATTATACAGGGAATGATTGGAAAGCATTAGCTCAGGATAGGGATGTATGGAGAGCTTATGTCCGCGCGGCCATGAACCTACGGGTTCGATAGTGCCAGTGAGTAAGTAAGTAAGTATTAAAATCCCATCTATATATTTTTTTTTCCACGGGTAGTGGAGCGAGTTTACCCAGTTTGGGCTTCCCAAAGTTTTAAATTTGGAAGCTTGAAGTTCCCAACAATGGAGAGCGCTTTCTCTAATAGGTAAATTTACCTATTAGAGAAAGCGCTCTCCATTGTTGTCTCAAAACATCTCAGCTGTATTAATTCATAGACAAAATCTTTATGAAGGTAACTAGTGAAATATTATTTTTTGTTAATTTAATATAAAGTGATATTTCTCAATTTCGTATTCAGTGGCGTTGTTTCGTAATCTTACAGTTATTACGTAAACATTCGTTTTATCGCTGAACAACAAAGCGCGTTTTATACAAGAGTTTTATTTATTTTTTTAATGCCAATTTATGTACCAGGAGCGTAATGATTTAATTATATTATTTCGTGACATGTTTATAAACATGTCATTAGGTTCTGTGTTAATTAATTTGACTTTGGTAATGTAACCTGCATTAATTTAGAGTAAATTATTCCTAATCCTCTTAATTTTCTTCTTATTTTCTCCCACTTGTTTTAGTCTATCTTGGTGGACTATCTGTTGCCAGACTCACATCTCAATAATCATTAAAGTGAAAATATAAAACTGTTATTCTCCCAGTTATATTATGCGAAACATGAATTCTTACTTTAATGGAGAAGAAAAGCTGACGAATATCTGCGAATAAAGTCCGGAGGATTTTTTTTGGATCAATGAGAGTTGACGAGAGAGGCGAATGGCGGACAAAGCATAACAGTGAGCTACAATATCTTTATTTGAAATCAGATATATAAGAAGACTTAAGTCTCGTAGACTGCGATAGGCAGGTTATATAGCACAAATGGGGAATGACATAGGGGTTTGAGGAACACCTTCTAGGAAACCCAGAGGGCAAGAGCCCAATATATAGGCCAGGAATAACGTGGGAGAATAACATTAACCACAAGTTGAGTATATATGTATCATGATAGGGATGCATTCATTTGCAGCTATGAAACTCTGTGTTGAGTATATATGTATCATGATAGGGATGCATTCATTTGCAGCTATGAAACTATGTGTTGAGTATATATGTATCATGATAGGGATGCATTCATTTGCAGCTATGAAACTCTGTGTTGAGTATATATGTATCATGATAGGGATGCATTCATTTGCAGCTATGAAACTCTGTGTTGAGTATATAATATGTATCATGATAGGGATGCATTCATTTGCAGCTATGAAACTCTGTGTTGAGTATATATGTATCATGATAGGGATGCATCATTTGCAGCTATGAAACTCTGTGTTGAGTATATATGTATCATGATAGGGATGCATTCATTTGCAGCTATGAAACTATGTGTTGAGTATATATGTATCATGATAGGGATGCATTCATTTTCAGCTATGAAACTCTGTGTTGAGTATATATGTATCATGATAGGGATGCATTCATTTGCAGCTATGAAACTCTGTGTTGAGTATATATGTATCATGATAGGGATGCATTCATTTGCAGCTATGAAACTCTGTGTTGAGTATATATGTATCATGATAGGGATGCATTCATTTGCAGCTATGAAACTATGTGTTGAGTATATATGTATCATGATAGGGATGCATTCATTTGCAGCTATGAAACTCTGTGTTGAGTATATATGTATCATGATAGGGATGCATTCATTTGCAGCTATGAAACTCTGTGTTGAGTATATATGTATCATGATAGGGATGCATTCATTTGCAGCTATGAAACTATGTGTTGAGTATATATGTATCATGATAGGGATGCATTCATTTGCAGCTATGAAACTCTGTGTTGAGTATATATGTATCATGATAGGGATGCATTCATTTGCAGCTATGAAACTATGTGTTGAGTATATATGTATCATGATAGGGATGCATTCATTTGCAGCTATGAAACTCTGTGTTGAGTATATATGTATCATGATAGGGATGCATTCATTTGCAGCTATGAAACTCTGTGTTGAGTATATATGTATCATGATAGGGATGCATTCATTTGCAGCTATGAAACTCTCGTGGTTGAGTATATATGTATCATGATAGGGATGCATTCATTTGCAGCTATGAAACTCTGTGTTGAGTATATATGTATCATGATAGGGATGCATTCATTTGCAGCTATGAAACTCTGTGTTGAGTATATATGTATCATGATAGGGATGCATTCATTTGCAGCTATGAAACTCTGTGTTGAGTATATATGTATCATGATAGGGATGCATTCATTTGCAGCTATGAAACTCTGTGTTGAGTATATATGTATCATGATAGGGATGCATTCATTTGCAGCTATGAAACTATGTGTTGAGTATATATGTACCATGATAGGGATGCATTCATTTGCAGCTATGAAACTATGTGTTCGATAATTCCTGTAACTTAGATTGTTGTTTTATTGGATTTTTTGAAGGACGGCCTAACTTGGAGAAGGAAGGGTTTGTTCCTATACCAAGGCTACAGCTAACGTGTTCATCTCCGTTATTGTACAGTCAAACTTTCTCTACCGATATTGATGCTGTTTTTGCTTTTCCGGATTTTTTTGTGTCTGGTTTGTTTCAAAAGTTTTTCCGTAAAAGGAATTCTTGAAAATAACAATGTTAATACAAGTTTAAGCGTTTTCTTGGCACAAGTGGTTAGCGCCCTCCCTTCATTTCTGGGTCCCTAGTTCACAACTCGTTCACCATGTGGGGTTCGTTGCGGAAGAATCGGATCTAGGCCAGGTTTCTCCCGTTGTCTACCATATAAAAATTAATTCCGCAACTTCTCAGTATTCATGACGTATATTCATTTGCTTTCATTTCATCTCAACTTCTCTTTGAAGGGGTCTGGACAGATGACGTCGATATATGACGTAGACATTCATTAATAGGGGTCTTCAATTCATCTCGTCTCTCTATCTGGCATTACCACACACACGATCTTTTTTTGGGTCTTGTCTTGAAACACGCACACACCCCCTTCAATATCAAATTCATTGATATATATGTCGCAATATTAAATAGAAGTGCCAGTCATCGACCTAAGACATATATTTGGAAGACTTGTTGTGGTATATCAACAAATAGTTTAGGATAAAAAAAGGAAAATGAGGTTAAATGTGTGTTTTATACACAAGTAACAGAAATCAACAGAAATAATAATAATGCAAAAAAATCTTTAAAAATAGATGAGGATCGTTGCGTAATTACTCGTATTTAAGGCAATGTGGTTCAAATCAGAAAGTCTCGGTTTTCCATTCAAAATGGGGTTAAAACACTTATAACTTTGTGTAAATATTGTTTAGCTACATGGATCTAAGATCGACTCGGCAACTTCAATAAATGCATACCAGATATATGTTTTTTGTGTAAAGTTGACCGTAACGCAGAGCTCATAATCCAGTTGATATTTCGTTACGATACTAAATTAACACTTCAGGTTCGGTGGGTGGGATCACTTTATAACATTTAAATCGTCCAACCGTGAGATAACTTGGAGTGATGTGTGCTTTCCCTCAGCTATATCGATAAACACGTTATGCATTTACTTACTCTTTCTTTTAAGAGATTCCAAGATTTTTTTATAAATGTTTGTTATCTTCACCTTACTTTTTATATAGCAAGATTATTCCCTGCTCCTTTTTTTCTTGTTTATACTGGTTTTCTTTATTGTTTTACCTTTATCTTTGTTTGTTTTACCTGTTTGTTCACTTTCTTTAATTCTCACATACACACAAGGACAGGATACACACACCCAGACACAAGGTGGAGATTTAAAATTCCCTACCCTACCAGGAATCGAATCCGGGTCACCGGAGTGGAAGGTAGGGACTCTACGGATTACGCCACGGCGACGGACATCTTAAGCCGCAAATATGTTGATCTAACGATGCAAGTAACTTCTAAAGTGTAATATTTTGAATTTGCGGACTAAATTACCATGATGTTTCCTGAAACATTTTGAGAATAATTAAGGAAGAAATATATTAACAAGATCGTTATTAGAAACAAGTTGACAAAATGGAGTTTTCAACTAAACATTCAACACACAAGAAAATAATTCATGCGTATATTTCATATAATAAATTATGTAGAAACTGAAGAATGTAGCAGATCACTACATCATATCTTGGCGCTGAGCTATGGGATCTGCTCTGGTTTTGGTCCCAAAGGGGACTCTTCTCATTGAAATTTGGCCTATATGGAACTGTTGCAAATCCCACATGGCAAGGTTATTTGGTTGCATTACTAACTAGTCATTCCAAGTAAAGAAAACTAGCTATAACCACTGGGTCTCGAACCGCTGAATACTTGTCATTATCTTCACCTACGGAAATACCAAAAGTGAGTATTTAGCAGGTACACTATCGCGCCATGGAGCGTAGTTTAGTGTAAAGAAGGAAAATACTTAATTTTAAAAGTGAATTTAGAATTGTTACCTGGAAGGATATAAAGAAAATGTTAATAATGTCAGAGTCTCACTTATAAAAATTTCCATTAGTTATCCTTTATAAACATCCTTCTGGAGTTCGGAATTCTTAAAAAGTTAGTTAGATTTATACGAATGTATCCAAATTGCACAAAGAGTAGGGTGCGTGTAGGATACTTTTATAAATTCACAACGGGTTTTTGTACCAGAACGTGACATCATATCTCTAGAGGATCAGTAGGCCTACATCTCAATGGTATTAAAGAGCTGTTAGTTTATGTTTATGATGTAGTATTATTTGGCGATAGCGAGGAGATACTAAGGGTCAACACGCACACTCTATTGAGTAACACTAAGAAATTGGGATTGGAAGTGAACACCAATAAAACCAAATATATATGCACACATAGAAATACAATATAAATGGAAATGGACAGCTAATAGCAGATGAAGGAAATTTTGAAAAAGTGGCTGAATTGAAATACCTAAGAACAATAACTAAAAATAGGAATGAGATGCACATGGCACACATTGGCTTAACTCTGGAAATGCATGCTATTATGCATTATAGGGACTCTTGTCGTCCCAACTCCTCTAAAAAGGGCTAAACTAAACATATATAAAACTGTTATTCTCCAAGTTATATTATATGGATTCGGAACATGGACTCTTACTTTAAGGGAGGAAAGTAGATTACGAGTATCCGAGAATAAAGTTCTTAAGAAAAGTTTCGCACCAAAGAGAAATGAACAGACATGTGAATGGAGAAGACAACACAACAATGAGGTATATGATGTTTATAGGAAGACAGATATAATAAGAACAGTAAAGTTTCATAGACGATGACAGGACATGTGGCACGAATGAGGAATGAAGCATGGAAGCTTTCGTGTAGGAAACCCAGTATGTAAACGTCCAGTTGATACACCAATAAAGAGATGGGATAATGATTTGGGGGAAGTAGATACAGGGGGTGCTTGGAAAACATTAGCTCAGTGTAGGGATTTGTGAGAAGCTTAAATCCACGCGGCCATCAAACTAAGGGTTTAACAGTGTCAGTGAGTTAGGTAACTACTAAAGAGACAAGTGCAATACATATTAACAAGCATTTAAACGATGATAAATGTATTTGAAAATGTATTTAATATTTACCTGATAAAGAAAGTATTTGTCTAAATGTCTTTCGTCAAACTACAGTAGTACGGTATAGGTTGAAAGATGATCCAGTTTTGTATTTAATCTGTGAAATATTGACATTTAATTGAATTTAAATAAAACATGTTTTCATTTTCATATTCCGTGGCATTGCTTAGAAACGTTACAGTTATTTCGTCATAATTCTTGTTATTGCTATGCAACAAGGGCAAATTTATTCATAATTATTTTTTTTTCAAATGCCCCAGGTTTGTCTTTTTGACATTCCTGGTTTCTCTTCTGGCATGGCGTAATTGTAACTCACTTCTGAGGTTGGGGCGCCTGGAAGGCGGGGTTACGTTGCCCCGATGATATGATGAGTGATGATGATAGTGGCGCGCCAGGAGAGTCCCTAATCCTAAACTTAACCTAAGATGAATATGCATGATGATGATTGCGATGGCCATATGATTTCGGGGAACGTTTGGGCCTTAAAGTTTTCCTGACATTTGTCTTACAGGTGAGGAAAAACCTCACCCAGAAAAACTGTCCCGACCGGGGATCGAACCCGGGCCCGCTGCGTGACAAGGCAGCACGCTACCCCGAGACCACTAATTGAAAGAAGCAAAAACTGAGTGATGTAGAGTTAAATAATAAATTTAACCAACTGTACGACTATTTAAATATTCATAGTCGCAGCCTGTAAACATAGAAATATTAAAATAGATAACAATTTACGATATAATTGTTCTATATGCATGTAATATGCATACAATTATAATAAAATTTTCTTCTACGTTTCATTTTATTTTTTAAGGCATGTAATCAAAATTGTTGACATGCATGATTGCCGCTAGTTGTAGAAATCACGTTTAGAAACCCGGTTGGGGTCTGTGCAGGTTTACAGAGTAAAAATCGTAAGATTATAAACACATTTTCGAGATAAATTGAGAGAGACGTTTTACCTTTATATTCTGATTTATTCTACAGATTTAATGATTTCTATAACATTTGATCATTCCTTTAATTTTTGCACAAATTAGACCTGTTAAAGCAAGTCATATAAAAATTTAATTTTGAAGAATGACGACAAATCACTGGAAGCTGCAAACACGGAAGACCACAACGGCAGACACGGCGGAGATAGAAATATCGGAACGGCGAAAATGGCGGAAGTGGCAACCCAATCTCTGGGGATGAAATAAGAGATCCAGCTAGGGGAAACAAGAGTGACGTCCTCAACGGCAGAAGGCGGAAGAGGCAACCCTCCTTGTGGGGATAAAACACAAGGAGGCAAGTCCAAAGGCTTTAAGGAGGCAGCCCCTCCAAAGGACTTACCCTGCGGAACGTTAGTAGCGTACTCAGGGGACACTTCAAAATACTTGCAATCTCCAAAGTGATAGCTGGACTACTAAAAGTAGAGGAATTAAACACAGCAATAGTGAAGTACAGAACAAACTAGAAAGAACACTTGGCAAGGATGACTGAGAATAGAATACCAAAAGCAGCATACAGCTATTCACCACGAGGAAGAAGAAGTCTGAGAAGACCAAACAAAAGATGGAAACAGCAGCAATTTGGAGCCGGAACAGGCTAGTAAATAAGGCTAAACTGTGATGAAGAAGAAGAAGATGATAAATCAGCGGGAAAAAGATACAGAATTATTAAAGGAAAAATTAAATTATGAATACTGTTAACCATAATTTTTTTACACAATCAACAACGGCCTCTTCTTCTTTTGTCAAGATGAACAATAAATGCAGAAAAATGGTACACGCCCAGGAGGAAGAAACTTTGTCGTGTAATTTGGGTCAGTATGACTATAGTCCACCAAACATCGTGAGGAGTAGTGGTTATGACAGCTAGGGGGCTCATCCACGGTGTGTCACCATTATAGTCCACTCTGTAAAATGGTACAAGTTGGCAGACCAACAGCCTTCCAAACCTGTCTCGCTGAGCAATTTAGTTCAGTTTAAAGAAAAGGAAATATTAATATTAAAACATAATACAACTAAAAATAAGTGTCTTCCTAAACTGACACTTGAACCCATGATCTCCAACTTTACGCGTTTGTGCACTAACCAATTGTCCTACTTATGGCATCGAGGAGCAAATACAAGTTTTTTTTTCTCGTTAACCGTATTAGTGAAATTATATTCACATTACAACAAGATTGCTTCTATAAAG
The DNA here is from genome assembly GCA_030220185.1 of Diploptera punctata. NCBI lineage: Eukaryota > Metazoa > Arthropoda > Insecta > Blattodea > Blaberidae > Diploptera > Diploptera punctata. The sequence goes on from JASPKZ010007921.1 coordinate 359,015, forward strand.
AACATTATTATAGGATTCATCCCGTGCCACATTAAGTGACTAAAAACGTAATAATAATATCACTTATATGAATCCTTTCACACGCGACTAAGTCCAGTAACAAGGACAATCCTTAAATTTATAAGTCCCTACTTTTAGTCACTAAGGGCCAGTTGTACGAACTTCAGGTTAACTCTCCAGATAGTCATCCGACGCTTAAGATAACCAGGAAGTTAGAGTCAATATGCGTTATACCATCTACTTTTAACAGCTAGTTGGTTGTACCGAGCATAACGCATTATATCAGTTATTTTGGTAATAAATTCCAATTTCCCTCCTTATTATGTTGGCTGAATTGTGTATCCGCGCGTCATTTTTCTTATGTTTTCTTATTTTCCATAGCAAAAATTCGCCTGCTTTCATTATTTATTCATAATGCATCAATGTTTTTAATTCTGATGTCATTAATGTTTATACTATATATTAGTTTATTTTCAATATTATAAATTAGTGTAGATGTACACCCTTAGACAAAAAAAATGAGTCATCTCATGATTGTATCAAGCGATCGGGGAACTTCGTGAGTACTCGCAGAAGCCTTATTCACATTAACACGTTTTCAGTAATTGTACTGTGGTGTTTGCTAGTTAACGTAGTGCACACTCAAGTAACATAAAAGATAGAGCTGGCCTTTGTGTGTTTCTGTGGTCGAGAGGTTTAACACACAACATCTGCGTTAGTAATTTCATGGGTTCGATTCCCGTTTTACTTTTTTTTTCTTTTACTGAATGTTAGAATAGCATTTCGCCTGTAATATAGTTTCATATTTAATTTTATATTTTAGTTTTATGGCTTTAATGCACACACAAAACACATAAATGAAAACCTTCTAATAATTAAATGAAGAAAGAAAATAATATCTTCTAAAATGAAAACTTTAACAAAATTAATATCGGGTGTATGAATCCTCAGCATCTATTGCCGCCCTCAATCTGCGGGACATTGATGCAATCAAATTTCTACAGGCACGTGGACAATCGGCTAGAGCATCCCAGGCATCTTGAATTTGTGCCCATAAGCCATCTTTCGTTTTTCGTGCATCTGCAGGCCAATTATAGTTCATCTCTATTTTCATCTTAGCCCATACATTTTCGATTGGATTCAACCTGGTGAACAGCGAAATTTGATTTGCCTTCTCCTTTAACAATGAAATCAAATTTAGCTAAACATATTTCAGAAAGCGGCCATAGTTTCAACAATATCGATAATACAATGTAAATTAAACACAGAGAAAACAACAGACACAAAATTAACATTTTACAAGAAATCGAAATTATCAAGAAGGCCAAGAATACAAACATTCTCAACGAAAATGTGCCTAATAAGCAAAACCCTCTATTAGACATACAGTTAATTCAATACTACTACAACAACTCCAGAAGATGAAGCATGCATCGAAAGGCCTAGAGTGAAATCAACGAAAATTTTAGATAGTTGAGGAAGACGGTAGTATACAAGGTAATATATATAAATAATAGTTTAAACAAACTAAAACAACACGCTTTATTAGAAAACCGAACTAAAAAATGAAAAATAGTTTTATTTTCCAAAACGCTTGGGATAAAATTAAAGTGGTCAACAAAAAATAATCTCCAACACATCTAGAATAAAACTAGAGTTATCTACAAAAAAATAATAATTTTAATATCAAAAGCGTGGGGTGCCCTATATCAATTAATATATTTGATAGTAAACAGATATTGGTAAAAGTAAAGTCTCTAAGAAGAAAACGTAAAAACCATAAAAAGCACCCAACGCTTTTGATGGTAAAATTATGTTTTTATAGATAACTCTAGTTTTATTCTAGATGTGTTGGAGATGATTTTTTTGTTGACCACTTTAATTTTATCCCAAGCGTGTTGGAAATTAAAATTATTTTTCATTTTTTAGTTCGGTTTTCTAATAAAGCGTGTTGTTTTAGTTTTTTAAACTATTATTTATTATTTTTATTTTTTAGTATGGTTTTCTAATAAAGCGTGTTGTTTCAGTTTTTTAAACTATTATTTTTTTTAGTTTAATTGATTGACATAAACTGGAATCCTATGAAAATGTAATTGCTTAATAATCTTCTATAAAAAATCCTCCGGCCTGGATTTGAACCAGCGGCCTATGGATTACTGAAATGATATACCACTACAGTCCACCGCTCTACCAACTGACCTCTTACAACGATTGACTAAAAAGTCGATAAGTCCGCAACCTATTACACCGGTTTTTTTTATATTTTTTTCTGATGATTCTGGCCAGGATTTAAAAAAAATAATGAAATTATTGTATTGTCACGAGTCCTTTACAAACAAAGTTTCAAGTCGATCTAATGTTTTTAAGTGGGTGAAAATCGTGTTCAAAGATTCCGTTACATAGATTACAGGTCCGTTACATAGACAGATACAGGTCAAGTTAATATAAAGCGTATAAAAGTATATAATTTAACATTGTTATAACCTCAACGGTGTAAAAAAACAATTATGAACTTAAAAAGTATAGATTGATTCAAATGTCGAAATAAAATGTATTTAATTCATAAAACGTTTTAAATACAAATATCACGAAAAAAATTGCGTAATTGAAGACGCGAACCTCCGATCTTCACTAACAAAAACAGTGACCGCATGCTTTACCGCTGAGCTATCGGGACACGTAGGAGAGTCTTCAGTTCATGCCACATAACACAGTAGCTCAGGGACTGCACAATTATGACTAGTTTCCTAGTTTGAACCCAGCGCTGTGCCGAGTATGACTTAGAAGAAATGTGCGTTCAAGAGATGACTCTTTTTTTTTTTGTCGAAGGGTGTACTTTGAACAAGATTTCAATTTATGTCAGGGACCTAAACAAATTCTATGGGTTAACAATTTTGTACACAACCAATCCCCTAAGCATAGAGATTGAATAGTTTATAATTGCAATTTGCAAACTTGCAGGAATTGAACATGGACTTGCTTTTAGCAGGCATTCATATTACCACCTATGCTAATTGGATATTTTATTCTAAAAACATCCTATATATAACTTTTTAGCCCTACTGTCGCATATACGCGTGATAGGGGACCTGCTGTCACTAATGCGACTCTCCAAATCTGAACAAAAGCGTGACGCTCTATTGCATGTTCTTTTCTTGTTTTTTTAGATCCCCTTCATCTTGTCGAAACTCACTCTTCAAAGTGATCTGTTGTCAATAATAAAACAAATTCTTGATGCAAAGTTATACATCTATAGAAAGGTTTATGCAGCCTTACTTAATAAAAAAGTGTGCCCGAGAAAATCGCAACAGATGCATCTTCTATTAAGCTAATGGATGTTACAGTTCTTACTAATAAACCTACGACCCACAATTGTAACATAGCCATAAAAAAGAACATGCAAGCAAATAAAGTCAGGTTATATCACTCGAATACAACGGAAAAATGGTACGTAGCCGTAGATCAAAGCGGTATTATATTGTGTAATGTAAAATGTATGTGAAAATGAAACGAGTGCTAGTCCTTAGATTTTTCATACAGTGGATTTACGTTTACTCAATGCACGTGTTTTATATCTCACTGTAACGAGTTACCATGAGGAACGAAATTTACACATGGGATTTGACTCTATTGTAACTAGTGTACACTCAGAAACATGAGGAATTTGGGTAGATAAAATAAGTAGTCGCTCCAACTTGGGAAAACCAGCTGTAACGGCAGGGGAGCCAATATTCTTAACACATGGCACCATTATATTGTCTCATGATTGTCCATCTGTGTAAGTAAAACATGTGGATGTGAAGACAGCAGCTGGCTGCTATAGGCCAAGGTATAATGTCGCACCATGGAGTTGAGATTTTATCTAACTGTTCTATGTAATGTGCCGGTCTGTGAATCTTGCAATTGAGGACAAGTGACTGACAACGACATGTTTGCCAATATTTTTATCAAATTTCTAATATAGCCAATTTACAACGTGTAATAAGTTATTGATGATCTTAAATATTTTGTTAGTGTGATTTAATAAGTTTGTTATTCAGTTAGAAAAATAATTTATATATATTTACATGTTAATGTGATCAATTTTAGGTTTTATCTCAACATACCGTTCAGTTTAATGTCATTAAAAACATATCCCTCAGGCAATTCGGCTAATCTTACAATGATTTTTACATTTTTTTACAATTTCTGTAGACTGGAGTGTGGCATATAATCTATTTTAATGCAGAATTACAAACGTATTTATTTTTTACAATAAAAGATAAAAGTAGTCCAGGCAATATTCTGAGCACCAAATTCCGGTTTGATTGCTGACAAACTCAAACATTTTAATTGTAAAATGTTCTCTATCTCAGAGTTAGGGAAGGCTGGTAATGTGCAAGATTTAACGGTACATTGTGAATCGATAAGTTACTTTTAAAATGCATAACGAAACACCGTTGAGGTTACTATGTAAATACCTGAGATATCAGTCTACATCCAAAGTTGAGGAAGACTGAGATCTTAGGTATTCTATTTGTATACTGTAAACGCTACATTGTGAATCATACATCTGGTTTAAATTCCAAATCTCTTCATAATACATTGTCTAAACCGTCTCATTAGCATTCTTCCTAAAGCTCTTAAAATAATTTTAGTCCTAATCTTTTGACTATTGCAACGTTGTACTGACATAAGTGACGGATTGCAGCGTAATAATAATATGTAGGTATATCAGGTCAATATTTAATTTCAGAAAATATAACATTTCTCCATTTTTCCACGAATTGCCATGGTTCCAGCTTAAATGTAGAAGGAAATTACACTGCCTAGTTCTCTTATCCAAGAGCCTACGTACTTCAATTTACAATTATTTATCTTATCATTTGCAGTATCCATCCTCCAACCATTATTTAAACACACGATCACAACATAATATATTGCTTAATATACCACAACATGGCACATCCCATCACTCCACAACATGCTACTAGACATTAGCATCTTTTGAAAGAAATCTAAATTTATATTTGCTCCAACCTAGGCTTGGCCATTACCCCTTGTAATGTAGGGCCTACATGTATTAATTGGTGTTTCTTGATCAATTCATCATATTACTGATATTATTATTAATGTTTATCATATAAAATGCTGCATATACATTAATAACGGAGGGTTGTTTCTGATCTCTGATTACAAATGATTTTTAAGTTTTACCTTAAGAAAAGCCGTGTCTCCACCATCGAGCATACTCTATTTGATGGCTCTTCACCCGAGCTATGGCTCGACATCGGAGTTTCCGCTGCAGAAGACTCTTACGCAGCACAGCCATGTCTAGAAGTTTCCACTCCTCTTTATATGCTTTCCAGAGAGCGTCTATTGTTCGAGGACGCCTGTCTCCCAGTGTCCTTTTGAAGAGTCCAAAGTCACAAAGTCCATCGGTGATGCATGAGGAGACTTCACTGGGATGTTGCTGAATGGAATAGCATGTATTTCCAGTTTCCTGCTCCATTTCTCCAGGAATGTCAGGGTTGAACCCGAAGTGTGACTGTAGGCCTTGTCTTGGTGCACCCAGACTTGGTTTTTGTATGTACCATAGAGAGCTGGGATTTCAGTCGGGTAAATTGGGGTGAGAACTTCTTCCTGGTAGTACTGGGAGTTTATTTTGGCCTTTTTAGCTACTCTACGAATGGTCAGTTTTTCATTGTAGCAATATCCCGCGATGACCATAAATCGATTGGAGAAACTTTTTCTGCATTCAGCATACCACTTTTGAAAATTTTTTTCACCCCTTTCTCAATAGTAAATTGCCCGGCGTTTATTGCAATCTCCTAGATAAACATATGCTTCATCAAGTGGTGACCAAAAATTTCCATTTTTCTCCTGCCAGGTGCTTTTTCATAGTTTCCTTCTGTTGGTGCGGCATTCGGCAATGTGACGTGGCAACAATTTATGAACCCTGCTTTTGTAGCGCTTCTCCATGTTTGAATCTGTGTTTATTCTGGTGTTTACAGTTGTAAGGGATATTCCCAATCTGTTCGCAATCACCCTTTGTGCGGCAGGGTTACCACCAGAGATAAGGACCTTGACCTTTCTGATTACATCTGGGGTGTGGGTAGTAGCAGGTCGTGGATTTGCCCGTTTCTTTTCCTTTTGGAATTAATCCCAAGCACCCTTTCCCTTTTTATTAAGCACTGAGCTAATTCCACACTTTGACACCACAAAATAACGTTTTAGCAAGCCCCAATAATCGCGGATTAACTATAAGTAGCGTCGGAAAGGGCAGTAATATACCCTTCCTAAAACCGGTCTATCTGCTTAGGCATTATGAGAGCAACACGCGTGCGAGTGTAACAGAAGCAGCACCCTGACTGATTTGATCACCTCGCACGCTCCTGTCCTGACGACTCACACTCCAACATCACAATCTAGTTGGCAAATCATTTTCAGAGATCGAAAACAACCCTCCGTATACATCAAATTTACACTTTTAATGACTTATTAATACTTTGTAATTAATATAGTGTATATACAAACATGTATTTGTGCTGGTTAGTGGAAGGGAAGGTCTCACGGTCTTAACTCTGCCAGAAGAAAATAAACATAATTATATTAAGGAGACATGTGGTATTACTGATAGTTCATTATATAGAGACCTCATCCCTGGGCTACATGCTGGTCCCAAGTTGTAGAAGAGTCATTTAGAGCATGATGCCTTTGCGCAAAACTACGGAACGGACGCAGGTTCGAATGCACATGGGCGAAGAAAATTTCTTATGTAATTTTAGCAAGTATGGTAGCGCATTGTGAGGAATTTGGGTAACTAAAATAAGTATGAGCTTCAGGTTGAGAAAGCCAGTTACAACACCTAAGGGACCGATGTCACCCCTATACTGGCTAGATGATGACCCTCCTTTGTGGTTAATACACGTGGATGTGAAGCCAGCAGTTGGCTAGTAGTACAAGGACCCCCCAGACTATCGCATCACGGAGCAGTAAGAAAAAAAGTTGCACATGATTTCACTCATTAACAACCACATACAAAACACAAACATATAAACAAGCGCTCATCCTACACTCCTCTCTGCATGCAATGCAAGACCATGTATATGTGTAACATGATGTGCTGAAGTGGTGCTTAATTAAAAAATATACCACATTGACCTCTTAAGTAACTTATATGACAAAACAAAGATTTCATATTTCTTCTCTTTGTAAACACCTCAAGGTGACTGTAAATGTAATATCAATAAAACAAATATACTGTCATTGATAATGGGAATGAATACTCAGAAACAAATATGGGAAATGCTGAAGACGTGATAAAATTTAAGTACCTGGGAACAATAATCACAAACAGGAAAATATTTAAAATAGGCTCAACTCCGGAAATACCTACAAGGGACTATTTTCATTCAACTTTTTCTGTGGAAATAAAAAGTAACCAAGGTGCAGCAGGCCGAAAAGGCCCTTTCCCACCAACTGTATAATGGCCTCACATCCTCTGTGTCATTTACCGTCATGTAAAATCATCCAAATATTACAGGAGTGATATAAGGTAGGCATGTAAAGTTCCCCAGCCGTTATAGCTGGATTACTCAATCTGCAGACACAGCTTATTGCGGTTCACAAAATTCCTCACGATGCTGGGTAGACACTGGTCTGATACACACTGAAATTCTATGAGAAATTTTCTTCCACAATGAGACTCGAACCAGTGCATGTCCCATACGATGCCTTAGACCACTTGGTTAAGGCACAGAACACTCCAAAGAAAGGTTAAACTAAAATATATAAAATTGTGATTATGCCAGTTTACTGACGTACTAAAATACGTGATCAGACTACTAACCATGGATAAATAAAACGACAGGGTATTTTTTTTAGTTCAATTATGGATTATAGCACATAAGTGTTCATATAAATAAATAAATAAATATAGAAATAAAAACAGACAATTACTTATGTAGAAAATTAATATCAGTCTGAGGAATGTACAGTTAATACAAAGATATAAAACTGAATTACAAGTGAAGATAAATAATAAAAATGTGATGTAAACATTAATAACAGAGAGAATGGTGCACAATGTGTATGTGCTGACACGAGTAGAGAATCTCAGACTTATGGTAACTTTCATAACAACATGAAACCTACCTATAGTAACACAATCACATTAACACATAGGGATGTGAGGCCAGCATTTGGTTTTAAGACCAAGTGCGCTGTGGAGTTTCACGTAAGTTTATATTGTGACTCAATGGAACTTCATAATGTATTTTGTTAGCATTGCGACATCATTTTAATAAATTCAAGCTTCCATATAGTGTTCCAGAATTCATGTACTACGTATATTCAGCATTATAGAGAAACTTCAAATGTTTTGAGAAAAACGAATTTATGGTCTAAGTTAAAATTTCCACATGCAATATATCAAGTGTCATAGTGCACCACTCCACCTAAGGTATAATAATACTTACTTACTCACTGGCACTATCGAACCCGAAGGTTCATGGCCGCGCGGACATAAGCTCTCCATACATCCCTATCCTGAGCTAATGCTTTCCAATCATTCCCTATATAATCTACTTCCCTCAAATCATAGTTAATGTTGTTCTCCCACCTCATTCTTGGCCTACCAACTGGGCGCTTTCCCTCTGGCTTTCCTACAAGAAGCTTCCATGCACGTCTTTCATTCCCCATACGCGCAACATGTCCTGCCCATCGCAGTCTACGGGACTTAACTGTTCTTATTATATCTGGCTTCCTATAAAGACCATGTAGTTCATTGTTATGTAGTCTTCTCCATTCACCTGTCTGTTCATCTCTCTTTGGTCCAAAAATTTTCCTAAGTACTTTATTCTCAAATACTCGTAATCTCCTTTCCTCCCTTAAAGTAAGAGTCCATGTTTCGCACCCATATAATATAACTGGTAGAATAATAGTTTTATATATTTTCAGTTTAACGTTTTTTGAAAGGAGTTGGGACATCAAGAGTCTCTGCAATGCATAATAGCACGCATTTCCAGAATTGAGCCTATGTTTAATTTCTTTGTGCATCTCATTCCTATTTGTGATTATTGTTCCTAGGTATTTGAATTCAGCCACTTCCTCAAAATTTCCCTCATTTGTCATTAGCTGTCCATTTCCATTATATAATGAATTTCTACGTGTGACCATATATTTAGTTTTATTGATATTTACTTCCAGTCCTAATTTCTTAGTGTTACTCAATAGTGTGTGCGTATTGGCCTTTAGTATCTCCTCGCTATCGGCCAGTAGTACTACATCATCAGCATAAACTAACAGCTTATTAATACCATTGAGTTGTAAGCCTTCCTCATTCTCTAAAGATTTAATGGCATGCTCTAGTACAAAATTAAATAGTAGAGGAGATAGTGCATCTCCTTGCTTCAACCCATTCTGGATTTCAAAAGTGTCTGAAAACTGTTTGCCTACACGCACCCTACTCTTTGAGCCATTTAGACACATTCGTATAAGTCTAACCAACTTTTTAGGAATTCCGAACTCCAGGAGGATACTATATAACTTCTCCCTCTTAATTGAATCATATGCTTTTTTGAAGTCTACATATAGTTGATGTACAGTACCATTATATTCCCATTTCTTCTCTAAAATCTGTCTTATACTGAAAATCTGATCTGTTGTAGACCTGTTTCTTCTAAATGCACATTGATGATCTCCTAGAATGTCATCAATATAGGGAGTAAGTCTGCTTACTAATATATTTGTTAGAATTTTGTACGAAGTTGAAAGTAATGAGATGCCCCTGTAGTTGTTGCAATCAGTTTTATCTCCTTTCTTATAAATTGGTAAGATAATTGATTCCTTCCATTCATCTGGAAGAGCTTCTTTTTCCCAAATCATACTAAGCAACCAGCGTATCTTGTCCATCAATTTTTCTCCCCCTGATTTTATCAGTTCTGCTGGGATCTCATCTGAACCTGATGCTTTATACATCTTCAATTTTTCAATCGCCATTTCAACCTCTAATGCACTTGGCTCTGCGACTAGCATTTCTGCTGTCTGTAACTTATCCTCCTCAATGTCCTGTTCTGTATGTACATTTAATAGCTGATTAAAGTAACCTTTCCATCTATTTAATATACTCCTAGAATCTGCAATCATATCCCCATTTTCATTCCGAATTATGTTTGTTCTAGCCTGAAACCCCTTCTTCTCTATCCTAATTCCCTGATATAATTCTCTAATGTTACTATTTTTTGCATTCATTTCAAGATCATTAATCTTCTCTCTCAAATATTCCCTCTTTTTACTCTTTAGTAACTTGGCGGTTTCCCTTCTAACACTACCCAATTGCTCTAAATTTACCTCATTTGGCTCGTGTAACCATTTCATTTTTGCTAGCTTTCTTTTCTTTACAATGTCGGCACATTCCTCATCAAACCATTTCTTGTTTTGCCTCTTTTTTAAACAACCAATGCTTTCTGATGCTGACAATTTAATAGTATCTCTTATAGCCTCCCATTCTTTATTTATATCAGTTTCTTCTTCGTTTGCCACATTGTCATCTGAAGATTCCAGTACTTCAAATCTATTAGCAATTTTGATTTGGTATTCTTGCCGCATTTCATCATTTTTCAAGTTTTTTAATTCATATTTTACAGAATCATCTTTAGCGTTCGTTCCTCTCATAAGCGATAGCCGTTGTCTGATTTTCACTCTGACCAGATGATGATCCGAATTGCAGTCTGTCCCTCTAACTGATCTAACATCAATGATGCTACTGTGCCAGCGTTTATCCACTAATACATGATCTATCTGGTTCCGAGTTTCTCCATCTGGGGACGTCCAGGTGTATTTATGAATATCCTTATGCTGAAATGTTGTGCTCTTAACAATGAGATTCTTTGATGTGGCAAATGTGACTAATCTAACCCCGTTGTCGTTACTATCTTCATGAAGACTGAATTTGCCTATTGTTGGTTTGAATATATCTTCCCGCCCCACTTTTGCATTAAAATCTCCTAAGACAATTTTCATATGATATCGTGAAAGGGTATCAAATAAGCATTCTAATTCTTCATAGAACTCATCCTTGATCTTGTCATCTTTATCTTCTGTGGGGGCATGTACATTTACAATTATAAAATCATGTCGTTTACCCTTTAGAATTATGTATGATATCCTATCACTAACAAATTTAATATCTCGGATAGCGGATAGGATCCTCCTTCTGACTAAAAAACCCGTTCCAAATGCAGGTCTTTCTGCACCCCCATAGTATAATGCAAAGCTTCCTGATTCCTGACTACCTTCTCCTGGCCACCTAACTTCCTGTAAAGCGACTATATCCAAGGGCGATTTATCCAATTCCTGCGTTAATATCTCTAGTGCCCCGCTATTGTATAAAGTCCTAACATTCCATGTTCCTAGGAACATGTCCCTGTGTTTGAGCCTTTGGCATGGGTTCCCTGAAGTAGTCCCCGCCCGGAGAACCGAATGGGGGACTATTTGACCTCCGGAAAATTTTACCCCAGATGAACCCATGTCCGCATTTCTTGACGGTTGTATTTTTACGGTGAAAGATCGTCACTCTTTCGCCCAAGGTACTTTTTTCGTCTGGCTTATCACCTTCGACCAGTCCGGCATGGGTAACCCTATCGGCAGCAATGCTACCGCCGGCATAGCTCTCAGGATCATTTAAGCACGCAAGCCACTCCACCACGACAAGGTAAAGATACCATGGAGGGAAGGTATAATAAGGTATAATAATATTTGTTTATTTTGCCTGATGCAGTTAATACTATAAGAACCTTTCTTTCACTTCTCCATTGTTATATCAAACCACATTAACAGCAAATGTTGAATTAAGTAGAGTCAAATTCAGTGGCGTGCATTCACAGCCTCAGCTACCCCAGCACTGCTGGAGTAATTAGTATAATAATATTAATAATAATAATTTTGAATTAAAAAATATTAATACATTTGCCAAATTCCATTTAAATAAATTACGCGTGAATATAAAAATTAAAAATTCCCACCGCGCCAGCAGACATGTATCGCATTCGGTTTGACGGAGCCATCTGCGTAATCGCATTATCTCCAGATAGAGTGTTTCCTCTATGTTATCGCCACCAACACCAGCTACAGATGAATCCGTGCAAGCCTGGTGCAGCTGGATTGCATTACTGCCTGCTGCGTCCAGCGATAATCCACTAGACGAAGCTTGTGTCTTATTCCTTTGACTTTTTATTGAATACTAGCTAGCTGTACCCAGTCAACGTCACTACTCAAATAAGATGAAATAAGATTTGATGAAAAGAAACGTGGTTGGCTGATTTGGGAAGCGCCAATTCCTCAATAATAGATTTTTTTGAAATAACATTTTTAAATTTATAATATTTAATTTACGTTACATTTGTACAAAATACAAATAAATAAATAAAATTATGCGGTACGTTTTGTCAGCTATAGCAACCTGTTAATTTAAGAAGCTTTATTTATATTGTATAACTAAATAACAATTGGATTATTACGAACGTGTATATACGAGTATTATTTGTGGAAAGCAACAGTTGAATTTAATATCGACACTGAGTTCGTTCAAACGCATTATTATTACATTTTTACGAGTTACAGACGAATATGATTTGTCAATTTAGTAAAAATGAATGTGACTGTATAATTTACAAACAAAGTCATATTGGTGCAGCAGACCTTTCGACAACAAAAATGATCTTGTACAACAAGGTAGGCCAACTCCAGGTTTAGCGGATCTAAAGAAAAGAAAATTACAAGGCATTTTAGTATCATACCATTTGTAAACTGAATAATTCGGAATGAAAGTTTTTATAAACTATAAGTCACATTTTCTCGTCATACAGCTGGAGTAAATGCTCTGACCACCGCACGCCACTGGTCAAATTAATAACACATGATAGGGTTTACACAGGTGATATGTAAAGTATAAGTATTTAAAATTACAATAATTAGTAACAACCTATAATTTTATTAAATTGTTTGCTTCATTATGAAAGTGCAAACCATAAAATAATAAAAAAACATACCTTAAACTTGATTATAAAAATTTTGAGTGAGATCGTTTTGAGTCAAGCAGACCTTAGTACAAGAGAGGTGGAAAATCCAGAAGCAGGGAGCCAAAACAAGGAATAATGAGATGTTCGATGTAAAGTTGCAGCTAGAGTCAAGCTGTATCTTGATTATCAGTTATGTTATGGTGGGAAGGTGGTATATGGAACAAGTATAAAGATAAAAGGGTGATGAGGTAGACAAAGAAAAGTGTGGTGTAAGAAGTAGAGGCAATATACCTTTCATCTGTCACCAATCAGTGACAAAATCTAGAGTTATATTACTTGGTTTGCAGAGGTTGCACTTAAATGTGCAAAGAATTACGCAGTCTTTGAGTGATTGTGATTCCCATGATAAAGTGGGCACTGGACATACTACTACTACTTTATATTATTATACAGTTCATGAAGGGCCCTGGCTTCTCTCATAATGATATTCCATTTCCAGAACTTAAGGTGACACATGGGCAGAAATGCACTAATATAATTTATGGCCTGATATACCTACACTTTTTGTCATAGAGGAATGAGACTTTGCATATCTATTTATCACTGCATCTTATAACACTGTGCTTTATTCCAATTACTTGGCACATTATTTTTTTAGGTGCATTATTTTTTGATACATTGTCATGACTTTGTACCCTTTCTCAGTATTCCTTTGAAGAAAATGCATGAAGATTTTGCTCATACATATTATATGAATAAGAATATAATTTGGCACAACAGATTTTTTATATCTTCCTTCAATGATTTAAAAAAAAAAGTTTGAATGCAAACAAATATTTTTGCTACAAAATATAGTACTTTTCACAGGCAAAATCCAAAAAAATGACTCTAGGACAAAATCCTTGCATTAAAATAATCATCACAGTAGCATTAAATTGTGTACCAAATATCATTGTGATATCTCTACTAGTTTCTGAGAAAAAGGTACATAAAGTCTGAAAATTAATTAATCGAGAAAATGAGAAAAGAAAATGAATTTTGTAGTTTTGTAGGCACAACTTACTTAACATCGCCCATACCATAGTCTTCATACTCTTCCTGGTCTTCTGCAGCCCTTTTTGCCTGCTGGGCTATTTTTGCAGTCCTAGCTTCAGCGAAGGTGATGTGCTCTCTGTCGACCCGTCCCAAAATTTGCCTCATAAACACATCTGGAGTGAATTCTAGTTTCTCAAGTACCCAAATTATTGCTCTATTTCCATCATTAAACACAGCTGCAGCATTAAATGTAGCTAATCTAACAACAAGATTAGATACAAATATTGTTTTTGGGCATCTCTTCCAAATGAGAGAATTGAAACATTAATTTGGATTCTGAGTTTTGCCATGTAGGCATTTTCTCAGCAGTTTTGGATCACAAACTGCTTGATAAATTGGTTTGATTGTTATAAACAGGAGGGTGTTTGGGTAGTATTTTTAATAAGGATAAATTTTTGCTACTAAGTATGATTTTAAGAATGGAATATATATATATATATATATATATATATATATATATAAATATATATGGTCAGGCCAAGCGGATGCCTAAGGGTATGAATGCAGGCATGAGGTGACTATATTTCCTCCAGGTATGCAGCGCTGAGCATATGACTCAGATCCTGTTTTTCCTGCTAACTGTTACAACAAAACAGCACAGTTCCAAATAATACAACAGCCTTTTGCATAAGGTCTGATGTATCTTAGATTTCTGCCTGTTCATGAATTATAAAATAGTGCCTTGTAGATAATGTACACTTTCTTACATGCCTGCAAATAAGCAGTAAAACAGAACATAGAACCAAAGATGACAGCGAATAGGAAAAGTAGGTGGATCTGGCAGATAGCAGAACCTTATAAATTAATTTATTAAAGAATAAGCAGTTTGAATTGGGTTATCAAACTTGGAGAAATTATAGTTGAATGCTTAAATTATCAAATGATAAAACAAAAACAAAGCAAACTTTATTAGAATTTTCTGCCTACATGTCACCATAAATCTCCACATCCAAATCCAAAACTCACGTTTTCTTTCCTAAGAAATTTGTCGTTTCCTTTATGGTTAAGCCTGATTATTCATATTGATATTGTCAACAGCAACTAGTTGGAAATCTCGCAGGACGAGGTTGTCAGCCTTAACTCAACCTGGAGGACCAGACCCCACTTTTATGACCCCTGGGTCAGTGTGGATCAGTTGTACTCTCAAGTATCCAATATGTTCACATCTTACGAAACATAATCAGCTATGAAAGGACTATTCTATATCCCAGTCACCATACAGGGACCCTATAAATGCACACAGGCACTCTCTGGTGAACACATGTGATGGATCAATAGCAGAGTTAAACCAGGAGAGAGTATCGTTAGTATAACCAGAACACACAGGATTGCCTGCCGCTAATTCCTTTAGGATAGTGTGTTGCAGGCCAACACACTAAAACACTGATTGATTAAATGGAACCAAAGAGAGCAAATGTGTTCTACAATGAGTTTCCTGAGTGAAATGACTTATTACAAACCAATTATTTGAACGATTTCTTCTTGCTATGCCTATGTAAATATACATTAAGATGTGATTTCCTACAAAGAGAAAATTTGAAATATTTCTGATTAGTAGTAGTATTTATTGCAAGTTTAAAGAACCTGTTTGACTTAAAGTATAGTAAGGCTACAGTTCTAAAGTGTACATAAACAATATTACAGCTAGATAAGGAGAATAAATTTAATAGCATTTTATAAAGACACAAATAACTTGTACATTACGTAATAAAAACAAAATTTAAAGTTTTAAATGGATGTGATAAACACATTTTAATAAGTAAATACACGAATATTTTTTTTTATTTTACATACGGAGATATCAAAATATGCAATTTGTAACTTAAAACTTATAAGCAATAAGAGATTGTCCTGCTGAGTATAAAATTAGCAAATATTTCTCATTAGTGGCAGATAGATTTTGAGACACAAATTATTGCAAGAAGACGTTCTGAAAATACAGAAAAAAGCCTAACTCATCATATGTATTTCAAGGCCTGAAATTATTAATATAAACATAATGGGCGTAGGACATCAGTAAGAATTTGCCGCCGGACACTATTACTGGAAACAGCCTCCACAAATTAAGGTCAGTATAAAGTTAATTAAGAAAAAACAATTCTCCTTTTGCCCTCCTTTTGTCGATCAGAATCTCTTTACTCATTTTTTCCAGTATTTGTTTTCTAAGTTGGATAGGGAAATATATATTTTCACTCTTTTGAAACAACTTTTTTAAAGGACATTTTCACAGAAGTTAATAAGCATATAAACTCTAAATTATATAAACCAGCATTAATATCACAGGAGTAATGGCTATTCAAGAGGTGAGAAAACAACATTCAAATTTAAAACATGTTTCTGCAATAATTTAAACAAAATCAACTTTCTTCCGACATTAATTTAAATGCGTTGCCTGCAATAGTGTTTGGTGCAAAGCCGCTACTGATGCCCTATGTTCCTATATGGAGTTACAGGATCATAATGATGATAACAGTATTCATTTAGCAGTCTATATCTTGAAGGCTCTTGCCATTCGTGTTGGTCTCCAAAACACAAAGTATGTTTTACAGAAATAAAATTAAAATGGCTAAGATTAAGAAGGACAACTTATTTGCACTTTCATAAAAATACAGGATGCAATTTACCGAAACTGATGGGATTGTACTTTGGGAGTTCAAAGTGCTAACAACTTAATATCAAAAACATTATAATGTACTAAAAAATTGCCAGGGAAACTAGGTACTTAACCGATCTTCTTGGTATCAATGAGCTGAAAAACAACAAAAAGAAACAAGCGCAAACACACTACATTGACATGGAAATATGGGAGTCGCATTTCAACAACATACTCAATAAAGAGGGACCAATCTGTGGCAAAAGGAACCCTCAAGAAATTTTAACACCAATACCCACAAACTGGATACCCCTGACCACAGAAGAAGTTGGATATGCAATATGTAACTCCAAAAACAAGAAAGCAGTGGGCCCGGACGGAATATACAGTGAATACATAAAAGACACGGCACATCTGTTAGACCAGGTTTGGACAAAATTATACAACAAATGCATACAAACAGCCTTCATACCTTTACAATGGAGAAAATAAATTGTCAAGGTATTATATAAAGGGAAAGGAAACCCGAAAGACCCCAACAAATAAAGAGGTATCGCTCTGGAAAATTGTCCCTTCAAAATTTTCACCAAATTAATAACAGGACGAATAAGGGAGGAAACAGATGAGCATCTACCAGAAAATCAATTCGGGTTTAGAAAAGGAAAGTCAACTCTAAACGCAATCGAACTCTTGTTGAAACATATTTGGGAAGCATTAGAAGACAGAGAGAAATTTTATACCGTCTTCATAGACTTCACGAAGGCCTTCGATCTACTAGACAGGCAACTAGTGATAGAAAAACTAAAGGAGACACTAGGAAACAACAACATATGGACGAACCTCGTCAATACACTGCTGAGCTGGAATGAAATATATGTCTCAGATAACATCGTCATGTCAAAACCGATCATTCAAACAAATGGAGTACTGCAGGGCGATCCCTTACTGTTTATACTAGCAACCGAAGAAATCCTTAGAATTACCCAAAAAGATGGTATCTTCTCGTGAGCATATGCGGACGACATCGTAATCGGTTCCAGAGACATAACAACACTTCAGGAATCAATAAACGAAGTGGAAAAATGGTGCTCCAAGAACAAGATGGACATTAATATATCAAAAACGGACACAATGATCTTCAGAAACGGAGGAACAGCCGCCATAAATGAAGAGATATACATAAGGGAAACTAAACTGAAAATAGTACCAGACTTCAAATACCTAGGCATCACGCTACAAACAAGCGCAAAATGCTTCACAAAACATATCACAGAAAAGACAACCCAGGCAATAATGGCAATGCACGAAATAAGAAACATTAGATCCCTCAACTTAGAGACGGCAATGCTATTATTTAGAGCAAAAATTCTACCAATACTGACATACGGCATAGAAATCATATGGACACATTTAACAATGAGGAATCTTTCCTCTCTAGAAAGGGTGAAAGCGAGATATATAATGGCAGTATTAGGAGTGTCAAAAGTAACACATTCAAGACTCGCATACCTACTGGCGAAGGAAACTTTCCTCATCGACGAACTCAGAACAAGCATACTCTTACCCAGCACCAGCGCATCTGAGCAGCTGCAAGCAACATTGAACAGAAAAAGAGAAGATATACATCCAGAATTCTACAGCACCGGGGCAATGGTGGACCGTGCGTGGACAAAAGAAAATTTCGAAATGAAACACGTCATCACTAGGTTGGCAGTCCATGGATTCCACCACCTGATATCCATCCATAGTAATTCTGCCCGAAGGCAGGTCCTTCACTGAAATCATAGCATTTTCATGCTATGCTTGCAGCTTTACTAGGGAATTGTGTAGGTGTGGTAGCTTCCCGTTGCTTTCCACACCGGTGAAGGATGATGATGATGATAATGATAATGGTAAGGATGATAATGATAAGGATAATGGCCATATGATTTCGGGGACCGTTTGGGCCTTAAAGTTTTCCTGACGTTTGTCTTACACGTGAGGAAAAACCCCGATAAAAACCTCACCCAGAAAAACTGCCCCGACCGGGGATCGAACCCGGGCCCGCTGCGTGACAAGGCAGCACGCTACCTCGAGACCACAGCGGTGGACACCACCTGATATGCAACAACACAAAATTTCATGAAGCAAATATAGACTGTAAATGTACGCTATGCGAAAAATCGTGTGATCAATATCACATTGAGCTATGCACAAAAAGAACAAAGACAATGTGTGAATATGCAAATATGTAAATTTAAAATGTATTATACTTTAATCCTGGCTATTTGGCTGCAATAAAATTATTATTATAATGTACTAAAAAATTGCCAGGGAAACTAGGTACTTAACCGATCTTCTTGGTATCAATGAGCTGAAAAACAACAATGGTTATTGTGAGGTTTCCGTAAAAGATAGGCATATGCTGTTGCAGACTTTTTATCTATAGATTTTTTTTTTTGGTTTTCAATTCTGTATAATTTAATTATGTGTATTTGTTATGATGTAGGCAACATACGTCAATCAAGAATACAAAAGCGACTTTTAAATGCACCGATACATTTCTTTTAAGCTCTGGTCCTATAGCATGTAGGATAATATGTTATATAATATGTTGCCACAGAAAAATTCTCTAAATGGTGGTGAAGAAACCATTCAAATCAGTCAAGTAGTTTTTTAGTTCATTAAGGGGAAACACATGGTCAAAAAACAGCAATAGACAGTCACACACTAATTTGTATATATAAATCAATGATTATTAGAGTGTAATATAATAAAACTATTTTTTAAAAAGATGCTTCACCTTATCATTAATTTCCTAGTCATTATGATTAAGCAAATGTTTTTTAAGATTGAATTTCCAAGTAAATGACTTATTACAAAAAGAACACTTGAATAGGTTCTCATTACTATGCACAAGTAAATGTGATTTAAGGTAGGACTTCGTAGAAAATGATTTATTGCAAACAGAACATTTGAATATTTTCTCATTACTATGAAGAAGTAAATGTTTATTAAGATAGTACTTCTGAGAGAATGACTTACTACAAACAGGGCAATTGAATAGTTTCTCATTACTATGCACAAGTAAATGTGTATTAAGACTGTATTTTGAAGAGAATGACTTATTACAAACAGAACATTTGAATAGTTCCTCATTACTATGAAGACGTAAATGTGTATTAAGAGTGTTCTTCCGAGAGAATGAATTATTACAAACAGTACATTTGAATAGTTTCTCATTACTATGCACGAGTAAGTGTGTATTAAGAGTGGACTTCTGAGAGAATGACTTATTACAAACAGAACATTTGTATAATTTTTCATTACTATGCACAAGTAAATGTGTATTAAGACTGGACTTTGAAGAGAATGACTTATTACAAACAGAACATTTGAATAGTTCCTCATTACTATGAAGAAGTAAATGTGTATTAAGTGTGTTCTTTCGAGAGAATGACTTATTACAAATTGAACATTTGAATAGTTTTTCAATACTATGTACAAGTAAATGTGTA
Source organism: Diploptera punctata (assembly GCA_030220185.1). Classification (NCBI taxonomy): domain Eukaryota; kingdom Metazoa; phylum Arthropoda; class Insecta; order Blattodea; family Blaberidae; genus Diploptera; species Diploptera punctata. The sequence continues at coordinate 379,201 of JASPKZ010007921.1, forward strand.
TTAAGATTGGACTTCTGAGAGAATGACTTATTACAAATTGAACATTTGAATAGTTTCGCATTACTATGAAGAAGTAAATGTGTATTAAGATTGGATTTCTGAGAGAATGACTTATTACAAATAGAGCATTTGAATAGTTTCTCATTACTATGCACAAGTAAATGTGTATTAAGATTGGACTTCTGAGAGAATGACTTATTACAAACAGAACATTTGAATAGTTTCTTATTACTATGGACAGGTAACTGTCTATTAACACTGGACTTACTAGAAAATGACTTATTACAATCAAAATATTTTAAAGATGTACATTTCAAGTCGATGTCTTCTGTTTGTGATCGCTGATTAGAACTGTATATTCTAAGATGTCTATCTTCAGTCTGGTTCACCTGAAAATATAACATTACAATAACTTATGATGTGTCACAATGTAACATTCCAAGAATTGTTCACTCTGAAAGAGTTAAAATACTTCTGAACCAATGTGAAGTGTTATTGTGCCATCTTCACATTTGTTTATTTGATACTAGTGTTAAGTTCTTCTGTCTTCTCTCAACATAAAAAATATCACATGTACAGTAATAATGACAAAATATACTCAAACTTCACATACATATGGTAAATGTGATCTTGCAAGGAAAGTATTAAATAGAATAAATATACGAATTGGAAGCGTACTCGCCACCTCATTAAATATCATTTTCTTACTTAGACACGCTTTGAAGATCCTCATCAACATTTAAAAATTTATGATGATCTTGATGAAAATAGAACTTGCTTGAATATTCAAACATAAAAACAGTTTCAATAGAAAAGAAGAATCATTAAAAGTCAACAACGTATGGATACCGGTTCTAAAAAACGCAAAATGTAAACCTCTACAAGTACAGTCGACTAGACTATCAAACAGCAATCTCAGTGGGACAATGGAGGTCCCTACCGCTGACCAATCAGAAGGCAGATATAACGTACAGTCAACTAGACCATCAAACAGCAATCTCATTGGAGCAATGGAAGTCCCTAACGCTGACCAATCAGAAGGCAGATACAACTAACGAACACATCGCGGTGAACGTATAAATAGGACAGACAGCGGACACAATTGCCAGTCTCAAGACAACCCTTGAGGATGCCAGGCGCAGTCTCTGGCGAAACGTCGGAGAACTACAAGCCTCACGACCACGGCCTACTGCCCGAAAATCTTCATCAAGATCATCATAGCAACTCCGGCCGTGAAAGTCTACGTGAATACATTTAAAAACTTAATTCTGACATTTCCAACGAGCTGAAATTCAAACTTTTCTTGTGCTACCTGGTGTAGTTTAAATAAACTTGATATCAAATCATGATTGCCCAGGAACTTCAATATTTATTGTAATTTTTTTAAATAATGTGAGGTCTATTGGTCTTTTCAAATGTTATAACAGTTTAGTACATTCTTCAATTGTATGATCCTGTTGTCAAATAATGAGCTGCTACCACTATTAGGCCTACTTTAAATTTTACCACTTCTTATATTCTTTAAACCATGTACCATTTTTGTTTGTATATGTATAATTTACTGCAGTCCTTGCAAATAATTTCATAAATTCCTAATTTTTTAAAGAATAAATTTTATTTACAAATAAATGTCAATACAGTATTGACACCCGAATGAGCAAATATTCGTGTTCGGGTGCAGTTCAGTTACATGAATAATACAAATAGAATATATACATTTAAAGTTAGGGGCCAATTTCATTTTTACATAAATTATGAAACATACAAATAAAAAATAATAATGTATTGGGAATGAGACTTATTCTAACAAAAGAATTAATGGAATGGAGAATGATTTACATAAAATAATATAAACCATATAATGTAATGGATTATAACCAATAAAACAGATGAAATTAAATAGTAATATATTGATTTATAATAATATAAGCAAAAATAGATGCTTTATATTTATTAATTTAAAATATTCAAATGATTAATTTTATTCACTTAATTAATTAAAAATTATTAATTTAATTGCTTTTTTAAAACTAGCTGTGTTTAGTTTACTTAGTTCTGGATTGGATCTAATTAATTCATTATATAATTTGGGTCCTAGATATCTACTATGTTTAGATCCAGAAGTTGTATAAAATTTTGGAACATGTAGCAAAGAAGTAGTATTTTGTCTGGTGCTGTAAAAACTTCGATTGTGCTCTTTAAATTCGTTTTTATTTTTATGAAAATAAGTAAGCAATGTATGCTTGAATATTTGTTTAATATTTTTTTAGCATGTTGAATTCTAAATAAATTTAATTTGTAGGGCAATCTAAAGGTGTCTGCAAGCAGATTTTTATGATTCGTTTTTGTAGTAATGTTAAGAGAGAAATGATAGAATTTGCGATTCCACCCCAACGTAATATTCCGTAATGGATTATCGATTGTTCCAGACCTAAGTAAACAGTTCATAATACGTACATTGGTAAATATAATCGAAGGATGATAAATTTGTGAATAGTTTTACGTAGTTTGTTACACAGCAAGGAAACGTGTTTGTCGTATCTTAAATATTGGTCTATTATAATATCTAGATATTTCACTTGTGTTGATATTCTCAAGGATGAACATGTGCAATATGCGTTATTACAATTGTGTATTGTAATATCGAGACTGGGGTTTGAATGAAATTCATGTATACCGTGTGATGTTAAAGAAAAAGGAATTAATGTAGTTTTTGAGATATTCAAAGAAAGTAAATTTGAGTCTAGCCATTCTTTAATCACATTGATTCCTTTATTAGCATTATGTATGGTTTCGGTCCATGTAGAGCCGGAAAATAAGACAAACGTGTCGTCAGTAAAATGCATATATATAGAACCAGAAAATGTTTCTAAGTTAATTTTGAGTAATCATTAATATAAATTAGGAATAAAGTTGGTCCTAAAACAGTCCCCTGAGGGACACTTATATTAATATTAAGTATACTACTGCCAACAGCACGTGGTGTTCCCAAGCGGTCTCCCATCCAAGTACTAACCACGCCAAAATTGGAAAAAATATTATTAATATAGGTGTAAGCATGGACCGTTTTAAAATATTAAACGTTTTAATGTATGCTGACGATGTGGTTATTATTCAAGAAAATGAAAATAATTTGTAGTACTCATTACATCAATTAAATCAGTTATGCCGAGAATATAATTTCAAAATATCAAAAGAGAAAACAAAAATAATGGCATATTGGGGGAATGGCATATTGTAATAGACAACAACCTCTGGAACAAGTAAGACATTTTAATTATTTGGGTTGTAATTGTACCATCAACACAGAAACTGAAAGAGACATACACATGAAACTGTCAAAATTTCAAATGATATGCGGAACTAGACATAACGCATTAAAGAATAAAACAAGAAGAGATACTAGATTGAAATTATATAAAACATTGGCAGTTTCTGCATTACTTTATGGGAGCGAAACTTGGGTAATGACCAAAAAATTGCAAAGTAGAATACAACGTGCAGAAATGAACTTCCTTAGAAGAACAAAAGGCTGCACAAGATTGGATCGGATAAGGAATGAAGATATAAGAACAGAGTTAAATATATATCCATTGGATGAGAAAATCAGAGAATATATAGAGAAATGGTTTACACATGTGAAAAGAATGAATGTAACAAGATTACCAAGAGCAGCATTCAACTACAAGCCAAGAGGTTCAAGGAATGTAGGAAGGCCAGTGAAAAGATGGACAGAACAACTGTGAGGCGGAACAGGCAATTTGCTTAGCCCGTGAGGTGAAGAAGAAGTATACTATTTTAGTTATCGTCGATTTTTTATGTTTGGGTTCTATTACTTAAACACGATTTACATAGTTCTGAAGCGGTTCCTTTAATGCCAATTTTATCTAATTTATCCAGCAGTATAGTGTGATTTACTGTATCAAAGTATTTTTGGAGATCTAAGAAAATTCCTAGGCATTTATTTCCTGGGTCTAAGTTATGAATTATATTTGAGGTGATAGTCATAATTGCATCCTCTGTACTTATATTATGTCTGAAACCATATTGATTTCTGCTTAACAAACAGTTTTTTTTGCAAAAAATGCATTAATCGTGTCTTTATACATTTTTGAAAAACTTGGAAAAAGTGATATGAGCCTATAGTTGTTAAGGTTATTTTTGTCTCCGGCCTTGTGTATTGGGATAAACACGGCGCGTTTAAGAGCTGATGGAAAGATACCTTGAGAAATGCACAAGTTAAATATGTAGGTAAGTGGTTTTGCTATAGTTTCGAAAATACATTTAAGGGTATTATTTGTTATTCCGTTTATTCCTGGAGATATATTATTTTTTAGTTCTTTTATGATGTTGATAATTTCGTTTTCGCTCACAGGGAACAGAAACATTGAGGACGTGATTTCCTTATTTTCAAAACTGTAGTGAGAAGAATTAAATATTTTCTTATTTATGTTAGCAGCAATGCTGCGTCCTATTTCAGTAAAATGCTCATTAAATTAATTAGCAATATCATTTTTATTCTGTATTTGTTGACCATTCTTATTTATGATTTCATTGATTGAAGATTTTTTACTTGAAAATGTATCAGTGGCCTCACTGACGGTCTGCCAAAATTTGTTAGGGTCATTTTTGTTATTGTTAAATTTTTGCGACTATTTAACTCATGTCGCAAATGGTAATCAATGATCAATCACGTTTCAATGAATTCTGTTTTACACCAATGACAGTCGTGTTTCACCTCGCTTTTTATCGATTTATCTTTATCAGCTCCTGCTTTTGTGATAAAGAAAGCTCCTCCTTTTTTAATGTTCTGAACAGGTTAGACCATTATCTTTCTCCAACAATTACATTGAATATAGCAAATAATGAATAGATTCAGTGATTTTACTGAGTTGTTTATTCAAAATATAAATGATTAACCTATAATGTTGAATATAATAGTTTGATGCACAGAGTACCAGAGAACAAAGTGGACAAGTTTCGCGTACATGCCACAAGCGGCGCTAGTGTAGAACAACCAACAACATCTAAATTATTTCGATTTTTTCTGGTACTAATATGAAATTCAGCACCATCTGGTGGTAAAATTATAATTATATAACGTCATCTGGTGAATAATCATGGAATTGAACTATTATATGAATAATCAATTGAGTTGGTGTTTACTTGATGAAAATCCATATTTAATTAATATTATAGGAATATATAACATATTAATTAATCTTAAATTATGGAATTATTTGTACTCAGCCTCTCAGACCTAAAGATTTTCTTTAATTTTATCAGAAGGGATGAATGGAAATAAATAAAACACGTTAATTTATTTTCGATTATTAAAATTTAAAAACGTGCATTATGAGCTCTTCTAATAAATATGTAAAATTGACCTACCCCTTATTCTCATATACATATTTTATACAATATTTATAACAGAACCTTACCCATGCCGTACATCTGAAATCCATTATAAAGTCACATTTTTAAAATGTTTATTTTAGAAATGGCTGTACACTAACATCACTCTTCCTAACCTAACAAATCTTAGAATTTTATCACTTCTAGTAGGTTTATCTTTGAAAATAGGTTCACGTTAAAAACGTAAACAAGCTTGAATTTACTTACAAATTAGAGTAAATTAAAATCTAAGTAATGATTTTAAACTTTCGATAATATATAATTTCTACAGTACCGTCTACATAGAACGAAAGGATAGCAGTTAAAAATCCAGTTGAAAACTTGTTGATTGATAATGGTTTTAGTTATTTTCCAGGTTTCACTGTCATATAAGAGCACAGGTTTGACATTTGTGTTCAAAATTCTTAATTTAGTTTTTATTGTGTGAGCAGCACTCTCCCATATAGGTTTCAACAGCCCAAACACATATCTTGTTCTTACTCTCACATCATTACCTGTACCACCTGCTGCCTAGGTATGTGAATTTCTTCACACTTTTAATTATATTGCTGCATAGAGTTAGGTTGAATCGCTACTATGTGCAATTCCTTGGTCTTATAGATATTGATTTGGAGAAACACCTTCTTTACTTCCTTTTCCAATTGTTGGAGTTTGGCTCTTTTTTTAATAAGGTAACTGAGGGTGTTATGGCCCACTTAATGTTTGAGAATTTTTACAGCCACCATTTTGGCCCGAATTTGTTTGGTTTTCTTTGTATTATATTCTTGTATATGTTTACGTTCGTACAAAAAAAAGTAATTATTGTACTTGTATGTTAAATTTGCTAACTGGTCGTTTCTCAAAAGCTTACCTTTGGGCCATAACACCAACATATATATGTGGTATGGCCCACTTATTTCCCCATTTAAAACACTGGTTAAATTTTACTCAGGAATGTAATTAATATACAATGGAAACGATGTAATGTACAGTGTGAATAAGAACAGTTTACAACATATCAATGAAGTCAGTTTACAAATATAATTAACTCAAAATTATATATCTTATGTCAAATTATGGAAAACAAAGATTCATTCGCAAGTTGGGCAAAGGAAAGGTTCGTGATCTTCTCTGGACAGCCCCACGCATTCCTCATGAACATAATTATTACACACTATACACAGAGCTCATGTCCTTAAACTCTTCTATGCAAACTGTGCGGTACCATCTGAGAAATTGGATTGGTACATTTTTGGGATTTCCTTTAGCCTCCGTTATTTTAGCTCTTTGGGATTTAATCTTCTTGCTGGTGTTGGTGAGCTTAGCTATCGTTTTCTTGGTGTTGCTCTCTGAAAACAATTGTTTCCTCAAATGTACTCCACGCGAGTTGATAGCTGGTTTTCTGTTAGTGGTTGTATTCTTCACCCTCTTAGGTGTGGGGAAGAAGTCACTAAATGAGTTCTGCCCTGATGATTTTCTTGATGCATTTCCCGGCGAATTTTGTTTAGATTTTAGAGGTGTTGAGGGTTCATTTTCAGCATTCACATTGGTAGGTACTGAATCGATGACATTTGAAACATCACTTTCAAAAGAAAAGTCGTAATTGCTTCCGGAGTTTGATGAAGATGAGTAATTTTGCCGACGACGTTTAGAAGGCTTCTTTGTTGCAGTCGATTTCTGAGATGTGCTTGAGAGTCCTGAAACTCCCGGCTGTGGGTTATTAAAATCTTCATTATTTTGAAGAATTCCTTGGTCATAAGGTTGATTCGTTGGTACGCTGGGTGCATATGCCTCGTCTGGAATGGCCAAAGGGTTGACGGGGTATATGCCCGTGGGTCTGAAGCCTGACGTACGGTAACCTTGTTTTCTTTTACCTCTCGGATGGCCTTGGATATTGACTCCTGTGTCCATTTACCCCTTTTGTTCAACTGACTGTCATCGGACGTATTTTCTTTTGTCATTATTGAATATCTGGAAAGAACAAAACTATATAATATTGCAGTAATTTTGAACTATTATAAACGTGTTCTTGATATGGCCAACCTGGCAATGTGTGGGCCATAACAACGAACAGAGTGGTTTCATAAACAATACGTAATAACCACGGCCATTTTTACTTTATACAACAAATTACTCCATTGTAAGATTGTACGTTACTAAGACATAGAATATCAACAATCAACTCAATTTAATATGGTGATTAGCTATGAAAATACATATCACTTACCAGGAGCAAATATGACAAGCGAGATTCTTGCTTCGCGTTCATGTAGCAAATGGCGGCTTCCGGTTAAGACTACTTGGATTAACTTTCTTCCATTCATCCTAATCGACTTTTCAGAACGTCCTCAAGTGCGTTCACTTCCATCTACTGGCTGCTTCATGTACTACGTTCATATTAAACAATGGGCCATAACAGCAACCGGGCCATAACACCCTCAAGTACCTTATAATGGAACTACAGACAGATATTATCTGCATAGTCTACATCTTCTAACCCACCGTAGAGTCCTCTAGAGGAAACTTTCACTCTTCTTAATATCGGATATTAAAGAGGAGTTGTGATAACACGCAACTTTGCCTGACACCCCTGCCAACGGGGATGTTTTCTCGTATGCTATTCTTGTGCAATACTCTGCAGTTGGTATTTTGATATAATTATTTAATAATATTTATGAGCTTAATACGAACTCATTCATGTAGAATAATTATGCTCAATGTGTTAAATTGGTCAACAAATACCCGATGAGGACTGAAATCTGCCTGCTCTTTTCGATTTGTTGGATCTAATATTTTGTGAAGATGCTGATATAATACTACTGTTAATAGTTTTTAAATTGTGATAAATAATGTAATCCTGCACCAGTTACTGAGATCGCTTTTTTTTATGATCAGTTTCTCTTTCCATTCTGAGGGAAAAATTTCCTCCTTCCAAGCTCTTTGATTATTGATTAATTATTTTTGCAATCTTATTTGGGTTGGTCTTAAATATCTGTGGTGGGAGATTTGCTGGTTGTCATTTTTTAGTTTGGAGAGAACATTCTTTACTTCAAGTATGATCGGTTCCTTCGAATTCATTCTAAGTACATTTGGTGGTTTCTCTAAGCCATCAGTATCAGGTGGGGTTTCAGTTTAATGACCCACTAAAATATTAGGTCCATCTTGCCGATTGGGAGACATAAGATGTGAGGGTATGTCCATCTTTATTTTTAATTTGAATTCCCTCCTGACCAAAACTTTTATGCGATAGTTTATTAGTTATCCTATATAGTTCCTGATTATTTTTGGTGTCTGCTGCTTTTTGCACATTTTTCACACAAGATTATCTAGCAAGATTATTTTATTTCTTCCGGCCGCTTTCTGAACTTCGTTATTTTTTCCTTAATATTGTTGCCCTAGGTGGGATGTAGTAATTATTTCATTTGCATTATTCACTTTGTTTTTAATATATTTGTGTTCTTTTATTTTATATTTCAATTCACTTAATCTTTATATTATAAATAACTGGCCACAATAAAACTCAACATAATTTACAGATCACAGTAATAATATCATGAACATATAGGTTTATGCTCAGTTGAGGGGCTTCCTATATCTCAAGATGTTCTTGATAGTGTAGCAGTGTTTATGTGTTGCTCTGTCTCTCTGATATTTAAGTTGATACTGGAATTTCTTCTTTAGTAAACAAAACCAATATATTCTGTGGATGCAGTTTAACTACTCCTTGTGCTGTAAACAAGTGACCTAAAGCATTATACTTTAACACAGAGCTTTGGTCATAAGCTGGTTCGAGCCCCATGGAGGAAGATCTTGTATGAAGTTTTGATAAGCACGAGATCTACAATTATTCAGCAACGTGACGTATTAGAGTAGTTACTATATGTAGTGAATTTAGGTTGAAAATACCAGATACAATGCTTGTGAGAGTTGACATGATGAAAACATGTCACCCATATAATGGGTGGATGATCAGCACTTGGATGTAAGGTCAGCAAAGGACATTTTAAGCTTAACTAGTTCAGTTGTTAGTTTTTTATGTGTTTGTATATCTTCTACTGTGTTATGAATTTATTAGTTTTCCTGAATGCCAACATTTTTTATTTATTCAACCTATTTAAAACAAAAGAGGAGGTAAATATCTTATCTCTGCTGCTTGTGATATAATTTTATTTCTAGAATTCAAAATCCTAGTTGTTGATGATGATAACAATAATAATAATAATAATAATAATAATAATAATAATAATAATAATAATAATAACAACATTACTTAAACCATAGTGACTATAATCAACATAATTTTTTTTCCAAAATGCTGTCCTACTGATCAATCCTTTTACTTAAAGGAGATGTACGAAAGAATCACGGCTGTGATACTACAAATAAATGCTCATGTTATAGTAGAGCAAATGGGTACATCAAGCACAAAAAATAGCCGAAAACTTCTGCAACATTATAGAAGGAAATGGTCACAAAGACAAGACAATGGTGTACAGTTGATCAAAAACATCAGGTTCATATAGTCTAGTTTCCTCTTCAATTGCTTGTCCTGTGGATCATAACACACTACATGCTTTCACAGTTTTTATCTGTAATTAGTTCGTTTGCTTTTAATTCTGCTTCCATATAATTTAGGATGTTGTAAACAACATTTTTGATTCTAGTAAGTTTTCCTTCAAACTAATAGACATGTTGCATTAAATCACTTATCCTTCACTCCATAAGAGACTAATCACATATCAGCAGAGATTTGAAATACTATCCAGTCATCAGTATCAGTTTTCAAAAACATGTTTTATTCAATATACAAATCTGGAAGTAAACATCAATCTTGTAGCCCATGTTTCCCTTAAAAGAGAATTAGGCGCTCTCCACCTACAGGGAAGAATTTAAACCATACTAATTTAGTTACATTTGTTTTCGTATAGATATCATTTGAATGATCCGTGGTCAGCGTTCCGCCTCATACTGACATCTAGGAAACCAAGGTAGTACAAGGTCGGGAAATTTCGGTAAATTTTGCTTAGAGGCCTTTTGATTCAGGTTAAGGATCTTTTACGAGCCTGAAAATCTTCAGAATCGAGACCCACGGCTTAAACTTCCTCCCAGAGGACCTGCTCCTTGGATTTTTCCATCCTAAAAAAATTAATCGACCCCGGCCGGGTTTGAACCCGCGACCCTCGGGACCAGAGGCAAGGAGCATAACCACTAGACCACCGCGGCCGACTGTAAACATCAATAATGAGGGAAATTTTGAAAAAATGGCAGAATTAAATTACAACACAGGACTTATTTACTGCAGCCAACATGCCATAAATTCTGACATTCTGGAGAAAAACTGGCATCCCAAAAATAGTAACAATATAATTTTCGTACTTCTTTTAAAAACTAAAATAAATACATGTTGCATGGAGTAATTGTGCTTATAATTTGTCAGTAAAATCTGTTAATGCAACCGTCAGCAGACAACATCTTTCCTGTGGGGGTTGTAAACAAATAATCCAAGGAAGTTTTTTTTTACAAGTTATGGTACTGATTAATATTCCCAATCCCCATCAAGCTCTTTTATATAGAAAAGAAAAAAATACAAAATAGCATAATGTTTTTAATTTGATTGTGTGGTACATCACAAACTGCTAGTCTCAAATACACCCCCTGAGACCCACTACCAGTTTAGTGAACTTTGAAGAGGAAATAGGAACTTTTCTTAAGTCAATCTCAAGATAACTGCAAATTCAATAAGACTCTTTGGAGGAATTTCACTTAAAAAACAAATAAGAACTGCTGGAAGAAATGTTTTTGAAGATGATACCACTGATAGAAGATGCTCCAATCTTGAAATCAAAGGAAGTGACTTACAAAATTAATGAAATAGGAGGAATACTTACTTACTCACTGGCACTATCGAACCCGTAGATTTATGGCCGCGCGGACATAAGCTCTCCATACTTCCCTATCCTGAGTTAATGCTTTCCAATCATTCCCTGTATAATCTACTTCCCTCAAATCATAGTTAATGTTGTTCTCCCACCTCATTCTTGGTCTCCCAACTGGGCGTTTTCCTTCTGGCTTTCCTACAAGAAGTTTCCAGGCACGTCTTTCATTCCCCATACGTGCAACATGTCCTGCCCATCGCATCTACGAGACTTAACTGTTCTTATTATATCTGGCTTCCTATAAAGACCATGTAGTTCATTGTTATGTAGTCTTCTCCATTCACCTGTCTGTTTATCTCTCTTTGGTTTGTTTGAGCCTTTGGCATGGGTTCCCTGAAGTAGTCCCCGCCCGGAGAACCGAATGGGGGACTATTTGACCTCCGGAAAATTTTACCCCAGAAGAACCCATGTCCGCATTTCTTGACGGTTGTATTTTTACGGTGAAAGATCGTCACTCTTTCGCCCAAGGTACTTTTTTCGTCTGGCTTATCACCTTCGACCAGTCCGGCATGGGTAACCCTATCGGCAGCAATGCTACCGCCGGCATAGCTCTCAGGATCATTTAAGCACGCAAGCTACTCCACCACGACAAGGTAAAGATACCATGGAGGGAATAGGAGGAATATGAGAACTTAATACTCACTCTAAAGAATATTTCAGAAATTGTATTGTATTGTAAGTCTATCTTTTCCATTTACAGAGATTTAGGCGCTCTCCCCCTACACAGAAGAATTTGAACCATACTAATTTAGTTACACTTGTTTTCGTATAAATGTTATTTTGAGTGGTACGTGGTCAGCGTTCCGCCTCATACTGACATCTAGGAAACCAAGGTAGTACTAGTACGGGAAAGTTCGGTAAATTTTGCTTAGAGTCCTTTTCATTCAGGCTTAAGGATTTTCTACGAGCCTGAAAATCTTCAGACTCGGGACCCACGGCTTAAAGTCCCTCTCGGAGGACTAGCTCCTTGGATTTTTCCGTCCTAAAAATCCATCGACCCCGGCCGGATTTGAACCCGCGACCGTTGGGACCAGAGGCAAGAAGCATATCCACCGCGGCCGACTATTTCAGAAATACTAAATATGGTAAAACTGAAAGATTGACAGCACCTACTGTTTTTTAGACATAAGAAGAGTTGAGAAAGAAACCAACCTATCAAATAATTAAAAGAGAAACCAATAACACACATAAGAAAAATATACATACAGAAGAAAAAGGGCAGAACCATGACTTTAGAAGTTTCTGTTCAGCTTGTTTTGATCAAAAAATCCATTTAATGTGCAACAAGTGGCAACAGAAAAGATTACTATTAACTAATGAATTCAAACATTTGGAATGCAGCTGATGATAAAAGCAAAGGTTTTTGTTACATGTCAAGTGAGAAATATATATTTTATGAGTTGAGGTGTGAGGCCAATTCATATTTAAATAATATAGAGTCTGCAGAATGTGATAGTGATTTATATGACTGCATGGATGCTAATACCTGAGTCAATTTGAAAATGCACAACTGATCAACATGTTGTTGATGCTGTACATAACAAAATAAGATAATCAAATTTATCATGTTTTATATACGGCAAAGATAAATGTTGCCCTAAAAACAGAATTATTTGCTTTCACTAATATTACAGAAACGGCAATTTTAAATTTAGATAATCCAATTTTCTGAATGGCGGTACACATCATATACGCACCTTGAATAGCATAATGTAGCCCTCCAACTAATAGCTTAGCCTAGCGTTAGGCTTTTTGAATCGCAGGCAAGAGTTTTCTTGTAATATTTATAAAGGCAACTGTAATTTAATAAGGTTACATATACATATTAAAGTGTAAAGGAAAATAATGTTAAGTAAACCATTTCTCATGGGAGTAAGTAAGAAAGGTGAACTTTGTGGCCAAATGAACATTTTATTCATACATTTTGATCCTTGGGGCTGGATTTGAAACACAGAAGAATATATATTTTGGTCCTACCTGCAATCAGATTGAAACTAGAAAGATTCATCTACTAATGTTTAGGAAATTTGATCTATCTACGATTCACCGATATCAGTGAACATTTGGATTGATCTATATTGTGAAAATTTGCACCAGCATTTTCACTGCAAAATAGTCTACCCTAGAAGATTATTAGCATCGATTCAATTTGTTCTGCTCAGTTCAGAATGTAAATATATATATATATATATATATATATATATATACACAGGGTGTTAATGAATAACACTGACAAACTTTCAGGTATTGTAGAGGAGTCTTAGATAAACAATTTGAGTTGCAACTAGTATTCTAGAAGTTCAAATTTGCACATTATAATCTTAAATATGTTAGGAGCCAGTACACCACAATATTTCGAAGACTTTGTTGATAAGCTGTTACATAGTGCAGCATCTTTTGCAGGTTGACTTCCCAAGACCAGTTAGCTCAGTGGTAACGTGCCAGGTATGAAATATCGTTCATTCGAAAAGTGAGATTCAAGATTCATACCTCAGACACGCTGACCTTTTTATTTATTTATTTATTTAATGTTCTTTCTTGTGTAAGATGTTTGGAAATTTAGTACAATATATTGTGGAATTTATTTTAGAATGATGCACGAAAGTAATAAATAACAATATTCTGTATTAATGTAAAAGAAGGAATGCTCTATAGCACAAGAGGTAACTACAGCAAGTATTTGTAAGTGAAAATCTCATGGTTCAGAAAAACGAAATAACAAGATAATTTATGGTTTAGCATAACCATTACTTTAGGTTAAAATAATACTGTATGAATGTATCAACAAGTCTTATGACGCGAAATTTAGTACAAACATGAAGGAAAGGCATAATAAAACTAATAAAAAATTGATTATTAAATTGAGAGAAACTATTGTTTGACTTGATAGTGGAAGAATTATAAAGGAAATGAAATTCATTATCCATACCTTCTTCTTCTTCTTCCGAATTCAGTATTGGGTGATGATGCCCGTTCTGCGACTACAAAAACTGATCTTTCCATCGGTTGAAGGGTCTTCCGAGGTCTCTTTTGCCTTTAGGGTTGAGGTGGTAAATCATCTTTGGTAAACGGGAATTTGACATTCTCTGGACGTGTTGGAACCATTTAATCTGATAATTTTGTATATGTTCAACCATTTCCCTACTATTCCACTGCATCCTTATCTTATCACTTTTCATTCTATCCCTTAATGTTACTCCAGTTAGTGATCGGAGGAATCTCATTTGTGAACTATTAATGCGGGATTTATCTTTTGCTCGAAGTGTCCAGCATTCACTTCCGTATAGAAGAGCAGGTTTGGCTATGGCATTATGAAATCTCAATTGGATTTCTTTCCTCATTTGTTTTCCAAAATTTCTCCTAATTATACCATTTAATCTGTTATATTTTTCTAAATTTGTTTCCACATGTTTTTGATTATGAAACTGTGATATATTATTACCTAAATAATTAAAGTGTGTTACTTGTTCTATTGGTTTATTATTTATTATTATTTTTACTCTCGAAAGTCCCTTTCCAGTGATTGCCATGGATTTGGTTTTATTTTCAGATATTTTCATGTTGTATTTTTCCAGGCTATTCTGCAATTTAAACACTGATCTCTGCAAATCATCTTCATTCTCCGCTAGAAGTACTTGATCATCTGCAAAGATTGTTGTTTATATTTGATTTCCTCTACATATTTTTACTCCTGGGGGGTTTAGTTTTTTCCACTCCTGGACAATTTTATTTAGATATAAAATAAACAGTAATGGAGATAGCCCACATCCCTGTCTTAAACCTTGGTTAATTTCAAATTTATCTGTTATTTTCCCATGATCTAACTTTACTTTTATAAATGTGGTTTCATATAAACTTTTTATAGCATTTATTAGATTATTGGGGACTTGGTAGCTTTCCAATATTTTCCACATTATGTCCCGTTTGACTCTATCATAAGCCTTTTCAAAATCTAAAAATAATATATATAGGGGGATATTAAATTCTTTCCACTTCTCAATAAGTTGTTTTATAACAAATATAGCATCGATACACGATCGGCCTTTCCGGAATCCACATTGTTCCTCTCCAATTTTATCTTCTGTAATTTTCTGAAGTTTTCGTTTTAAAATGGATGTATATATTTTAGATGCTATTGTCAACAATGATATACCTCTATAATTTGAACAGTTACTTTTTTCTCCTTTCTTATGGATGGGTATTACCAATGATGTTTTCCAGTCCTGAGGTATTATTCCATGTCCCCATATATCATTAAAAATTTGTACCAATCTAATATAGAGTGGTTTCCCACCATATTTCCAAAGCTCCATTGGAATACCATCTACTCCACTAGCTTTTCTATTTTTCATTTTCTTGATAGTTTCTATCACTTCATCCAATGTTATAGCATTATATTCTTCTGTGGGACAGGGAGGTGTATTTGTTTCTTCTTC
The DNA here is from genome assembly GCA_030220185.1 of Diploptera punctata. Classification (NCBI taxonomy): domain Eukaryota; kingdom Metazoa; phylum Arthropoda; class Insecta; order Blattodea; family Blaberidae; genus Diploptera; species Diploptera punctata. Next base: position 394,967 of record JASPKZ010007921.1, read on the forward strand.
CTCTGCATATAATAACTGTCTGAAATGCTGTGTCCATTGTTCTGCTGTCATTCCATTTATAGCCAATTTATCCGTACACTCTTCTTTTAATCGCTGGAATACTTTGAAACCATATCTTTTTGCTCCTGTGACATCTCTTTCTATATTTTTTATAAAACTTTCCCATCCTTCATTTTTTAATTTTCTAGATAATTTTCTGACTATTGCTCTTTTGTGTTTGTAATCTATTCTATCATTAATAGTCCCAGAATTAAGCCATTTTAAATAAGCTATCTTCTTATTACTGATTGCTTCTTTTATTTCTTCATTCCAAACTTTCAATCGATTTTTTGGTCTATTTTTGGAGGTTCCCAAACATTCATTTGCTGCTTTTTTTTATTGATTCTTTTAATTTTATCCAATCTATTTCTACATCTCCAACTCTTGGTTTCAAGTTTTGTTTTATTCGATTTTCATATAACTGTCTTATACTATCTTGTTCTAATAGCTGTACTTTGTATTTTTCGTTTTCTGATTTCTTTTCTACTTTCCTTCTAAAATAAGGTTTGTTCGTTCTAATTTTTCCAACCACTAAAAAGTGATCAGAATCTATTTCTGCCCCCCTATAGACTCTCGTATCCATTATTTGTGTCCAAAATTTTCTGTTTGCTATTATGTAATCTATTATAGATCTGGATCCCCGACTCATCCAAGTAAACTTATGTATTTCTTTATGTTTGAAAAATGTATTTGTAATTCGTAGCTGGTTATACATACAAAAATCTCTTAAAATTATCCCTTTATCATTTACTTCATTTTCTCCATGTGAGCCAATTAAATCTTTAATGGTTTTATTTCCAATTCTGGCATTGAAGTCTCCTAATATTACTATCTGGTCATTTTTATTTATTCTATCTTTTATATCTTGTAATTCATTATAGAATTTCTCTGCTTCCTTTTTTATTTCCAGTAGATGGGGCATATATTCCTATTATTGTTAAATTATCTCTTCCTAACTTTAATCTTAATGTTACTATTCTGTTACTTATGCAGGAATAAGTTGTTATTTTTTTTCTCCAATTTTGTTTTATTAAAATAGCAATTCCAGATTTGGCTCTTTCTGTCTTTTCTACTCCTGAATAGATCATATGATAATCTCCCATTTCTGTTGATCCTCTTCCTTTCTTTTTTGTCTCACTAATAACAGCTATGTCTATTTGTCTTTTCTTCAATTCCTCTACCAATTCTTCATTTTTTTTATTAAGTCCTCTTACGTTCCAGGTTGCCAAATTCCAGTAATCATAAATCCTTTGTTCTTTGCTTGTCGTCATAGTTTTATTATGCATACCTTATTTCAAGTAAAGATGTTAACATTCAGTGATAATAATAATAATAATAATAATAATAATAATAATAATAATAATAAATGAAAACCAACTTGTTTTATCTTGAAATTATTTTTAGTCTGTTTTTCATCTTAACCCAATATTAATGTTGATTTGTTCTTGAACATGTTTCAACTAATCATAATCATCATCAGTATCTTGTCCAGACTGGTTGGATTTATGTTGTACACCCTGGATGATGATGTCAGCTCCATCAAGTGGTTGGCCAAAGAAACTCCAAACAAGGCCATATTCCGTCAGTATTTCAAAATTCATAACTCTGTTTTTGTTCTTCTGAATATAGATTTTTTTCTCAAATAGTCAGCACTTTTGTATTTTGTAACTGTTTTAATAATTTAGTGTCCGAATTTATATTATGTTTTTCAGACCAAACTTGAGCAACAACTGCAGATTTTTCTATTTCTCCATTTTTAATGTTTCTTTTGTGTTCTTTGGTTCTAATTTTTAGGTTTCTTTTTATTTCTCCTATATATATATTTTTACAACCTGTACACTAAGTTTGATATAAAGTAAAGCAATCCCACTAGAGGCCTCAGGAGACCCTTGGGGTAGTAGAAGGTTAAGGCTCCTACTTTTCTGGACAATCGGCACTTGATGTCAGCCCTGCATGACGGCCGCCTTTACACCCAGATCAAAGTCTGGTACTCATTTCCGTTAGAGGCTGAGTCGACCCCAGGGCCATAGTGCCACCAGAAGGTTTGGGTCAGTTTAAAAATCCTGACCCCACCGGGACTCGAACCTCGACCTTCTGGCTTGTAGCGCAGTGCCTTAACCACTACACTATGGCGTGATATTTCTGCTTATTTTTATCAGTTTAATTTCATTTTTGTTGGTTTTTATTACTATATTTAAACTGTAGTTATTTTTCGATGCTAATTTAATATTCAACTTCTCAAATATCTTTTGGAATTTATTGTGAATTTCCTATATTTTTTCATAGTTGGTTTTTCTTTTTCAAGAGTATGATCAACAGATCTTTTTTTCTTATACTTTTCTGTCCTTTTGTGTACCATTGTTTAATTAAAATTCATTTTCTCTTGCTACTTTGATTATGTGTTTTCCTCTTGTTTGAAATCTTCTTCGTTTAAGGATAAGTTTACCAATCTATGAGTTAAAAATATTGAAGGCTGCCAATTTATGTCCAATTGGACTGAACCATGTTGATTTAATCAAAATTTCCGTATGAGTTTCTTTCCTATGAATACAAAATTCTATTCTTTTTTCTTCGTTTCTGACCAATTTAAGATCCAAAAAAGGTATTTGTTTATCTTCTTCTATTTGTTTGGTAAATTTGATGTTTCTACTCTGTAGATTTAAGTTTTAGGGAATCTTGTACATTAATAAATGAGCTGGAGAAAAACTTTTAACATCTCACCCTCCAAAGTTGCGTGTCTGCACGATACCGGTTTCAAAAGCATAGTATTACTTCCATTTTCAGTCAAATTCCAACTGCTGAAATTTCGTCTTTAACATCATCTTCTGAACTGCCATCTGGTGTAGATTTTATGAACTTGGAAATTAAATTATTCTCGTTGGGGATATCGAAATTCATTGCTTTATATTTATTCTTCTGAATGTATATCTTTTCCCAAATTGTTAATTCTAAAGGTTTCTCCAAATGTTTCAAAAGTCTTCTCCGATTTTATAATTTTCTTGCAAACTATGAACTGCGATTGCCGATTTTTCAATTTGACCGTTTTTAATATTCCTAAGGTGTTCTTTTGTACGAATTTCTAAATTCCTTTTAGTTTTTCCTGTATATTCTTGTTGCAGTCATTGCAACTGATTTCGTAGTAAATTCCTGTTTTTTTTTTGTTTTTATATGGTGGGAAAATTAAACGTTCTTATTGGTTATTAGTAGATTATCCAGGCTAAAAGTTGTTTATGACTGGCTAATGGCTTACAAATCCAAGTTTTGTTAAATATTTTTTGAAATTTTGTGTGTGTGTTTTAGGATGGTAAGTAATTTTCTTAAAATGTTTATTTTCTTTTGAATCACGTTGTAGGGTGGTGTATTCTTTAAGTCTTTTTTGTTGTTGGAATCTCTTTAACTTATTTATTATTATGTCCTTTCCAAAACCATTTGACATAGCAATGTTTAAAATGTGATTGAATTCCTTCTTAAAATTTTCTTCACTTAAGGGGATGTTGGTTAATCTGTATACTAAACTGTTGAATATTGCATGCTTTAGAGCAATATGATTAAAACTTGAAGAGTTAATGTAATTATCTGTATTGGTATCTTTCCTGTGTATATCACATTCAATATTTTGATGATGTTCATTCCTAACTATCTTCAAGTCCTAAAATGGGATATGTATATCGTTCTCTAATTACATGGTAAATTTAACAGATTCGTCTTGAGGGTTCATCTATTAAATTCAAAAGAGTATGCACAAATAAAAACAAATCACGCCCAAAAACAATAAGAACTTTAGATAACACTTTAAAGAAATTAAAACATACTCTTAAAAAACAAGACATTTACAAATTAAAGTTCCTAACCCACAAAATCCAAAATTATATGGTCTCCCTAAAATTCACAAAGATGAAGAGAAGATGAGACCTATTGTTAATAATATTGGCTCTCCATGTTATCTCTTATCAAAATGGCTCGTAAAGAAATTTAACGACTTCAAACAATTTGACCAAAAAAGTGTTGAAAATTCTTTAAAATTGATAAAAAGAATTAAGTCACATATTAATAGAGCCAAACGATAGATTAGTTTTCTTTGACGTTATTTCTTTATTCCCAAGTATCCCAACAGAAAAAAATGTTAAATATTTTGAAAAAATGGCTACTATCCCTAAAATAGAAAACTGAAGAGATAGAAGAATACGTAAGTTTAACAAAACTTTGTATTGACAACTCATTTTTCACATTCAATGGAAAATTTTATAAACAGATTTTGGGTATAGCAATGGGCAATCCACTGTCACCATTTTTGGCTAATTTGTTTATGGGGTATCTAGAATGTCACATCACGAACGCTTATCCATGGATATTTAAATGTTGGTACAGATATGTGGATGATGTTTTTCAATAATAAATTCAAAATATACAGAAGATGCATTAAAATTACTTAACTTCAGGATAATTCTGTTAAATTTACCATGTAATTAGAGAACGATATACAAATCCCATTTTAGGACTTGAAGATAATTAGGAATGAACATCATCAAAATATTGAATGTGATATACACAGGAAAGATACCAATACAGATAATTACATTAAATCTTCAAGTTTTAATCATATTGCTCTTAAGCATGCAATATTCAACAGTTTAGTATACAGATTAACCAACATCCCCTTAAGTGAAGAAAATTATAAGAAGGAATTCAATCACATTTTAAACATTGCTATGTTAAATGGTTTTGGAAAGGACATAATAATAAATAAGTTAAAGAGATTCCAACAACAAAAAAGACTTAAAGAATACACCACCTTACAACCTGATTCAAAAGAAAATAAACATTTTAAGAAAATTACTTATCATCCTAAAACACACACAAAATTTCAAAAATATTTAACAAACTTGATTTTACATTAGCAGTCATAATCAAATTTAGCCTGGATAATCTACTAGTAACCAATAAGAAAGTTAATGTCCCAGATAGTAAAAAAAAAACAGGAATTTACGAAATCAGTTGCAAAAACTGCAACAAGAATATATAGGAAAAACTAAAAGGAATTTAGAAATTCGTACAAAAGAACACCTTAGGAATATTGAAAATGGTGAAATTGAAAAATCGGCAATTGCAGTTCATAGTTTGCAAGAAAATCATAAAATCGGAGAAGACTTTTGAAACATTTGGAGAAACCTTTAGAATTAACAATTTGGGAAAAGATATACATTCAGAAGAATAAATATAAAGCAATGAATTTCGATATCCCCGACAAGAATAATTTAATCTCCAAGTTCATAAAATCTACACCAGATGGCAGTTCAGAAGTTGATGTTAAAGACGAAATTTCAGCAGTTGGAATTTGGCTGAGAATGGAAGTAATACTATACTTTTGAAACCAGTATCACAATTTGCAAGAAAACTTTTAAAACTCTCAAAGATATAAATAACAAAAATGTGGTATATACAAAATCAGATAAGGGTAACCATATCATAATTCTAGATAAAGAAGATTATCAAAACAGATTGGAAGAACTTTTGAAAGAAGAAGAGTATGAAACAATTAAGAATGATCCCCTACCCAAAACCATAAAAAAAGTAGAAAACTGTCTTAAAAATGTTGAAATTCTAACCGAAAAAGAAAAATTTCAAATAAAAGTGAGCAACCAAAAAAACCCTGATATTCATGGGCTTCACAAAACTGGAAACAAAATGAGGCCAATAAATAACAATATTGGATCACCAACCAACAAAATTTCAAAATGGCTGAATAATGAATATAAATGAATTAGTAATTTGAAAGTCTATAGATTGAAAATTCATAGGAATTAGTTAAGAAATTAGAAAAAGTGGAAATTGAACCTACAAATAGATTAGTTTCCTTTGATATTGTTCATTATTCGCAAATGTATCTGAACAAAAACCTTTGGAGATATTGAACAACTGGTTATATAAAAACAACATCGACAGAGAGATCAGAGAAGACTATTTTAAACTAACTGAGTTATGCATTGACCAAATGTTTTTTACATTCAATGGGAGTTTCTATAGACAAAAATCAGGGCTCTCAAAGGGAAACCCATTATCACCTTTCCTGGCAAATGTATTTATGTGAGATTTCAAATGTAAAATCACTAAAGCACATCCTACAATGTTTAAATTTTGGAGCAGATAGATGGTATAATTTGTATTATAAAAGAAAAACATGTAGGAGATTCCCTATAACTGTTAAATCTACGGAGTACAAACATCAAATTTACCAAACAAATAGAAGAAAATAAACAAATACCTTTTTTGGATCTTAAATTGGTCAGAAACGAAGAAAAAAGAATTGAATTTTGTATTCATAGGAAAGAAACTCATACGGAAATTTTGATTAAATCAACATGGTTCAATCCAATTGGACATAAATTGGTAGCCTTCAATATTTTAACTCATAGATTGGTAAACTTATCCTTAAACGAAGAAGATTTCAAACAAGAGGAAAAACACATAATCAAAGTAGCAAGAGAAAATGAATTTTAATTAAACAATGGTACACAAAAGGACAGAAAAGTATAAGAAAAAAAGATCTGTTGATCATACTCTTGAAAAAGAAAAACCAACTATGAAAAAATATAGGAAATTCACATATACAATAAATTCCAAAAGATATTTGAGAAGTTGAATATTAAATTAGCACCAAAAAATAACTACAGTGTAAATCAACTAATAAAAACCAACAGAAATGAAAAAAACTGAAAAAAATAAAAAATCAGCTCGAGGTGGACCTGCTAATCCGAGTAACCCAAATCAAGGTTGTGGTATAGAATCCCTTCGGCGATTTGGGTCAGACAACTGATGGGAAGAGGGGGTCCTTTCTCTGGGATGATAAGAGACCCATGCTCGGGGAAACAAGAGTAAAGTCCACAACGACAACTAATTTTTAATAGGTTGGCGGAAGTGGCAACCCTCTAGATGGGGTTAGTACATCCAGGAGTTGGACCTAAAGCTTCCAGGTGGCAGCCCATATTACTCGTGTTCTTCACAATGGAAACTCGGACGGACTTAACCAAAGACGACCTCAGCGTAGAATTAAGGACAAACGATTTGGTATAAAGGATCGGATTAAAGTGGAAACATGGAATGTCAGAGGACTAAACACAAAAGAAGAAGAACTAATCAGAGAACTAAATAATCAAAATATTGATATAGTAATACTTACTGAAACAAAAAAGAAGTTGAAAGGAACAAAAGATATTGGTAATTATATACTAAATACAGTGGAGTACCTCATGATAGAACAGCTTGCAGTGGTGTAGCTATACTAATTCATAGCTTCTTCTTCTTCTTAAACTTAATTTGTAGGATTTTCATCCTGTTTATTTCCAAAATCACTCCTCGGAGGAAGACGTACAGGATGTGCATTCACTGTCTATCCATCTCTTGGCTGGTCTTCCTCTTGTTCTTCTCCCGTCCATTGGTCTATCTTCTTTAGCTCTTTTTGCAAGTCGGTTTTCTTCCATTCTTTCTATATGACCCTTCCAATATTTTCGTCTATCTATAATAAATTTGGTTATGTCTTGAATATGGCATTTGTCCCTAATTTCTGTGTTGTGTATTTTTATCAAATAATCTTTTCCCCTGAATAGTTCTTAAGATTTTCATTTCACATGTGCTTATTATTTGTTTAGTTTTTGTTGTATCAGCCGTAGTTTCTGCTCTATATAGCAAATGGAGATAAAAAATAATAAGCTACAAATATGTGAATGAGAGAATAATAACAGTAAGGTTGAAAATAGATCGGAATTACTTAAACATTGTAGGAGTGTATGCACCAAAAGAAGGGAAAATTGAAGACACTGTTATTTTCTATGATAAATTACAACAAGAAATAAATGGTATTAAAAACACAGAAAGTATCATCTTAGGAGGTTATTTAAACGCCAGAGTTGGTAATCTCCCAATCCCAGGAATAGTAGGTATGTTTGGAGAAGATGTAATAAATAGAAACGGGGAAGAACTTCGACAATTTGCTACCTATAATAAACTAAAAATAACGAATAATTTCTATAGGAAAAAGGACATACACAAGTATACATGGTGCGCTACAAACCAAAGATCTTTAATAGATTACATAATGATTAATGACAGACTCAGGAATCAAATACAAGATGTAAGAGTATACAGAGGATGTGACATATATACTGACCACTATTTGTTGGTAGCCACAATACTTATAATAGCCAAATGGAAAAAAAACAAAAACTCAAGAAAGAATAAAAGAAGAAGTTTTTAAAATACATCTTCTAGAAGAAGAAAGTATAAGACAATTATACCAAAAAAGGCTACAAGAACACTTAGAAAGAAAAGCAATTAATGATAATCTAAATGAAGAGTGGGAAAATATGAAAACATGTATTATAAATGCTGCAAATGAAGCTATAGGAAAGATGAAAAAGATTCGCAACAAAAGAGGATTAATGATATGGAATGACGAAATAGAGGAGGCTGTGCGAGACAAAAAATTAGCTTATTTAGAGTACTTACAAAAGAAAACTGAAGAATCTAGAACTATATATAAACAAAAAAGAAATCGAGCAAAACAAATAACTCGAACAGCTATTAAAGATTCCTGGGAAAGATTTATTTCCAAAATAGAGCATGATGTACATGGCAGACAATCGTTAGTATTTAAAGTAATGAAACAATTAAATAGAACAGAAAAAGGTACTGCAAAACTAAATACCATTGATCTGAAGATATGGGAGAATCACTACAGAGAATTATGGTGTAATGAAGTAGAATAAGTTATAAAACGCCCTTCTGAAAGTGAAAATAAATCAGAAATAGACAGAATTACTCTAAGCAAAATGAGAGAGGCATTGAAAGAAATGAAAAATAGAAAAGCACCAAGTATAGATGGTATAAACAATGAACTGATAAAGTATGCAGGTTTATTTGCAGAAATAAGATTATTAAAATTAATAAACGAATGTTAGAAGACATGTAAAATATCTGAAAATTGGAAGATAGGTGAAGTCATATCCCTCTTCAAAAAAGGAAATAGATTAGATAGTAAAAATTAAAGAGGTATGAGCTTATTGAACTCCACTTATAAATTATATGCAAAAATAGTAAATAATAGATTGAAGAAGATATCTGACACACTCTTAGAAGGAGAACAAGCAGGGTTTAGAAAAGGAAGATCCTGTGGTGATAATGTGTTTATTATAAAGAGACTAATTGAAAAGAGAAGAGAATTTAACCTGCCAACATATTTGTTGTTCATTGATTTTGAAAAGGCCTGTGACAGAGTAAATAGATCTACATGATGGGAAATAATGAAGGAACGAGGATATCCACACCATCTAATAAAATCAGTCCAAGGCTTATATCCAGAACTAAAGTAGTGATAAAAACTGATGGAAAAAGGTCAGAAGAAATTTTAATAAATCAAGGAGTTAGACAAGAGTGTAGTCTATCGCTCACTCTTTTTAATATATATATCGACGATATTATGAAACAATGGAAAATTATAATGGACAAAAGGCCTTAGATTGAACAATAACTCAAGTATTAGTAACTTAATTTTCGCCGATGATAAGGGTCGTATGCAAATACATTAGTCTCTACTCAAATTACTTCCAATCACTGGTGAGCTGAGATCGAATTAACGGCCGCCTTAACCGGTCGTGCGTGAATGTTGACGTTTTCGTAATATTGGCAACGAATTACCCAGAATTCTCAGCGATAAAACCACTTCCGTTATTTTCGTCTGCTATAGAGGAATGCATTTATGCTTGCATCCCGCAAATAATACCGTATACAAACACGTCTGCGACGCGCAATATTGCGCCAATTCTCCTGTTCTCCCAATTGAATTCTTTGGTAGACTCTATCAAATTCCTCTTCTCCGCGTATACCGAAAACATGATCGAAGTCTTCAAGGTCCGACATCTTGGATAAGTTTCAAACTACATCGGTTCCCTTCGGGATTTTCACATAAGTTTATATCTTGAGCTACGATCTTAAGGTACCTTGTCAGGTAGCTTACAATTATTACCGCGTGAATAGATTTCTGAGTAAGAAAAATGTGTTTGAATAAAACTTTATCAGCAGAGAACGCCTTTTAGGACTGTATGCAAATACATTAGTCTCTACTCAAATCACTTCCAATCACTGGTGAGCTGACTCACCGTGAGCAATTGCTGAGATCGAATTAACGGCCGACTTACCGGTCATGCATGAAAGTTGACGTTTTCGTAATATTGGCAACGAATTACCCAGAATTCTCAGCGATAATACCACTTCCGTTATTTTCGTCTGCTATAGAGGAACGCATTTACGCTTGCGTCCCGCAAATAATACCGTATACAACGACGTCTGCGTCGCGCAATATTACGCCGATTCTCCTGTTCTTCCAGTTGAATTCTTTGGTAGACTCTATCAAATTCCTCTTCTGCGCGTATACCGAAAACATGATCGAAGTCTTCAAGGTCCGACATCTTGGATAAAGCTGCAAAGGTTTCAAACTACATCGGTTACCATCGGTTCCCTTCGGGATTTTCACGATAAGTTTATATCTTGAGCTATGATCTTAAGGTACCTCGTCAGGTAGCTTACAATTATTATCGCATGAATAGATTTCTGAGTAAGCAAAATGTATTTCGATAAAACTTTCTCAGCAGAGAACGCCTTTTACTGTCTAATGCGTTCAAACATTCGACCCTTACTGTCTAATGCGTTCAAACATTCGACCCTTAGTCTTACTACACCATGATGAAGATCTGTTAGAATTGGCTGCTTACAAACAATGCAATATGTAGCGATTAAAATTTTAAAATTTCAATAAGTAAAACAAAAGTAATGGCATTTTGTGGAAGAAATACTCTGCGTGCAAAAATAGTAATTAGAGACGAAATTATTAAACAAGTATCCCACTTTAAATATTTAGGATGTGACATCAGCTATGGGTATGATAAAGATATTGAACACAAAACACATCAGTTTCAAGCTCTTTGTGGTACAATAAATAGAACATTTAATAATAAAACCCATAAACAAACAAAATTAAAATTTTATAAAACAATGGCTGTCCTTGTCCTTTTGTATGGGAGTGAATCTAGGATCACCACTACCAAACAGGAAAGTAAAATCCAAGCAGCTGATATGAAATTTTTAAGAAGAGTAAAAGGCTGCACTAGAATGGACCATATAAGAAACGAGGATATCCGTGAAGAACTGCAGATCTACTCCATAAAAGAAAAGATATTAAGCAACAAGATACAGTGGAAAGAACATGTAGAAAGAATGGAAGAAAGTAGATTACCAAATAAAATCTTCCATTGTTTTCCAAGAGGAAGAAGAGATGTCGGATGTCATCGGAAGAGATGATCTTAGATATATTAGTGAAGACTGTTCCGTCTTCACTAATATATCTAAGACCATCTCTTAGGCAACCTTGCCTAAACCAGGAAGCGAAGAAGAAGAAGAAGAAGAAGAAGAAGAAGAAGAATCAAATTGAATGTACAGGTTGTGAATATATATATATATATATATATATATATATATATATAGGAAAAACAAACAGAATCTTAAAAATTAGAACCAAAGAACACATAAGAAATATTAAAAATGGGAAAATGGAAAAATCTGCAGTTGCTGTTCACGTTTGGTCTAAAATACATAGTATAAATTTGGATACTAAATTATTAAAACATTTAGAAAATACAAAAGAGCTGACTATTTGGGGGAAAAAATCTATATTCATAAGAACAAAAACAGAGTTATGAATTTTGAAATATCGATGGAACATGGCCTTGTTTGGAGGTTCTTTGGCCAACCATAAGATGGAGCTGACTTCAACATCCAGGGTGTACAACATAAATCCAACCAGTCAGGGCAAGATGATGATGATGATGATTATGATATAATCGAAACATGTTGAAGAACAAATCAACATTAATATTGAGGTAAGATGAAAAACAGACTAAAAATAATTTAATTAAAATGACCTCAAAATATTACTTCCTGAAATAAAATATTGTTTTATCATAGTACAATACACTTAGTAAAGGAGGCATGAATTAAAAATATAGACACATAAAATCTCTTAATTCATGTTTGCTTCAAAAATAGATCATAGGTACTGTTCAAAATGTTGTCCTTGATGGAGTAAGCACAACTGTATTTGTGCAGAGATTATACTCACATTCCTGGAATATTTCTGATTTTTTCACAGGCAGCCAAAATTCTCACCAATGACTTCTCATCTGAGTCAACTGACTCTCATATACGAAGCTCTTAAGGTGAAAAAGATCTCGACGAGTGAAATCAGGTGATCATGAAAGCTATGCTACAGGATGCCTCGAGCAATCCAACATCCAGGGAAGACATTAATCAGATGGTTCCTTACATTCCTGTCAAAGAGAAAAGGGAGCTCCGTCGTGCTGAATCCACATCCGACGTCGGATATCAAGATGGACTTCTTACAGGAAACATGTGTATCAAAAACTGTTTGTACACATGACCATTTAACCATGGGGGCAGAAGATAGGGATCAATGATGTAATTGGAAATTATACCAACCCATATTTTAATGGTAAACCTGTGTTGATAGCCTCTCTGTACAATGGGAAATGGATGTTCATGTTCCCAAACGTGACTATTCCTCTGGTTTAGAACAACCCCTTTCCTTGTACAAAAAATCTCATTGATGAAAAGCACTTTTTGAAAAGAAATCAGGCTGTGCAATCAGCCACTTAGAGACCCAGTTACAAACTGCACGTGAGGTCTGAAGTCTAACGGTGTCAAATCTTCAAAAATGTGGAAGGGGTGGAGTTCTTCTTGGTTTGTACCCATCGCATATGCAATTGCTCGTGTACTGGTAGAAGGATTCTCTCGAATCATGTCGAGCACCTCTCTTTCAAAATTCAGCGCACGAAATGTTCGTCTTGAGCTGGAATCCAGTTTATGCACCACCAGGGTTTCAGTTTCTCGTAGATGAAGGTGAATGGTTTGGAAAGTTGAATGACGAGGATGTTGTCTGCCAGGATATCTTTCTCTGTACATTCGTGCAGCTGCATGCACATTTTCTCTTGCGTTACCAGAAACATAATGCACATTTGCTAATTCATTGAATTGTTAACATTAGCCATTCATTCATTCATAGTGTTCTGCTCAAGATCAGGTCTTTCACCACAAACCCAGCATTTTCCACTCTTTCCTTAACTCAGCTTTCCTTTTTGTATCTGCACACAAACCATTTATTTTAATATAGTCTATCATCTGATGTCTTTTTTCTGCCTCTAATTTTCTTTCTCTTGACCATTCCTTCTAGGGCACCCTTCAGTAGGCCGTTTCTTCTTAGCCAGTGGCCAATCCAATTTCTTTTTCTCTTCTTTATGAGTTCCAGCATTCTATTTTCACCGACTCTGTCTAGCACATCTTTATTTCTTACTTTGTCTGTCCATTTTATACATCCCATTCTTCTCCACATCCACATCTGAAAAGCTTCCAGTCGCTTTTCCTCAATCCGTCGTAATGTCCAAGTCTCTGCACAATACATTGCTACACTCCACACAAAACACTTCATTAGCCTCTTCCGTAATTATTTTGCCAAAGGTCCGCAGAAAATGCTTCTCTTCTTGTTGAGAGCTTCTTTTGCCATAGCTATCCTCTGCTTTACTTTTTGACCGCAGTTCATGTTACTACTGATAGTACAACCCAAGTATTTGAAGCTCTCCACTTGCTCAATGGCCTCATCGTTAATCCTCATGTTTGTTTTCCTTGGTTTCTTTCCTATAATCATGGCCTTCGTCTTATTTATATTTATCTTCATCCCATAATCCTCGCACTTATCATTTAGCTCCAACAGCATGTTCCTCAGTGTCATTGCGTCTTCTGCTTGCAAAGCCATATCATCAGTAAACCTTATGCACTTTATTCTTTTTCCTCCCATGTTTATGTCTCCCATATTGCTGAAGCAGTTCTTCATTAGATCTTCCAGGTAGATGTTGAAAAGGGTAATTGATAGAAGACATCCTTGCCTTACCCCCCTTCCAATTTCTATTCCCTCTGACATTTCTTCTCCTATCTTCACTTTTATTCGCTGTTTCATATAAAGACTACTTATGAGCCTCCTCTCCTTCCAGTTCAAGCCAATTTTCTCAAGATCTGCAGGAGTTTATTCCAATTTACTCTGTCAAAGTCCTTTTCCAGGTCAACAAATACTGCATAAACGTCTTTATATTTTTCTATATATCTTTCTTCTATTGTTCATACCAATCCGATTGCATCTCTCGTACCCTTTCCCTTCCTGAAGTCAAACTGTTCTTCTTCCAATTCGCTTTCCATCGTAGAACATGAACGTCGATTCAGTATTCGCAGGAAAATCTTTGCAGAGTGTGATATCAAGCTGATGGTCCTGAACTCCTTACATTTCCTCGCATTATTTTTCTTCGGTATTGCTATAACACTGTCTCAGTCAATTTTTCGGGCCATTCACCTTCTTTGTATATCTTGTTGCATAAAAGCATAATTTCCTTCTTTCCTTCATTCAAGCATTTAACTAATTCAATGGGAATTCTATCTACCCTTGTTGCTTTCCCATTTTTCATTTCCTTAATTGATAGTTCAAATTCTTTCTTCAGAATTGAAAATCCTTTTTCATCTTCTAATATTTCTTCTTCATTTTCTATATCCAAGTTAGCCGGACGATTTCTTGTCCCATGTAGCACTTCTACATATTTCTCCCATGTATTCATAATTCCCTGCTTGTCTGTTATTTCTTCATTATTTTCGTCCTCAATCAGCCACATAGTTTTCCTGCTCTTCTTTCCATAGTCCAAGCATTTAAATTCCTGGTACATTATATCATATTTTACTTTCCTCTCCAGATTCTCTAGTTCTTCACATTTCTGCTTCATCCATTCTTCCTTTGCCTTGTCAATTTCTGTTCTAAGTTCGTTGTTTAGTTTCCTGTAGTTTCTTTTGGCTTCTTCTGTATTGATATTTTTCCATTTTCTGCTTTCTTCCATCTTCGCCAACATTTTTTTCTGTGACCCAAGGTTTATTAATATTCTTGCTCTCTTGGTATCCTATTGTTTCTTCTGCAGCTGTATGTATACAGCTTTTCAAATGACTCCAGTGTTCGTTGTTATTGCCCAATGAGATTTCCAAGTTAGAGGCTTTCTCTTGAAAATTTTGTTGGAATTTTCTCCTTTTCTATTCAGTTTTAAATTTCTCCTTCAAGTCAAACTTCTTTGTTGCCTGTCTTCCTCTTACCTTCTTCAGGCAAATATCTACTTCGCCTATTAGTAAGACATGGTCTGAATTGATATCTGCCCCTGGTAGGGTCTTCGCATTTTTCAAGCAATTTCAGAATCTTTCCTGTATCAGTATGTAGTCGATCTGGTATCGTTTGTTGTCCATAGGGCTTATCCATGTGTATCTTCTTCTTTTATACTGTTGAAATATTGTATTTCCAATTATCATTTAATTCCTTTCACAGAAACTCACCACATTAGCCATAATGTTCTTGTTAATGTAAATAATGTAAATAATGATTCAAAGACATCTAATATGTATGATTGCATGACACGGCACGAAATACAGCGGCGCACTGGTTCTTGCCAAAAGACTAAATGTCCATAACACCATTACTCAAATTGTTGAAAATGCTACTATACTTGCAATTAAATCTAGGGTTATCCTACTATTGGAACAGAATTTAAGTATTCCCAAGACAAACCATATTCAGAGTTTGCTTCATTGTTGATTAATGAGTACGAACATTCAGTTTAAAAAATTCATATAAATTCAAAATTTGGCTTCACACACCCCAAGTTCATTATCTCAAATTGTTCATCCAACTGTCTTCTACAATACCTCAAAGTTTGTCATATATATATACTAGTGACTAGAAGAATCTATAGACCTATTTGAAGATCTTCAGCTAGAATCTGATCACCAATGTTCCACCAACCACTGTATGTGCCTTAGGAATCTGTTGGTGATCAAGAGATATACCGTAGTGTGATTTCTATAATTTGGTCAGCATTGTCTAACAAAATTTATGACATATTGGACCATCTTGGAAAGCTATAAAACCTACCATATTTGTAAATATGCAATGAAAAAGATATGAAACAAATAAAACTCAAGTAAATTATTACTTTCCCTTTTTTGTGTGTACCTACTTAATACATAATAATTATTAATTTAATTAATTAATTTTTGTAAAATTTCCTTGATATTCAAGGAGAAATGGTTTTTAATTTACAAGGGGTTTCTAAAAGGAACCTGATGCTCACAGATAAATTCTTGAATTCTTATGTCCGAAGTAATACTGATTTTGAAGTAGTTCATATTCACTTTGATGGTCTAGAAGACAGTCTTGCTTACAAGTAAACTCTGAGACACATGAACCTCATTAAGAGTATGGAGATCAATTCAATAACAAATTTATTAGAATTAAAGCCAAGTTGCTTTACATTATTAAACTGAATGATACGGGTAAGGTATCGCACAAGTCAGAATGAAAACCCAATAATTCTGAGAGCTTTAATCCTACTAAACTTAATGGTCATATAGACCAATGTCTTGTCCTGAATAACCGGGTCTTACTGAAATTCATAAGTTGTACTATTTGAAAGAATCTTTAGAAGAGGAAGCCCTCGTGTCTTTAACCAACCCAAATGATACAATTCTCACAGCTTAGTTATACTGTACATACAGGTAATAAATCTTGCAACATACAACTGCACTATCAATGTAATTATATTATGCATATTAATTGTCCTATTTTATAGACTATTATTTGTCCATTGCCCCAATCATATACTGATACAATTATATCAACATACTCTTTGCTGTCAATACAGGTAAACTTACCAAATTCTCAGTAATCTCTTCTTTAATATCAATGTTTTCAATTTCAACCTTCACAGCATCTGATGTAATCTGCAAAAGTTCAGACAAATTTTCAATACCTATAAAAGAAATTTGAGGAAGACATGTTTAAACCAAAGCCACAAAATAAATATTGTAACAATTTAATTTTTCAAGAGTCAGGTGTTTTGAGTTCAAGTATTGTTTAAAATCAGATTGAAGATCGTCTGGGTTTTATAATTTTTCTCTGAATATGTTAGTGAAATTCCAAGAGTTGTTGAAACCAAAGTGAGTTCGTACTGATTAATTTTTTTAAAACAGGTTTGAAGAATAATCTGTGGTAGGGAATTGTTATTTTTGTGTTCTGGGAAGCTAATACAGAGCAATGAGACATCTGAATGAAAGATCAGTTGAACGAGCAGTTGCATTGATTGAAGATGGTCGTTCCATTTGCCATGTCTCTAGGATTCTTGACGTCAGCCCTTCCGTCATCCATAGACTGTGGAGGCGATATAGAGAGACACATGGATACAAGAGGAGACTTGGGCAAGGTCGTAAGAAGAAGACTACAGACGTACAAGATAGATTTCTTGTCTTATCAGTTTTGTGCAGAAGAAAATCTACAGCCAGAGATCTACAAAATCATTTATGCACAGCAACAGGGACGGTAATTTCTGATCAGACTGTAAGAAATAGACTGAGAAATGCAAGGTTGAGGTCTAGAATCCCCTTTAAAGCCCCTCGTTTAACACATCAGCACAAAGAAGCCCGGCTGCGATTTGCTCAGAATCATGTCAACTGGCAGCTCCGCCAATGGAAGGGTGTTTCATTCACGGACAAATAAAGATTTCGTCTAACATGTTCTGATGACCATACATGTGTATGGAGACGTCCTGGTGAACGTTTTGATCCAGCCACAATTATTGAACGTGACAGATTTAGAGGTGGTTCGGTTATGGTTTGGGCTGGAATTACTATTGAGTCTCGGAAAGAGCTTGTAGTTGTCCCACAGAGCATGAATGCTGATTTTACATTAATGACATTATCCTCCAACATGTTGTACCCTTTGCTTAAGGTATGGGCCCAAATGTTCTTCTAATGCAAGATAATGCTAAATAACATACACCACAGGCTGCCAGAGATGTCCTGCAAGAATGCCTATTTCGAGTGATGGACTGCCCTGCATGCAGTCCGGACCTTAATCTGATCGAGCATATGTGGGATAAGTTGGAAAAAACTTGTTTGTAAGCGTCCTGTTGTACCTCTGTACCTTGAAGAACTTCCACATGCACTAACCAAGGAATAGGAAAGAATCCCATAAGTTTCTGCAAGAAGGCTTCTGCGAAGCATGCCTCGCAGGTGTAATGCGGTCATTCAGGCTCACGGAGGACACACTAAGTACTGGGTGTTGAAATAACCATGGAAACATTGATTCCTAAAATTGTAAATCTCAAATTTCCACTTTTTGTGTTACAAATGATAACTTGTTCGTATTGCTAATTCGAACTGTTTGAATGTCTGTTCTAATTTTACATTAATCTTCAATTTATAATTACAAAATATCAAATATTAAATTGTTCCAACATTCATTCTCGTATTTTGGTTTAAACATGTGTTCCTCTAATTTTTTGAGTAGTGTATATGCCTCAACCAAAAATATATAAAGTTTTAAAACATTTAAATAATGATTCAAGAGAAAATGCACATTTAAATTGTATATCTAAAGAATTTTGGCTTACCTACTTTCATCATTTATGGACACAAAAGGATGATTTATTACAAATACCAATCTCTAATAACACTGCTTTGGAACAAATTGCTACAGATGAATTAACTGATGCTGTTAAATCATTAAAAAGTAACAAAGCTCCCGGAGAAGACCATATTAATCAAGAATTATTTAAATTTTCAACTAAAAATTTTTTAGACACATTTCTTATTCTCCTTAATATGATATGGGAAGGACAAGAACCACCACAAAGCTGTAACAAATCCATTGTAATACCAATCTTCAAAAAAGGAAGTCGCCAAATCAAAGATAACTATCATGGAATTAGCTTGTTGAACTCTGGATATAAAATTTATGCTAATATAGTTAAGAATAAATTGAGGAAAATTTATGAAAATATAATTGGAAAAGAGCAGAATGGATTCAGAAAGGGTAGATCTTGTATAGATGGATTCTTTACTCTAAAACTACTATTAGAAAAGCACAAGGAATTCAATATAGAAACTCATATCGCCTTCGTTGACTTCATAAAGGCTTTTGACAAAGTAGACAGAAATATATTACTACAAATTTTAGCTGATGATAACGTTCCACAACAATATATTACTAATATCTTCAACATCTATAAAGTTAATGAAATCTCTGTTAAACAAGATGGCAAATTATCTTCTTGGGAAAAGATCAACACTGGAGTAAGACAGGGATGTGGACTTTCACCGGTGCTTTGCATTATATACATGAATAAATTAATAAATGAATGGAGTAAAACACAACGAGGATATATACCCATCAATAGGAACCTCAAAGTCGATGCTATTCTTTTTGCAGACGATTTAGCTCTTCTGGCACTTTCCAAAAATGATTTGCAACGATCAATTTATAATTTACAAAAAATAGGTGCCAAATTTAATATGGAAATATCAATTAACAAAACTAAAATTATGGCATTTCATGGGAAGGACCCCATTCAAAGTAAAATCTGTCTCCAGAATAAAATTTTAGAGAGATCTAATCAATTTAAATATCTTGGATATTATCTCTCTATCTGGGATGAAAAGGATATCCCTGCAAAAGTTACTAGTTATAATAAAAGTTTAGGAATTATTAATCAAGTTATGAAACCATCCCTTGTACAAAAAAACACCAGATTATGTTTATATAACACTTTGGCTAGACCAGTGTTGACCTATGGTAGTGAAGCATGGACACTAAAAAAACCACATCAAAGCAGAATAACGGCTTGTGAAATGAGATTCATGCGCAGAACAGCGGGTTACACCAGATGGGATCGGAAAAGGAACACTGATAACTTAAAAGAATTGAAGAATACACCAATTTTGGAATATATTAAACAGTACCAACTAAATTGGAAACACCATCTTGAAAGAATGAGTTC
Organism: Diploptera punctata; assembly: GCA_030220185.1. Taxonomy (NCBI): domain Eukaryota; kingdom Metazoa; phylum Arthropoda; class Insecta; order Blattodea; family Blaberidae; genus Diploptera; species Diploptera punctata. The sequence continues at coordinate 414,976 of JASPKZ010007921.1, forward strand.
AAATCGAATCCCCAAAGCTGTTTATAATTATATACCAAGAGGACAAAGATCACTGGGCCATCCTATGGAATGCTGGAGGGAAAATTTTCTATAGGATCGTAACAGGCCTTGGCCTAATACTTGGAAGGAAGAAGAAGAAGATATATAATTAAAGTTTGACATTTAATAATGAAAATTAGAAGTCTCAAGTTCAAATCCTGATTAAGACATTAAAATATCTCTTCATGTAATTATATTATATAATCAATTGAGTTGGTGTTTACTTGATGAAAATCCATATTTATTAATTAAATAAAAATAAATAGTTTTATTTGATTTTCATATTTATTATATAATTCAGTGACAGCTGTTTCGGTACACTGTAACTTCTTTAGGCATGTTAACAAATTATGAATTGTGTTCCAACTGATCTAAGCAACAATGCAACAATATTTATTTACATTTTTAAATTTATCAAAGGGGATTCATTCAAATCAAGTTGAGAATTTAACAGTTTGTTACTACTTTCAAATTTATTAATTTCTACAGCCTATATATATATATGCAATATATCTCACTCAAACTGTGGCCCACTTGAACGAAAAGTGGCTGCAGGCAGTGAGTCATCAAACACTTTGTTTATCCATCCTGTAAAGTTGATTTCTGCTCCCTCTGCTGGCTGACCAATGTAATGCCAAATCATTTTTTTCTTTTTCTCTGTGAATTTCAAAATTCATGATTTTCTTTTTATTCTTGCATACGTAAATTTTCTCCCAAATTATGAGTTCCTTAGGTATTTGTAACTGTTTTAGAAATTTGGCCTTAGTTTCAATTCTGTGTTTTTCTGACTATGCATGTGCAGCTATTGCAGATTTTTTCTATTTCTCCATTTTTAACATTTCTAAGGTTCTTTCAAACTTGTATTTAAGTTCCTTTTTGTTTTTTCTATGTATATTTTTTCACAATCTTTTCCATCAATTTGATAAATCCCTTATTTGTTGCCGTCTTTCAATCTTTTCATTTTTGTTGGTTTTGATTAATTTATTCAAACTCTAATCATTTTTCGCTGCTAATTTAATGTTAAATTTGCTAAAATTTATTGTAACTTATTAAATAAATTGTTTGAATTTTTTACCAGTTTCTTTATCTGTCAGAAGAGTATTTTCATTTATTACTTCTTGTTTATTGGATTTATTTATTTCCTTATGAATAATCTTTTCTGGAAAACCTTTCCCTTTTGCTATTTTATAATATGTTTTTTCTCTTTATTAAAATTTTTTCTGCTCTTGGGAACGTTCACAAGTCTGCATGTTAAACTGTTAAATACTGCCTGTTTATGTGCAATATGGTTAAAACCTGTTGCTTTAATATAATTCTCAATGTGTATTTCTTTCTTGTAAATTCCAAATTATATCTTCCTTCTTTTCTTCATTCCTGATCAATTTAAGGTCTAAAATGGTATTTCTTGGTTATTTTCCATTTCCATAGTAAATTTAATTGTTTTGTTATGAATATTCAGAAGTTTAACGGCATATTCTAATTGTTTTTGTTTGATATTGCTACGATATCATCAACATATCTACTCCAAAATTTAAAAATCAAAGGGTATACTTCGGTTATCTAAACCCATAAACATATTTGCCAAAAATTATGATAATGGATTTCCAATTGCAAGTCGTGTTCTTTGCCTGTATTATTTTCTCTGAAAGTGAAGAACATTTGATCTATGCATAATCTGGTTAATTTCATGCATTCTTTTAAGCTATCATCATCTATCTTGTTTTCCTTTAGCCATTTTTCCAAAATTTTCATAATTTTATCAGTTGGGATGTATGTGAACAATGATGTGATATCAAATGAGACCAATCTCTCTGAAGGTTCAATTTGTACATTTTCTAATTTTTCTATTAACTGGTAAGAATTTTCCACAGCCAAATTTTGAAGTTTCGTGATTCATTTGAATTTATTACTTAACCATTTTGATATATTGTTTGTCGGTGAATTACTATTATTGATAATTGATATCATTTTCTTTCCATCTTAATGGATTTTTATGAATGTTGGCGTTTCTGGGATATCATATTTTTAAATTGAATTTTTCTTTTTCAGACAAGATATTTTTAATTGATTTTAAATTGGATTCTACTTCCATAATTTTTTTTGAAAAGGGATTTGTTTTTACTTCTTCATATTTTTCTTCCCTTTAATAGACTGTACATTCTATCATTATAATCTTCTCTGCCTAAAATGACTAAATTATTCCCTTTATCTGATTTTAAGAAAGCAACATTTTTGTTGTTAATATTTTTAACTTTTTCATATTTGTTTTGCATGTGTTTTCTATATTTGTATTTTTAATTCTTTCTATAACTAACCTACATTATTTCCTGATGGCTGTTTGGTATTCAAATTTCACACCTTGAATCATAATTTCTATATCAGCTATATATTCATCCAAATTATTTAAATAACTAACACATGTTTTCAATCCTTTATCTAAGATGTAGATTTATTCTTCAATGAAGTTTTTTGATGACAAATGAAACCACATTTTTCGCTATTTATTTTTTCTCCCTGAATTATTGGCCACTTTCCCCCAGATTTTCCTACAAGAAGATCCCATCTGCCTTGTTTATTGTTCACGTCTTGAACATTACAATCTACAAGACTTAACGGTTCTTATTGTATCTGATTTCCTATTAAAAGTTTTGCTCACTTTTAATAGTTTTCTCCATTCACCAACTATTTCTTTGTTTGGTCTGGAGGCACTTTTCCCCTAAAACTAATAAATGTTGTATCAAATTATGAATAAAAAGTCCTTCAATCAACAAGAGAGAAACAACTTCTAAGGAAAAATGTAAAATATATCCTGCGTTAAAAACATTTTTTTTAAACAGATTTTATTTGAGAATATAGTCAAAAGTATAAGTAAATGCCAATAAAACTAAATATATATTATTAAATAACTACTTAACAAATGATGGAAATATTGAAGAAGTGGCAGAATTTAATTACAGTACAAACCTTATCTACAGCGGTCCTATATACTACAAATTCACATATAACATAGAGAAAAGTTGACATCTTAATAGAATTACATTGTGAGTCTTGCTGTTTTATAATTTTATAAATATAAAAACAAGTACTGCACTGCACAACACCTTACATAGAGGATTTCTGCAGTACAATTTGTGGCCATCACAATGTAACATCACTGAACAAATAATCAGTTTTGTTTTGAGGGTTTTAAACAATATACAACGGATTTTCCATTACATTCCTAGCAATCCCCTCAATTTATCTACATACAAAAATTGTACTGTGCAAGCATGTTTTTTCTGTGTTTATGTGATGTTGCCGTGATTTTGTTGATTGTTCGTTGTTTTGTCTGTGCCTCCTTGCTTTCTTTTTCCCCCATTCCCGTGTTTTCTGAATACACCTTTCCCCCCCCCCCCGCCTCTCTGTGCGCCCGTATTGCGTGAGAGAGGAGGTCCCTGTGTAGCGACATGAAAAGTTAAGGAGTCTTCCAAACAGTCTGGGGGAGCCTTCTTCTAAGATCAGAACCTTTTGTTTCGGCGAGGGATTCTGGGTAGTGAATCCCTCGGCCGCCTTCAAGATTTTGTATTAATTTATGTTGGGCTGTAAAGAGGAAACACATTGGTTGAGTATTATATTTGAATGTATGTCTAGGATTGATTGTATTGTATGAGTGAGATTTTATTATTGACAAGAAGACAGATTTGAAGTATATTAATTTTCATTATGTTTTTCAATTTGGCTTATTGTTTATTTAATAACTTTGACATAATATTATATTAAATATACTTTCATATTTATTAAAAATGCTGTTTCTATGAGTCTAGCTAATGTACGTAGTTTATTCTCCTCGAATGTCTCCTTCACTCATGGTCAAAATTACAATAAGTACGATAAATCAGGTTAAATCATTTAAAGTCTATGCATTTAAAGTCTTTGAAACTAGCAGACGTTTATTTAGGAAATGAAGCAAGTCTGCGTAATATCTTGTGCCCAGCGCCTAGACTCCCTGCCTTCGTAATGTGTTTACCGGTTTTCTTTCTTTATCTTGCTTATTTTATTGCCGCGATAGTGAATTATTATATTAAAGTTGAATGTTGTTCTGGAAAGCTATAATCCTACATCTTAGATGTTATTGCAATTGTAATTAGAAATTATTCTTTGATAATCCACGAAGGGCATGACTTGGGCATGAGTAAATATTAATAGCGAAAAGTCTACTATAAAAAAAAAAGAGTCGATTTAGATACCACACGCTCCTCCTCTGTCAGTACAAATGGTAGCAGAGCTATTGGTTTATCGCTCAAAGAATTTTTCGCTTAAATTACTGCTCAATTTAATTAATTGGGTGTTAAAAATATCTTCAATTAAAGCTTATTGTCATTTGTATAAGAAATCTTATGATAGAGGTAGTGATTATAGCGAGTATTATTTTACGTCTCTCTTTACGTAATAATAATATAATGTATATTGTGTGTTTTGTAGTTGTATGCTACTATTATAGGGAACCTGCTTCATTTTCTCTTACTGTTAGTGGTAATACTAATTGTTCTCTTCTTTCAGCTAGTATTGTATTTAAGTGCATGTTTAATCAGCTCTATTTAGTTGTTATCTTTAATTTAGCATCATGCCTGGTTGGGTTGATGTTATATCTAAAGAAATTTTGAGTTTTGAGTTTCGTAACTCCATATTGATTCTACTGCGAATGTCCAAACCATTAGACAAACCTTTAATTCATACCTTGCTTCTCTTCCTGTTTTAGAGCAGCAGAATATTAAGAAACATTTCATTTTTAATAATCCTGAAACCCAGGGCAGTTATAGTACTATGTCTAGACAGAACAGCCTAGAACTTTCTGCAGATAATTCTTCAAAGAATATTCGTCTGGAATCATCTGTTCTTATGCAAAATAATAACCGGAGACTATTTATTGAATTGTTGAAGAAATTGGATATTTGCGACAGCTGTGATTCATAACAGTTGTTTGTATTTTTAATTGAACTTTCTTCTATTAATTCATTAAATCTGGTTGATGACTATTTTGTGAATTCTATATTAATCTGTACTAAGGGAACTCTGCTTAGAATTTGGAGAGAAGTGGTCAAACAACCTATGATGGTGTCACAACCTATAGATTACGTGAAGTCTCCTCTCTTGCCTACTCGCTTGTTGGAGGACTATAAAGTTAAATTTGTTACACAATTTCAAAACCACGGAGAATCTTCGACGATTTCATTTTGAATGTTTGTAATGCCTCTTCTATGTTGGAGCCTCGATGTTCTGAAAGTGAACTAATAGAACAGATTCTTCAGAACATGTAGCCCAAATATCGCATGCATTTGGTTTTTGTTAGTAAACCTTCGTCCGTCGCAGATTTGTTTGTCCTAGCGAGACAGATCGCTAATGTTGAAGTTGCTGAGCAGCAACGCAGTTCTCATTGGGCTACGTTGAGAAAGGGACTGGAAAATTCTAGAAGACCTTTCAAGTATTTTTCTTCTAGTAATTCTCAACGACATAAGAAGCCTGTGCAGTGTTGGATTTTGCCAACGTTTTTGGCATGTGTCTACGCAATGCCGTGTTAAGCCTTCTGAGAAACCTGCGGTGATTGTATTGGGACTATATTTGCAGAATACGGATAAGAAATCTCGGGGTGGAAAAAATAAGAGTTTTCCTTCTTCAAACCACAAACCCACGTCATATTCTGCCAATTTACCCAACTTACTGGTTGAAAGTTTCAGTAAGAAGATAGATGGGTTGTTAGATTCCGGAGCTTCAATTTCTTTAGTACGGAAAGATTTCGTCGCAGATTTATCCGTTAAGTTTCAGAAACGGACCTCCTTGAAATGTAATTCTGTTCTTAATCGACCTTTCTTCTTGAATAAATTGGTCAGACATTGTTTGAAAATTGGACAATTTTCGTGGGACCAATTTTTCTACGTAGCTCCCGATTTACCCGTTCAAGTGATACTAGGTTTTGATTTCATCTCTAAAACTGGTATGAAAATTTATTTTCAGAAATTACTGTAATTTCCGATTTTCCCAGAATGTTAACATTCCTTTCGAGGTGTACCCGTGCATTTATGGGCACTCATTAAAAAAAAATCCTGCTGGACAGAAATGTCTTCACATTAAACACGCATGTTCAAGTAGAAGAAATGTCGCGTTCAGTGAAACAGTTTCCTAAACCGTTTGGTGCCAGATTGGGTAGAGCTAAGAACAGCTTCTGTAAGTTGGAGCTTACGGACAACATTCCTCTCCGTTCTCCTCCATTTCAATTTGCTCATCCGAAATCGAAATTGCTGCAGGGGAAAATCCATAGTTTGTTAGAATAAGGGGTCATTCGACGCAGTAATTCCAGCTACGCTAGTCCAGCCTTCTTGGTTCCTAAATCTAACGGAAAACAACGGCTAGTGGTGGACTATAGGACATTGAATAAGAAAGTCGTGTTCGATTGTTTCCCTTTACCTACGTTGGAGTCAGCCTTTAAAATATTTCACGGTGCTAGTGTTCTCTCGGTAATAGACTTGTACTCTTCCTTCTTCCAAATTCCGTTAACTCCATCTAGTAGGAAATTGACTGCGTTCATTACCCCAAACAGTTTGTATGAGTTTAACACGGTACCCATGGGCCTTAGCATTGGTAGCCAGATCTTATGATGAATAAACGTTTTGACGATTTAAAATATAAGTACGTCTTTCAGTACTGTGACGATCTTATAGTTTATTCTCCCAATATGGAACAACATATGGCTCATCTGAGAGAAGTCTTTAAGCGTCTTAGGGACGTTGTTTTTACGATCAACCCTGACAAGATCATTCTTGGATGTTCCAAGATTAGATTCTTAGGTCACTTAGTTTCTGCTGAAGGTATCAATGTCACCCCTGAGTGGGTAGAAGTCATCAAAAATTTTCCCCCTCGTAATTTGAAAGCTGTTAGGAGTTTTCTGGGAATGGTCGTTTTTTTTTTTTGATTCATACCTAATTTTTCTCAGGTACCTATGTCCTTGAACAACTTGAAGAAAAAAAGGACTTAATTTGTATGGGACCAGAATTGTGAATCAGCCATTCAGCGTCTAAAAGATGCGTTATGTGAGGGGCTCCCATACTTCATGTTCTTGATTTTAGCAAAAAGTTCGTACTGCAATGTGATGCAAGTGATAAAACTCTGGGAGTTGTCCTCATTCAGGAAATTGACGGGAATTTGGACCTATTGCGTACGCCAGTCGTACTTTTAATGAAGCTGAAGTTAAATATAGTGTGAATGAAAGTGAGATTCTAGCCATTGTTTTCGGCTGCGAGATATTTAGAACTTTTCTTGAGCACAAGTCATTTCTTGTGCATTCTGACAACCAGGCAGTCACTTGGATTAGGAAAAATTGTGCAACTCTTGGTAGAGTCAGTAGATGGGTGATGCGTTTGTCGGCCTTCAAGTTTGAAATATGTACACGTATGGAGTTCTAAAAATGCAGTGGCTGATTGCCTATCCCGTGTGTTTTCTGAGAATCAGGACTCTGAACAGTCTCAAGCTAATCTTCTAATTTCCCCGCCTGTTTCAAGGATCTCAAAAAGCACCAAAAGGAAGACGAGGAATGTAGGCAAATATATAAAGAAGTTAAGTCTAACATTAAGAGAATATTCACCTTACATGGAGGAATATTAGTGTACAATTCTAGAAAAGAAGCCCGGAATCGTGTGCTTATTCCTGTTGGTTTGCGTCCGCTATTATCACGATTTCCCTTTAAAGATGCAACTTGGCATCACTAAAACTTTGGATAAGTTGACTAGACAGTATAATTGGCCGCAAATGGCGATTGATGTTCGTCAGTATATTTCAACTCTACTGAATGCCAGAGAGCAAAACCTGCTCAAAATACTAAGGTCGGCTTTCATTCGACCGAGCCCTATACTGCCCCAATGTAACGAATTTTTATTCATTTCTTTGTACCCTTGGTGCGTTCCAAAAAAAACGTAATATTGGTATATTGGCAGTTGTAGATGGATTTTCAGAGTATGTGACTCTTCATCCAGTTCGTAATATGAAGTCCAGTGCTGTAGTCGAGTATTTTACTTATTTTCTAAGCTTTGGAATTCCAGAATCCAAAGTTTCGGATAATGCCAAAGCTTTTACTTCTATGCTCTTCAAAAATATGTGTTTTGACTGGGGCGTGCGTCATATTACCACGTCGCCGCATTACCCGAATCCTAATTCATGTGAAAGGTTCTTTTGTTATTTAAAGTCTGCTCTCACTACTTTTCATAACGTGAAGCAGAATATCTGGGATAAATATTTACCCTTGTTTACTTTGGGATTCAATGACGCAGTTCACGAGTAAACTAAGAGTTCTCCCGCCGAGATGTTTTTGGGGGGACAGATTATGCACCAGCTCGAGCTGAACTGGCAAATTACTGAAGCTGAATTGAATGGGCTCGGTACTTCTGAATCTAGGATACAAAAGTGGAAAACGGCATTTTAAAATTTACAATTAGCGAAAGGAAAAGTCGCTAAAAGATATGATCATGTGCTGGGCGAGGTCGCGTTTAAAGTGGGTGATAAAGTACGTCACCGTTTGTTCCCAATTAGTAAGAAAGGGGAACAACGTACAACTAAACTCATGTTTAAATGGTCAAACACTATGTTGTGAAACGCTTCCTGACTCCAGTAACCCTGGAGCTGGAAAATGATCAGGGCCGTAAGATCAAACAACATGTGTCCCAATTGAAATTGTGCTCTGCTGTAGAAAGAGCTGAAGATTAAATTTGGAATTTGGGGAACATGTGTATTGTAACTCTTGCAAGCTAACCGTGTAATATGAAATATATTTTATGATAACAGAATATTTTCATGTCATTGTTTATGCTAATTAGTCTAGTTATGTAAATTATTCTGGTTTTTTGGTATTTCGTGTCGCTACTATCTCTCCTTAATGTTGCAGATCGTGCTATTGTTTCCAGTACCTTCTTCCCTACGGCACAGATTTTTCACCTAGTGTTGGCAACCTGGGGTACTCGAGGGAGGCCTGCCTCAATTAAGCTGCTTTGTACTGCTGCACGTTATGTCTGAATATTGGAACGACTGGCACGGGGCTGTGTCTTGACAGCCCATTGGTACCCTTCAGCCGCTCCCGTGGACCCCTCTCTTTCTCTCCAACATGGGAGTTGAAGGACTCAGCGCTGTACCAAATTATGTCAAGAAGATTCAGTGAATTGCTAATGGACCTGTAAATGTGACTTGAAGACCATTATTTTGTTGACATCTCTTTATACAGGTTTCCAGTAAAGTTGGTTCCTTCGTGTAATGATGGATGTGTGACCTTTTTTGTTGGGAACTATTAAGAGTTTTTTTTTTCCTTTTGGCCCGGGAGAAGATGATGGGATATTGTACTGGGCAAGCGTGGTTTTTCATTGTTTCTGTGATGTTGATTTTTCGCTGTTTTGGTCTGTGCCTCCTTGCTTTCTTTTTTCCCCATTCCCGTGTTTACTAAATACACCTTTTCCCTCACTCCTCTCTCTGTGCGCCCGTATTGCGCGAGAGAGGAAGTCCCTGTGTAGCGACATGAAAAGTTAAGGAGTCTTCCAGTCTGGGGGAATCTTCTTCTAAGACCCGAACCTTTTGTTTCGGCGAGGGATTCGGGGTAGTGAATCCCTCGGCCGCCTTCAAGATTTTGTATTCATTTATGTTGGGCTGTAAAGAAGAAACGCATAGGTTGAGTATGTCTAGGATTGATTGTATTGTATGAGTGAGATGTTTATTATTAACAAGAAGTCAGATTTGAAGTATGTCAATTTTCATTATGTTTTCTAATTTGGCTTACAGTCGCTAGTATTGTTTATTTAATAGCTTTGACATGTTATTATATTAAATATATTTTCATTTTTAGTTAAAAATGCTGTTTCTATGAGTCTAGCTAATGTACGTACTTTAATTTCCTCGAATGTATGATTATGGTCAAAATTACAATAAATACGATGTCAGGTTAAAGCATTTAAAGTCTTTGAAACTAGCAGACGTTTATTTAGGAAATGAAGCAAGTCTGCGTAATATCTTGGGCCCAGCGCGTAGACTCTCTGCTTTCGTAATATGTTCAGTACTGTGTACCGTTTTTCTTTCTTTGTTTTACTTATTTGATTGTCGCGATATATTATTATTATTATTATTATTATTATTATTATTATTATTATTATCTTAAAGTTGAACGTTGTTCTGGAAAGCTATAATCTACGTCTTAGATGTTATTGTAAATGCCCGTGGAGTTTGAGTAATAGTATTGTAATTAGAAATTATTTGATTATCCAGGAAGGACATGACTTGGGCATGAGTAAATATTAATAGCAAAAAGTCTACTATAATAAAGAGTCGATTTAGATACCACACGCTCCTCCTCTGTCGGTACAAAATTAATACACACTTAACTTAAGTCAGTCAATTTCAAAACTGCTGCACATTCAACAGGGTTTGTTTGCAGAAATTACTTCACTAATGAATCAGAACTGCTCCAAAATGTTCACTTGAGAGCGTGGCCACCAACGAACAATGCTCCAAACTGGAATTCCAGCGATTGACTTACAATATTAATGACACAGGAAAACAAAAATGGAGACTCAGAATAAAAATTGTTTCAGAAATACTCAAATTGGTGAAATTGAAAAACTGGAAGCAACAGCTCATGGTTTGATACAGGATCACATAATTCAAAAAGAAGAAAACTATTAAATAAAAAACAATAAAATTAACGTTTGAAAATATATACATCCAGAAAAACCAAGACAGAACCATGAGTTTTGAAGTTCCTAAGAACAAGATTTAATATAGAAGTACATACAAAATACACCAGGTGCAAGAGAGAAGGTGCTCAACTCAATTAGATAGAGTGCAGCTAATGAAAACAAAGCCTTCTGAAATATGTCGGGAGAGAAAAAACATATTTAATGAGTTGAGGTGTTGAAATATTTAAATAAAGTGGAATACTAACAGTCTACAGTTCGCTGGACAGATCATGAGAATGCACAAATGTTCAGCATATTAAAGTCGCTGTACATAATGTAAATCATCAAATTCTATCAAGGATAAGCCACTTTGTCTTGCCCAGCTTCAGGTAAACAGGTCTCTACATTGCTTCTTTGATCTTCCAAGATCTCTCTACCCATGAGTTCAGTAATATGTTTTGGAGGATGATATTACTTTAATATAAGATATACATAATAGGGTGTACTTCTGAAATCTGAATTCTTTCACCTTCTTAAAAAAAAAAGAGTTGATGAAATCAGTAATAAGTCTCAAAAGATCAACACAACTTTTCAAAAACAGGGATTGTTCCTTTTTACTAAGAACAAGTAATCTCTCAAATTTAGAAGATAAAGATAATGATGATAATAAATATAATCTGTTGAGAAGCAAAAACCAGAATGGCATAACTATCCCAAATGCAGCCTTTTGAAAACCACACATTCCTTTTATGATCAAAAAGAGTATAGTACGCTAGTGGTTTTTGGAGTGACATCTTATCCACATCTGTTCTTTGGTTTCATCAGTTGTTATGAACAATAACTGATCAATTAAAATTTAACAACAATATGGGCATCTCTTTAACACTCTAGAGGCAACAATTTCTGTTTTTCTGGGACCAAACTTGGCATATAGCAATTAATTAAGAAATGTAACGTTGAGTTTCTTAAGCAGCAAAATCAGATCTTTGGGAGTGGACGTTAAACTAAAGCAAACATTTAAAATCACTGCAGCAGCGATAATTTTCTAATTTCTTGCAATAAAACATGGTGCATGTAATTGAAAAAGAATGATAAAGGTGTTCTCCTTGAAAAAAATCATTAAAATCTGGCTGTTAGAAGTTGCGGTTTACACGAAAGCCAAAATTTAGTAACTGTTTTCTGCCCACCATGTTTTCTTTTCTCACAATATAACTGGATACATAAAATTTAATTAAAAAGAAAAGAGTAGATTCAGACCATAAATTCGAATTGTTAAGGAAATTACTTATTTTACACAGTTCCAACAAAAAGAAACACTACATCGCCATGATTCCATGTATGACTGTGTCTTCTAGAGTCCTATTGTAGCTGTCACTTCTACAAAGATACGTTAATTGAACTTAAGTACCAACAAAAACATTACCTCAAGTTTCGTTTCTTCTGGAGCTGGAAATGTTTCATGTTCAATATCAACATAGTCGGTCTGATTTTCTCTCTCTGATTTTATTTCAACTTTCACAACCTGTAACATAAAACCCACAGTGTATCATCAAGATATCAAATCTACACTTGTATAGAGAGCACCTTAGATTTTTGTGTGTAATATTTTCAAATATTGTATAACATCCATCTGGAATTAAGAATCCCTAAAATGTGAGTTAGACTTATACAAATAAGTGTCCAAATGCACAAAGAGTAGGGTGCACATAGGCCAACAGTTTTCGGATCTTTTCAAATCCACAATGGGTTGCAAGGAGATGCACTACCTCCTTTACTATTCAAATTTGAATTAGAACATGCCATAAAATCTCTGGAAAATGAAGAAAGCCTACAGCTTAATGGTATTAATAGGCTGTTAATTTATGATGATTATGTAGTATTATTGAATGACAGCGAGGAAACATTAAGGGCAAACACACACACACACACTATTGAATAAGAAATTGGGACTGGAAGTAAACATCAATAAAACAAAATACACGTTCACACATAGAAATGCATTTATATAATGGAAATGGACAACTAATAACAAATTAAGGAAATTTTGAAGTAGTTGATTTCAAGAATCTAGGTACAATAATTACAAATAGGAATGAGATGCACAAAGAAATTAAACATAGGCTCAATTCTCGAAATTCATGCTATTATGCATTACAGGGACTCTTGACTTCCCAACTGCTTTCAAAAAAATCTTAAACTGAAAATATATAAAACTACTATTCTACCAGTTAATACTTGGAAGGAAGAAGAAGATATTATATGGATGCGAAACATGGACTCTTACTTTAAGGGTGGAAAGAAGATTACGAGTATTTGAGAATAAAGTTCTTAGGAAAACTTTTGGGCCAGAATGAGATTAAGAGACACGTGAATGGAGAAAACTACATAATAGTGAGCTACATGATATGTATAGGAAACCACATATAATAAGAACAGTTAGGTCTCATAAGCTACGATGGGCGAGACATGTGGAACGTATGGGGGATGAAAGAGGTGCATGGAAGCTTTTGGTAGGAAAACCAAAGGGAAAACGCCCAGTTGGTAGATTAAGAATGAGGTGGGAGAATAACATTATCCATGATTTGAGGGAAGTAGTTTCTACAAGAGATGATTGGAAAACTTTAGCTCAGGATACGGATGTATGGACAGCTTATGTCCGTGCGGCCATGAACCTATGGGTTCGATAGAGCCAATTATTAGTCAGTCAGTTAGTTATTAGCGTAGTGGTTAAGGCACTGAGCTACAAGCCGGAGGGTCGAGGGTTCAAGTCCCGTTGGGGTCAGGATTTTTAAACTGACCCAAACCCTCTGGCGGCACTATGGCCCTGGGGTCGACTCAGCCTCTAACGGAAATGAGTACCAGACGCTTGTTCTGGGGTAAAGGCGGCCGTCACGCAGGGCTGACAACCCGGCTGACATCAAAGTGCCGATTGTCTAGAAAAAGTGGGAGCCTTAACCTCCTACTACCCCAAGGGCCTCCTGAGGCCTGTTGTGGGATTACTTTACTTTACTTTACTTTACTTTACGTTAGTTATTGAAGAGAAATCATTTTCTGAAGATAACATGTTCTTCTCGAACTGGGATTTGAAACCAATACCTTCAGTTTTATTTACATTAGTAATCCATGTCCATTCTACTCCTTTTGCCTTATGTTTTTTTTTTTTTTTTTTTTTTTTTTCCATATCTGGTTTATTCTCCTCACTGTTGGTCTTACCAATAGCTGCTTCCTTTTTTTTTCTATCTCTCTCTTTTTCAATGTTTATCTAGACAGTCTGCACTGTCATCAACGTAACATGTCAAAACTATTGTTAAACGAATGGCAGTATAGACACTACCGACAAGAACAGTGCAAATGAAAATAACGAAGTAAGAAGTGACCATGGGGAAGACAAAGATTGAGATAGACCCCATGTCTTTGTCATGAGTATAGGATGGATTTTTAAGTCAAGATTGCAATATAGTATACTGAAAAGTAAGGCTTCTGTCTTTCGTCTTATTTCCACATACAAACAGTTGAATAATATGTACATTCTGGTATGAAGTCTTAACTTTTAATTCCTAAAAATCATTTCTCTAGTCACAAGAGCCTGGCAGTGTTTGAGAGCATGCTGCATTTCTAGTTGTTAAGTTCGCAAAGCCAATTGGTGGTAGTTCCAGTAACATTTAAAAACAAATTTGACTGCTAGCACCGTAAAGAGGGGTTCAGGAAGATAAGTGGTAAGGAAAAATTAGTATAATGAGTTTAATCTGTTTCCTTAAGGAAATGCAAATGAAACAGCTGCAATAAATGTTTTCCACATATCTAACACACACCACTATCAAACCCATAAATTAATGGCCGTATCAGACATAAGTTTTCCATACATCCCAATTCTCAGCTAACATTTTCCAATCATCCTCTGGATAATTTATGACTTTCCAAGCTCCTCTTGCATTCCACATTCGAGTCACATGTCATTCCCGTCGCTGCCTATAGGACTTTGGAACTGCTTTTATTATAAATGGTTTCCCATAAAGATTGCTTAGCTCACTATTAGGTAGTAATCTTCTTTCACCATCAGTCCTTTTTACTTGGTCTAAACATTTTCGTAAGATTTTTATTCTGAAATACTCGTAATATTTTCTTCTCTATTGAAGTAAGAGCCTGTGTTTCACATCCTTATAATATAATTGGAAGAATAACAATTATTACATATTTTCAATTTAACGTTTTTTTTACAAAAGTTGGGTGACGAGTTGCTGTAATACAAATGAATCCTATGTTTAATTTTACTCTGCATTTCATACCTCTTAGTAATTAAGGAGTTGAATGTAATATGGGCATAATTCATTGTTCTGCCCTTTTTCCTTTCAATGCATTTTTGGACTCGTCATTTTGTAGTTGGTTAGCCTGAAAAGTTTCGTTTTGATATCTCGATTACTGCAGGTTCAGCAGCTGATTGTATATTACAATCATGTCTCATTAATCCTGGGAAGGAGAATGATGTTAGGAGTCTCTACACATTCATGACTGATGCACTCAAGGTTTACTTTGAACAAGTATTTGCCAAGTATCATGAAGCAAATTATTTTTTTAAATTTATAATAATCCACAAAAGTTAATTTTGTTCTGTTTTTTTGTTTCTCATCATTGTCAACAAATTATGTTTCATTTAAACGTTGATTTCACATCAAGTAAGATTGTACTAGCTGTATAATAGTATTTTGAACTGAGAAATTAACAACAAAAATCATATTTAAAGAGAAAAAATATGCTCAGACTGGGGCTTGAACCCAGGACCTTTGGCTTTCTAGGCCAAAAAAATATATTCATCATTATTACATTCTATGTTCTTTGTGTAAAAGTTCTCTTTTGTTACAATATGTGTAAATTTTGCTCTTTTCCTACCAGAAATGGCACTGAATGGAAAAGACCAAATATATGACTATTTTGTAACAACTATATCTCCCTTATTATTTAAACATATTTACATAAATATAATGATTTATATATCTGACATATCAAACATTAACATAAGTCAGTCATTATCAATTAAAATAAACAACAATTTACTTATATTTCAATTGCTCATATCTCAGAACGCATATTTTTTTAATTGTGCCCATATTCAATTCAACTCCTCAATTATTCTTTATAGGTATTTAAATACAGCCAGAATTTCCTCATTTGACATTACTGTCCAGTTCTATTATATAATGTATTTCAATGTGTCATATTTAGGTATGTTGATGTTTAATTTGAGACAACTTTTCTTAATGTTGCTCAACAGAATGTGAGTGCTGCTCCTCACTATCACCTCATCAGAAGAAAACAATAATTTATAAATACAAATGACTTGTACTTCTTCATTATCCTCTAAAGATATGACAGGATGCTCTAGTACAAAACCAAATAATAGAGGAGATAGTGCATCTCCTTAGCTGTTAGTTTATGTTGATGATGTAGTACTACTGGCCGATAGCGAGGAGATACTAAAGGACAACATGCACACACTATTGAGTAACACTAAAAAATTAGGACTGGAAGTAAATATCAATAAAACTAAATATATGATCACACGTAGAAATACATTATATAATGGAAATGGACAGCTAATGACAAATGAGGGAAATTTTGAGGAAGTAGCTGAATTCAAATACCTAGGAACAATAATCACAAATAGGAATGAGATGCACAAAGAAATTAAACATAGGCTCAATTCTGGAAATGCGTGCTATTATGCATTGCAGAGACTCTTGATGTTCCAACTCCTTTCAAAAAACGTTAAACTGAAAATATATAAAACTATTATTCTACCAGTTATATTATATGGGTGCGAAACATGGACTCTTACTTTAAGGGAGGAAAGGAGATTACAGGTATTTGAGAATAAAGTACATAGGAAAATGTTTGGACCAGAGAGAGATGAACAGACAGGTGAATGGAAAACACTACATAACAATGAACTACATGGTCTTTATGGGAAGCCGGATATAATAAGAACAGTTAAGTTTCGTAGACTGCGATGGGCAGGACATGTTGCACGTATGGGGAATGAAAGACTTGCATGGAAGCTTCTTGTAGGAAAGCCAGAGGGAAAACGCCCAGTTGGTAGACCAAGAATGAGGTGGGAGAATAACATTAACTATGATTTGAGGGAAGTAGATTATACAGGAAATGATTGGAAAGCATTAGCTCAGGAGAGGGATGTATGGAGAGCTTATGTCTGCGCGGCCATGAACCTATGGGTTCGATAGTGCCAGTGAGTAAGTAAGTAAGTGCATCTCCTTGCTTTAAACCATTGTAAATTTCAAAGTGTCTAAAACAGTTTGCCTACCTGCATCCTAAGTTTAACATTTTAGGAATTCTCAAATCCAGAAGGATACTTTTTAACTTCCCTCTCTTAATACAATTGTATGCATTTTTTAAAGTCTATGCATAGTTGATGTACACTACTATTTTATTCTCATTGTGTTCTAAAATTTGTATCATACTAAACATATTTTCTATTTAGTTACTACTTAGACTAGGATTTAAAATATTGTGAAACAAAATTCTGCCCTCGGCTCAAGTTGTCCTTGGTAATGATCCCTCATACATAGGCCTCATGGTCCCTGTTTCTAAAACTCTTTAAATTGTAGATACAAATATTCTGTGATTTGATGGCCATCTGTTAGGAAAACTGTCACATTATACATGCAATTTGATCGGTTTCTATGTAAATTCAAAACATTATATAACATTCACTATCATAAAATTGTGCCAACTCGCTGCCTTTTGACAAATTAATAGGTCATACAGTGATGAAGTGAGAAGTGAATGTAAGCAATCCTTCTGCTACATGCTCCTAGCTTGGCCAGATGTCATACAGTGATGAAGTGAATGTAAGCAACAGAATGTTATTAGACTTTTTTTTCATAAAATGAAATACATCCCAAAATATTGCATAAGATTATATTCTAGGCTATTTGATTAGAAGATACAATTATTAGAATTTGGACAAAACAACATGACATAATATATTGTGCTAATATGGTTAGAAGAGGATTGCCAACTTGGAGTCCTTGGAAAGTTTGCTCATATTTTACAATTACATTTGCTCAATTGCCTTCAGCAATGATTTGAAATCCACCATGTTAGAGGTAATCAAATAGCAAATTTAAGGACAACTTATATTCTTCATCGCATGAGAGGCTTACTTTGCCTAGCAGCCTGATTATGACCTCACATGCACATGTATTAATTTCAAAGATAGCCAGTATAGGAGTGACATGTTGGTCTTCCCAAAAGTTATAAATACCTTTTTTCAACCTCAAGCCAGTATTTATTCTAGTTACCCAAATTCCGTAAGATGCTGGGTCCCATACAGACAAATTACTTTGTCATGGGGACACAGCCAAGTGTAATTCCATAACCACTACTACTCAAACTTGGCGCATGACAAAACATATGTTAGCCCAGTCAGACTAACGGCCGAGCATATGAAATCTTATGCAATTCTAATCTTTTTATATGTTGTTAGGAACTATGCAAATAATAAGAAAATTAATTTGTAGCTCTAAAAGACCCGCAGGAGATAAAGAACACCATAAAACTGCACAATTCCTCGCTATTTCCAGTTTTTGCTCAATTTCTTATAAAATATGAATCCTACACTTAAAGTTTTCCTTTTCTTCTTTAATGTACACGTTGCAAAATTAAAAAAAAAAAGAGTGGACTCTTGATCTCGAAAATTTTAAGTTTTAACATGTGATTCACACAAGTAAACTAAATGCACATTAGAGCTGCAATACATTAGTCTCCATCAAACTGAAGAGCATTATTTTATACTCATCAAGCCAGCAAACACTTAACTCAATGCCTTGTGGCTTCTTACTATGCAAGAGGTCGCAGATTACATTCCCAATGAGATACATTTTTTAATTGTTATAATGCTTTCTATTTTATTCCTTCTGTCCACTCTTAAAGAAAACACAACTGACTACTTGGAATTTTATTATTATTATTATTATTATTATTATTATTATTGTTATTATTATTATTATTATTACTACTATTGCTATTAATACTATTATTATTATTATTATTATTATTATTATTATTATTATTATTATTATTACTCTGGAAAATTAATGGGGAATGAAAGACGTGCACGGAAGGTTCTTGTAGGAAAGCCAGAGGGAAAACGCCCAGTTGGTAGACCAAGAATGAGGTGGGAGAACAACATTAATTATGATTTGAGGGAAGTAGATTATACAGGGAATGATTGGAAAGCATTAGCTCAGGATAGGGATGTATGGAGAGCTTATGTCCGCGCGGCCATGAACCTAAGGGTTCGATAGTGCCAGTGAGTAAGTATGTAAGTAAGTATTATTATTACTATTATTATTACTACAATTATTAGTATTACTACTATTATTATTACTATTATTATTATTATTATTATTATTCTATTATTATTACTACTATTATTATTATTTTTACTATTACTATTATTATTATTACTATTACTTTTATTATTATTACTATTATTATTACTACAATTATTAGTATTACTACTATTATTATTACTATCACTATTATTATTAGGGGTACGCCGTAGCGTAGTGGTTAAGGCACTGAGCTACAAGCCGGAGGGGTACGCCGTAGCGTAGTGGTTAAGGCACTGAGCTACAAGCCGGAGGGTCGAGGGTTCAAGTCCCGTTGGGGTCAGGATTTTTAAACTGACCCAAACCCTCTGGCGGCACTATGGCCCTGGGGTCGACTCAGCCTCTAACGGAAATGAGTACCGGACGCTTGTTCTGGGGGTAAAGGCGGCCGTCACGCAGGGCTGACAACCCGGCTGACATGAAGTGCCGATTGTCTAGAAAAAGTGGGAGCCCTAAGCTCCTACTATCCCAAGGGCCTCCGGGCCTGTTATGGGATCACTTTACTATTATTATTATTATTATCTTTTCCCCCGAGGAATATGACCTTGACGTGTCGGAGCGGCTTAGTACCTGATGATCCAGACGGCTTACTGAGTGAGTCTTTTGACTACCAGTGAGCAAGAGGTGAAGGGAAGCTAAGAATATTCCTCAACGGGCGGATGGAGCTCGATAGTTTTGGTAGACAGCCCATCTACGAGAAGAGGACTCCAAAATTAAACTCCTGGTCCTCCAAGTTGGGGGTTGATGCAACGGGCTAACTCCCCGTTCATCGAAAAAAAATTAATAAATGTTAAGAAACCCAATGAAGCACAGCCGGACAGGATTAAACATATACGACACAAGTTACGGAAGAGGACGATGATAATTGGTACATGAAACACTCAAGGAATAAGAAATAAATTTGATGAAGTATGCAAAGAATTAGAAAGAAAAAATCAAGACATCATGATCCTTACATAAAACTAAGAAGAAAGGAACCGGAATAGAAAATAAAGGATCTTACACATATTATTATAGTGGGGTTAAAAAAGCATCAAAGGGCACAACAGGAAGTTGCCATACTCATGAAGAATAAATACAAAAAGTATGTTACAGACTGGGAACCTATTGATGAAAATATTATAAGAATAAATTTGAAGTTATATGGACACAAATACACTATTTTGGGTGTCCACGCAATTAGTGAAGATGAAAACAGTACAAAAAAAGAAGAATTTTTGAACCAAATTAAATTCAATAATAGAAGAAATTGGACCAGGAAGAGATTTAATTATGGCAGGGGATTTCAACAGCAGAACAGAAAGACAAAAACAAAGTAAAATTACAGGTCCACATGGAGAAAATGTTGTAAACGATAATGGAAAAAGAATTATAGATATCTGTGAACAAAATTCTCTGAGAATATTAAATGGATACTACCAGCACAAAGATATTCATAAGTATACAAGACAGCAAGATACTCTTCAACAAAAGTCAATTATTGACTACATTATAATTAAACAGGAAACTAAATTAATAGTAAATGATGTGAAGAGCATATAGAGGTACCGCATTCGGAGATCACTTTTTAGTCAATTCTAAAATCATATTTCCATATTTAAGCATTTAAGGTAAAAATGATCCCCAATCCAAACGAAGAAAAAGATAATTTAGATACTAATATATAAAGTGGTTATAAATATAATTTATTAAGTTTGGAAAATGACAGTACATCATATTTATTTAAGCAAAGACTAAATGAAAAGTTAATAGAAACTACATTTGAATCTACAGAAAAGCAATATGCTATCAATACATTAAAGATAAACTGCATGAAGCAGCTAAAGAAGCTATTGGGGAAGAGAAATATACTAATAATAATAATAAAAACTATTGCTGGAGTGAAGAAATTGACAAAGAAGTAAAAATTAAAAGATATCTTTATCTAAAATGGCTTAATACTAAATCAATAGAGGACAAAATTAACCTTCGTAAACAACAAGCAAAAAGAAGAAAAGATATATCAGAATTAAAGAACAAATGCTGGGAAATACATGTCAAAAAATACAAAGGTACATTGGAGGAAAAAGAAATGCGGAAGCATGGAAAACTTTAAAGAATATAAGAAGAATGACAAAGAAGGATTGAATAAATACATATATTTCCAAACTTGGGATAAATAATTTCAAAGAATTATTAACAGAAAACAGAGAACAATATATAAACCCTATAGAGGAGGAATTTGATGCAGAACTTAAAGAAAATATACACCTAAACATAGAAACAGTGAAAGAAGCAGTAAAGTCATTAAAGAATAGAACGTCACCAGGGAAAGGAAATATTCCAGCTGAATTAATAAAACATGGAACAGATAAGTTGTTCAAATTATTGAGAAGTCTATTTGAAAAATGCATAAATGGAGAAGATATACCATCAGATTGGAAGATAGGATATATTTCAACCATACATAAAAAAGGAAAAAAAAGATGAATGCAAAAACTATAGGGAAATTACAGTCAATAGTACACTAAGTAGACTATATGGAAAGATAATCAAGTGTTTCCTATAAATTGAATACAAAGAGTTAGAACCAGAGGAACAGGCAGGATTTAGAGTGGGCAGATCAACAATAGACCACATTTTCAGCATACGACAGATTATAGAAAAGAAAACAATCAGAGCACAACCGCTACATCTAGTATTTATAGATACAGAAAAAGCATACGATAACATTCCTACACCAAAATTATGGAAAGTCTTACAACTAAAAAAAATAAATCCAACACTGATTGAAGCAATTCAAAAACTATATTCAGAATCATATGTGCAAGTAAAAATGGGAAAGTACTTGTCTAAAGGTTTTAAAAACAAATAAAGGATTACGACAGGGATGCTGTATATCTCCAGCATTATAAAAGATTTATACTGAAAAAGCTATTGAAGAATGGAAAAACATATGTAAACCGATGGGAATACCACTAGATGATAATTCAACAATATATACACTCCAGTTTGCAGATGACCAATTGATATTGGCTCAAGAATTTGAAGATATAGAATACCTCAGTAGAAAATGAATACAAGAATATAGTTTATGGGGTTTAAAGATCAATATGGATAAATCTAGATATATGACAATAGGGGATCTTCCTCAAGATTTAATACTAGAAGAATATTTAGGGACAATTAAATACAATGAAGAATATAAGTATTTGGGAATTAAAATTACTAAAGGTGGAAAACAAGAAACAGAGATAAGAAACAGGATCAATATAGGAAAGTATGCTATATCTGCCCTAAATGGAATAGTATGGGACAAACATATCTTCAAAGAAACAAAAAAAAACTATTTTTAATACAATAATCAGAAGCATTATTAACTATGGAGCTGATGTGTGGGCTTTAAATGCACAAATAAAACAAAAATTGCTCGCAACTGAAATGGACTACTAGAGACGTGCTGCAAGAATATCCAGGAAGGATAAAATCAGAAATTCATGTATAAAAGAAAAAATGCAGGTACAATATTCAATATTAGATTTTATAAAGAAGAAACAATTAAATTGGTACGGACACATTAGAAAGATGGAAGAAGGAAGACTACCTAAGATAATCATGGATTGGGAACCACAGGGAAGAAAAAAGAAGGGTAGACCAAATATTACGTGGATTCAGGGAATCAATGAAACTAAGAGGGAATGGGAAATAGAAGAATATATATGGATGAACAGACAAGAATGGAAAAATGTGTTGAATCAAATGTGTAGTTAACTGTGAACATGGATACCGGAAAAATGTATATTCATTGTAAAAGCCGGAATAATGAAAAAAATGTATTATCTTTACTATCATCATCATCATCATCACCACCATCACCATCACCATCATCATCATCATCATTATTATTATTAGAGGACTTCGGATAATTTGGACTCCTGTTTTGAATTGTTTGTTTTTCTTCCTTTAATTAAGTGATTTGAATTTTGTTTAACTACAGTGATTATCATTAGTGTTTTAACTATGAATATATTTTATGGTCTCTATGGGACCCAGCATCATTTTATTCAAAATGGAAACATCTTCATAATTTATAAACGTTTTTACATTACAAGAAAGATCCAATTTAATCTCCATATTTGGATAATGTTGACCCAAGAGTCCACCTTAGCTCTTAGTCTATATTTAGAAGCTTTATATTAGCTTGACCTGTATCTATCTATCTATCTATCTATCTATGTAACTGAATCGTTCAACGCGATTTTCACCCACTTAAAATAATTGGATCAACATGAAATGTTGTATACTTGTAAAGGACCGGTGACAATACAATAATTTCATATTTATTTTCTAAAATCCTGTCCAGAATCATCAGAAAATAAAAAAAAAATGTGTCTTTGTATTTATGTAACGGAATCTTTGAACACGATTTTCACCCACTTAGAAACATTGGATCGACTTGAAACTTTGTATACTTGTAAAGTACCAGTGACAATACAACAATTTCATATTTATTTTCTAAAATCCTGTCCAGAATCATCAGAAAATCAAAAAAGTGTCTTTGTATTTATGTAATGGAATCTTTGAACACGATTTTCACCCACTTAGAAACATTGGATCGACTTGAAACTTTGTATACTTGTAAAGGACCCGTGACACTGCAATAATTTCATATTTCGTTTCTATGATCCTGGCCAGAATCATCAGAAAATAAAAAAAATTAAAACTGGTATAATAGGTTGCGGACTTATCGACTTTTTAGTCAATCGTTGTAAGAGCTCGGTTGGTAGATTGTGAACTAATGGTATATAATTTCAGTAATCCATAGGTCGCTGGTTCAAATCCGGCTATGGAGGATTTTTTTTTTAGAAGAGTAATACTTTTAGCTCATACTACAATAGTATCGAATTTAAAAATATTTAAATTTTTATCTTATTCTGTAAAATATTAAAACTAAAAAAATAAAAAATAAATAATAGATTAAAAAAACTATAACAACACGCTTTATTAGAAAACTGAATTAAAAAAATGAAAAATAATTTTAATTTTCAACACGCTTGGGATAAAGTTGAAGTGGTCAACAAAAAATCATCTCCAACACATATAGAACAAAACCAGAGTTATCTACAAAAAGAAAATAATTTTACCATCAAAAGCGTGGGGTGCTTTTTATGATTTTTACATTTTCTTCTTAGAGACTTTACTTTTACCAATATTTGTTTATTATCAAATATATTAATTCATATAGAGCACCCCATGCTTTTGATGGTAAAATTATTTTCTTTTTGTTGATAATTCTAGTTTTATTCTATATGTGTTGGAGATGATTTTTTTGTTGACCACTTTAATTTTATCCCAAGCGTGTTGGAAATTAAAATTATTTTTCATTTTTTTTAGTTTGGTTTTCTAATAAAGCGTGTTGTTATAGTTTTTTAAAACTATTATTTATTAAGTTTATTTACTCTATTAAATTTATACAGACAGGCACAGATTAATCTGAAAATATTCATGACTGATTATAATTAAAAACGTTTATATTTATTTATGTTTTTAAAAATTATGGTTAATTATAACATTCACATGCCATTCAACTACAGAAAGCAACAGTCATTGGGTTTAGTAAAATGACAAGGATATTAAATAAAATTAATTAGGTTTTTGCAGATAGCATCCTCATTGATAAAATACACGTATTCGTGTAAAGTGGATCCAGGTCCTCATGGAGGGTCCACATTAACCGAATTCCTTTGTATATCATCATCATCATCGTCCTTTCAAGTATTAGGCCCAGTGGCCCGTTACGGTCTCCCGCCATCTCCTAAAAGGTCGACCCTTTGTTATATTTAATTATTTTATAGAGTCACCATGTCACATAATAACAAACCAAATCTGTCAGTATATTAAAACAGCATCGACATAATATTTTTACATAATTTAATAATTGTATAATATATTTATGAGTTTTTCAACATTTGTAATATTCAATAGCAGAAATTAAGAATTGATTCTTAGATTGAAATACTTTTAAAGTGGTAATTTTAATAAATATCACAAATAAACCCTTATTTGCACAAAGAATAAAAGAAACCAGCCTTGGACCCATCAAAGTTGATGACAGAAAGAGGTTAAAATATTTTCTGTTCGAGGGCAGCACCAATTAATGAAGATATTAACAGAGTCCACTCAAACAGAAGGGTCCACATAACCCGAACTTCCCTATAATATTGTTACTGTTATTGAGCAATTCCATATGTGACTGACTGACATTAACAGTACACTTTTGTAGTAAAATGCTTGCATAAATATTACAATTAATTGAAATGAGGGGTTTTATCTACGTGATATGATTGAGGAAAAGTGTGTGATTAAGAAAAATATACAACTTCTGAAGAAAAAAAAATTATTATCTATGAAAGTATGTGTTACTTACTGACATAAATGTCATCTCATCATGCACATTACCATGTTAATCTACATCATTCTCTGAAATGGCATTCGTAATTCAATTTTCCCAAAATACCATTTAGAGGGCACATTTCAAGTTACATTCTAAATAAA
The DNA here is from genome assembly GCA_030220185.1 of Diploptera punctata. Taxonomy (NCBI): domain Eukaryota; kingdom Metazoa; phylum Arthropoda; class Insecta; order Blattodea; family Blaberidae; genus Diploptera; species Diploptera punctata. The sequence continues at coordinate 440,636 of JASPKZ010007921.1, forward strand.
AAATGAATCCTAAATCACAATTAAGACAGGAGTTATGACCTAATAGGTCATGTGTGACTGACTGCCTTTCATCTGTGACTGGCTGACATATATGAATTTTATTTAGAATTTCAACATGCAAATATTACAACAATGTAACGAAATACTATGAAACTAGATAAACCACTTTGGTAACAGAGATTAATAAAGAACTAGAAATACTTTATCATTTCTACAAAAAATATAAAATTTAATTTTGCTGTAAAATAAAGATTAATTTAAATCAACAATGTAATTAAAATAACTCGCTTACCACGTACCATTCTAAATTATGCAAAAAACAAAAAAAACATTGAATCTTAATAACAAAGGACCTTCTCTATTGTTAAATAGACCATATATATACATAGCAACTGATTACAATTTACCTGATGCAAGATTTAATATTTTTTTATTTCTAGATTGAATCATTGAAATAAAAAATACTAATATGGAATTAACAATAGTTATGCCTTCCATAACCCCTCCATGGTATCTTTACCTTGTCGTGGTGGAGTGGCTTGTGTGCTTAAATGATCCTGAGAGCTATGCCGGCGGTAGCATTGCTGCCGATAGGGTTACCCATGCCGGACTGGTCGAAGGTGATAAGCCAGACGAAAAAAGTACCTTGGGCGAAAGAGTGACGATCTTTCACCGTAAAAATACAACCGTCAAGAAATGCGGACATGGGTTCATCTGGGGTAAAATTTTCCGGAGGTCAAATAGTCCCCCATTCGGTTCTCCGGGCGGGGACTACTTCAGGGAACCCATGCCAAAGGCTCAAACACAGGGACATGTTCCTAGGAACATGGAATGTTAGGACTTTATACAATAGTGGGGCACTAGAGATATTAACGCGGGAACTAGATAAATCGCCCTTGGATATAGTCGCTTTACAGGAAGTTAGGTGGCCAGGAGAAGGTAGTCAGGAATCAGGAACCTTTGCATTATTCTATGGGGGTGCAGAAAGACCTGCATTTGGAACGGGTTTTTTAGTCAGAAGGAGGATCCTATCCGCTATCCGAGATATTAAGTTTGTTAATGATAGGATATCATACATAATTCTAAAGGGTAAACGACATGATTTTATAATTGTAAATGTACATGCCCCCACAGAAGATAAAGATGACAAGATCAAGGATGAGTTCTATGAAGAATTAGAATGCTTATTTGATAGCCTTTCACGATATCATATGAAAATTGTCTTAGGAGATTTTAATGCAAAAGTGGGGCGGGAAGATATATTCAAACCAACAATAGGCAAATTCAGTCTTCATGAAGATAGTAACGACAACGGGGTTAGATTAGTCACATTTGCCACATCAAAGAATCTCATTGTTAAGAGCACAACATTTCAGCATAAGGATATTCATAAATACACCTGGACGTCCCCAGATGGAGAAACTCGGAACCAGATAGATCATGTATTAGTGGATAAACGCTGGCACAGTAGCATCATTGATGTTAGATCAGTTAGAGGGACAGACTGCAATTCGGATCATCATCTGGTCAGAGTGAAAATCAGACAACGGCTATCGCTTATGAGAGGAACGAATGCTAAAGATGATTCTGTAAAATATGAATTAAAAAACTTGAGAAATGATGAAATGCGGCAAGAATACCAAATCAAAATTGCTAATAGATTTGAAGTACTGGAATCTTCAGATGACAATGTGGCAAACGAAGAAGAACCTGATATAAATAAAGAATGGGAGGCTATAAGAGATACTATTAAATTGTCAGCATCAGAAAGCATTGGTTGTTTAAAAAAGAGGCAAAACAAGAAATGGTTTGATGAGGAATGTGCCGACATTGTAAAGAAAAGAAAACTAGCAAAAATGAAATGGTTACACGAGCCAAATGAGGTAAATTTAGAGCAATTGGGTAGTATTAGACGGGAAACCACTAAGTTACTAAAGAGTAAAAAGAGGGAATATTTGAGAGAGAAGATTAATGATCTTGAAATGAATGCAAAAAATAGGAACATTAGAGAATTATATCAGGGAATTAGTATAGAGAAGAAAGGGTTTCAGGCTAGAACAAACATAATTCGAAATGAAAATGGGGATATGATTGCAGATTCTAGGAGTATATTAAATAGATGGAAAAGTTACTTTAATCAGCTATTAAATGTACATACAGAACAGGACATTGAGGAGGATAAGTTACAGACAGCAGAAATGCTAGTCGCAGAGCCAAGTGCATTAGAGGTTGAAATGGCGATTGAAAAATTGAAGATGTATAAAGCATCAGGTTCAGATGAGATCCCAGCAGAACTCATAAAATCAGGAGGAGAAAAATTGATAGACAAAATACGCTGGTTGCTTAGTATGATTTGGGAAAAAGAAGCTCTTCCAGATGAATGGAAGGAATCAATTATCGTACCAATTTATAAGAAAGGAGATAAAACTGATTGCAACAACTACAGGGGCATCTCATTACTTTCAACTTCATACAAAATTCTAACAAATATATTAGTAAGCAGACTTACTCCCTATATTGATGACATTCTAGGAGATCATCAATGTGCATTTAGAAGAAACAGGTCTACAACAGATCAGATTTTTAGTATAAGACAGATTTTAGAAAAGAAATGGGAATATAATGGCACTGTACATCAACTATATGTAGACTTCAAAAAAGCATATGATTCAATTAAGAGGGAGAAGTTATATAGTATCCTGCTGGAGTTCGGAATTCCTAAAAAGTTAGTTAGACTTATACGAATGTGTCTAAATGGCTCAAATAGTAGGGTGCGTGTAGGCAAACAGTTTTCAGACACTTTTGAAATCCAGAATGGGTTGAAGCAAGGAGATGCACTATCTCCTCTACTATTTAATTTTGTACTAGAGCATGCCATTAAATCTTTAGAGAATGAGGAAGGCTTACAACTGAATGGTATTAATAAGCTGTTAGTTTATGCTGATGATGTAGTACTATTGGCCGATAGCGAGGAGATACTAAAGGCCAACACGCACACACTATTGAGTAACACTAAGAAATTAGGACTGGAAGTAAATATCAGTAAAACTAAATATATGGTCACAGGTAGAAATTCAGTATATAATGGAAATGGACAGCTAATGACAAATGAGGGAAATTTTGAGGAAGTGGCTGAATTCAAATACCTAGGAACAATAATCACAAATAGGAATGAGACGCACAAAGAAATTAAACATAGGCTCAATTCTGGAAATGCATGCTATTATGCATTGCAGAGACTTTTGATGTCCCAACTCCTTTCAAAAAACGTTAAGCTGAAAATATATAAAACTATTATTCTACCAGTTATATTATATGGGTGCGAAACATGGACTCTTACTTTAAGGGAGGAAAGGAGATTACGAGTATTTGAGAATAAAGTTCTTAGGAAAATTTTTGGACCAAAGAGAGATGAACAGACAGGTGAATGGAGAAGACTACATAACAATGAACTACATGGTCTTTATAGGAAGCCAGATATAATAAGAACAGTTAAGTCTCGTAGACTGCGATGGGCAGGACATGTTGCACGTATGGGGAATGAAAGACGTGCATGGAAGCTTCTTGTAGGAAAGCCAGAGGGAAAACGCCCAGTTGGTAGACCAAGAATGAGGTGGGAGAACAACATTAACTATGATTTGAGGGAAGTAGATTATACAGGGAATGATTGGAAAGCATTAGCTCAGGATAGGGATTATGGAGAGCTTATGTCCGCGCGGCCATGAACCTACGGGTTCGATAGTGCCAGTGAGTAAGTAAGTAAGTAAGTATGCCTTCCATAACGTATGCACATTATTATTAAGTTAGTTGTTTACCAGTGTGCATGTACTTTCAAAATAAATTATTCACATGAATAAGCTGTCCAATTGCTGACATAGTGAATTCTGTTTATAAACTGAGCTATAAAAACAAATCTCTTATTGTTATTAGCCTGGTGACTAATTTCATAACATCTATGTATCAGATTCGCTTACGCAGTTCTCATTATTACAGTCCCATTAATAAAAATGTTTCCTGTCACACACAAAGTCCCATGCTGCAGCTGAACGGTTCCCTTAATGGAGGGCACTGGTACGAGTCCCCATGAAAAAAACAGAAATTCTCATGAAATTGCGGCCACAATTGGACTGGTACCCGCCTAAAATCGTGAATAATTTGTGCAGCTCTAATATATATTTAGTGGCTACAGTCCAGAAAATAAGTTATAACGGTTGACCATATGCCACCCGTATATTGGCTAGATGGTTGTCCACCTCCGTAATTGATATATTTGGTGGATAGGCGATCAGCAACTGGCTGGTAGGCCAAGAGCTTTCTAGTCCTGTCGCCCTTTTTTTACACACGAATTTGTGAATTTGTTGCGCTGATTGTTTGATTTATAGTGTTGTGCATACTCTAAACATACGGGTCCAACACTTTCAGGTTGAGAATGCAATGAGTTATCGTGAAAGCTGCAAGAAGTTCATTATTTTTCTAGAAATTTCATTCCTTCTTCTACATCATTTTGTGACTCTTGAACAGTTATTTGGTTGGTTTTACAGCTCACAGTATTACACAATTCTGCACCACGTTTTATCTTCTTTTCTGATTTTCCATGCATCCGTCCCATTCTTTTTACTTGGCATCTGCAGCCACTTTTCCATGGTACGATTCAAAGAAGTTCCATTTTATGTTAAATCCAAATAAGTTATATAAGTACAAACAGTGTCACATTACTTAATGTATAGGCCTATTTTTATTTAAAGTACCTGCTGTTCCAACTGAAAATATTTTATCGCAGCAAGTTTCTGGAAGGAGTCCCTATAGTTCGGAAAAAACTTTTCTTAAGCAAAGATCTATAGCACATTTGTCATGTGTCATATTACTTCTGTGTCACCTTCCATCTAAACCAGGCAAAATCAGTTAATATTGAGATATGCTTATTATTCCAATGAACTGCCTGGAATTCATTCTGTTCTTTGTGGGTATAATTTCTGAGAAATCAACATGTATTGCTGCTACATTTACAGCAACCTTTTCCCGAACATATTTAAATGCTTCCGCTGACTGCCTTTTAGCTCAAAATGCCACAGAAGAAGGGTCAGTAATTACTTTATGGAACAGCTGAACCGAACAGTCTACCAGATTTCCTAAATCATGTTTATGCTAATCCTCAGCGGAGAGCAGCAAGCAACTGACTGCGCCGTGCGTATTAGCATTATAAATGAGAGGACTAAAAGTCAACCGGTCACGGCATTCCAGCGGGGAAAATAATGACTACTTGAAAATGTCATCAATACTATTTTGTTAGTTGTGTACCGATAAAGTAGAATCGAAGAGGAAATTGTATTCCATCAATTATTATGTTGTGTACAGTAATTTTATACGTTTTCTGTGACTGACTGAACATAGCTACAGTTAACAATTATAGGGCACATTTAAGATATCTAGAACATTAGAATGTGATTAATATTATTGCATTCACGAATAAGAAGGATCGAAGTGTGGTTTAACAAAGGAGTTTGCGAAATAAAACGAATTAATACGACCAAATATTTAAATAACAAATTCGTAAAATTTTGCGTGTTTTTACAAGTTTGGAATATGACACCACTAATATTACGTTAAAATAATACACATTTGAAGCATAATCTTGTAGAATCAGAAAATTTTGATCTTTAAAGATATATATTACGTCATCAAAATTATTCCTGCGCCAATTTCAAAATTTTCACCTCGGTATGACATTTTCATGGAATCGCTCTATTACTACTATTAATAATAATAATCTGTGAGCTATTAATCGACTGGACGTGACCTATATAAGCAAAATATTTTAATTAAAGGGTGAAACTTTTCCTCACTAACTCGTAATATATAAGTACATAAATATACGAAGCTACGTATATTATCTATTATTAAATAAATTTATAGCATTATTATTAAAACGTGGTACAGCACACACAATTAAATTTATACCGGTAGCCAAATACTGTTATAGACTTTATGAAGGCAGGGATATTTCTTAAAATAGTGTAAACTGGATGTAAATTATGTGGAAATAAATATTATACAATATATTTTGCAGAAATACAAATAAATGACAAAAAAATCATTATCGAGGGATTTGAAGGAAGGCTCACACACATATTTCATTTTTTTCATAATTGGTTTAACGATCTACGCTACTCTAACGTCTGATACTGGTCTTCTAAATACTGGTTGTATCGTTTACTATTATACTATGCACGATAGTTGAACTTTATTCGAAATGTCGCAATTTGAGTAAATATCTAGAAACATGTCTCCTTCACTGCTCATTAATTTTTTACGACGATTAAAACCAAATACGGCTCTTTAAAACATTTGTCCACCACTGTGGTCTCGAGATAGCGTGCTACCTTGTCACGCAGCGGGCTATGGTTCGATTCCCGGTCGGGACAGGCTCCTGGGTGAGGTTTTGTTCGGGGTTTTCCCTCACCTGTAAGGCAAATGTCAGGAAGCTTAGGGCCCAACAGTCCCCGAAAATCACCCGGCCATCATCATCCTTTACCGATGTGGAAAGCAACGGGAAACTACCACACCTAGTAAAGCTGCAAAGCATAGCATGAAAATACTACGATTGCAGTGAAAGACCTGCCCTCGGGCAGAATTACTATGGATGAATGGAACAATACGTCACTTCGTGAACAACAGCATTTGCTCTTCGAGCATGCGTAGTAGGTCGTAATAGGGACTCTGCATTTTGAAGTTGCTCAATCTCTTTTTTTTTTTTTTTTTTTGCTAAGTGTACATACACTTTGGTAAATATAAGTCTAAACTCAGTTCTGTGTGTCTGGAACACTTAGGGTCTCATGTTTGGACGCATTAGACAGTAAAATGCCTTCTCTGCTGAGCAAGTTGTATGCAAATACGATTTTGCTTACTCAGAAATCTGTTCATGCGATAATAATTGGTTAAATTTGTAAGCTACCTGCGGAGGTACCTTACATGAGCAACTCAAATTAAAATCCCGAAGGGAACCGAACGGGAACCGATGGTAATCGATGTACTTTGCTGCTTTATCCAACATTTATCCAAGATGTCGGACCTTGAAGACTTCGATCATGTTTTCGGTATACACGGAGAAGAGGAATTTGATAGAGTCTACCAAAGAATTCAACTGGAAGAACAGGAGAATTGGCGTAATATTGCGTGTCGCAGACGTGTTTGTATACGGTATTATTTGCGGGATGCAAGCATAAATGCATTCCTCTATAGCAGACGAAAATAACGGAAGTGGTTTTATCGCTGAGAATTCTGGGTAATTCGTTGCCAATATTACGAAAACGTCGACTCTCGTGCGTGACCGATAAGTCGGCCGTTAATTCGTTCTCAGCAATTGCTCACAGTGAATCAGCTCACTAGTGATTGGAAGTAATTTGAGTAGAGAGTAATGTTCTAACATACGACCCTTAGAGAAACAAGTTCTTCAGAAATTGGTATTTTTCTGGAAATGGTTAAAAATTTTGCTTTTGGAAACATGTGGTAAATTTCGGTAAAAGTACATATTCCTCAAACAAAATCATAGAAAAGCATTCTGTAGTAAATTGATTTAGCTCGATCTTAAAAAACGATTGCAACCAACATTTTTGGAACACAAATTAATATAGTTTATTTTAAAATACAATAGGAAGTAACATTAAGAGGTTTGTTTAATAATTAAAACATTTGCTCTGCTCATCCTTACCTCTTAGAGTTGTTCTTGTTGAACAAATGTCTGTAATCGCTGACGATGGGGCTAAGAAGCTCTAAAACATATGTTCAACAAAAACAATTCTAAGAGATAAGAATGAACAGACCAAATGTTTTAATTAATATAATTTTAATTCCATATTATTACACATGTCTGTACATAATTATGAAAAATACATTTAACATGATAACAAAAGTAAATAGCTATCATTTTAATTTATGTTACTTCACACTTTAATTTTGATACAAACCTATCATTTCATTTGCTTCAAATGTACTGGATATGAGAAATACTCATGTGGAGGGCTCCTCAAACCATTCAGCCAAGACTAGAGTCATTTCATTTTTATATATAACAAAATTCCAAAAATAAACAAACAATTACTGGCACATTTAATAGCAGCAACTTTATATATTGCTGAACATTTGAACCTAGCTTTACTGAAGCAGCATTCCCATTGCATATTTTCTACACAAACAGGATATCATTATTAGGGAAAAGATCCATTGTGCTAGTGTCAGGAGTTATTCCCTGATTGTCTTACTGTCATGAGTATTTGTTAGCTCCTTTCCAATTCTAAACTTGATGGGTGACTTGATGTTGCATCAGTTGAGACAAATGAGCAGGATTAACCTTTGTGTTGATAGCAGACTTTATTAAAACCTAGCAGGGGAGGCTATTCAAAGTGCCTATCATATCAGCACAGTAAAGAGAGAGACAACATTTTCCTCCTACTGAACAATGACCTCATAACTGGAATCTGGCTCTATGAGGTAGAAGTTTTTAATTTTTTTTTTCCCAGGTGTGGTGTCACATCTGCTAAATGCATTGAGAAAAATAACTCTCTTGCTATACTGTGAGGGTGTAAGAAGAGTTTGAGTAAAGAACACACATAGCATGATAGTCGCCACTTAACTGCAGGTAGACGTAATTTGTAGTGGAGATCAAACCAACCAGAAGGATGAGGAAGTTCTAAATTGTTTCCAATAGTGAAAACATGTTCAAATATCTGATTTTGGATAGAACTGTGTCAATTATGTCCCAATTAGTATCTTTATTGGCTACTTTGAATGCAATTACCTGCTGTTTCAATATATCGTGGAACAGTGCAATGAGGCGCCTCTTGTTATCATCAGCCAATAGCCTTTCCTGAGGCACTTGGATAAGGTGCAAGAGTAAGCAGCTGAATGTGACTTTCTATCAGAACTTCTGGCATTTGTCAGGTACACATCAAAACAATGAAGGCATTGCTATGAAAGTGATTTTTCGTCTAGATAGCAATTTTTCACGAGCGGTTTCATGGAACATTCTCAATTTACTGTGTTAAGTTACAGTTAAAATTGCAGCAAATTTAATCTACTTTAAAACAGAAAATAATGTTTTTTCTGTAGGAAGTATATGTTAGAAAACACTGAACTAAACCACCAACAAATTAACAAATTTTTAATTTTGTAACATTGTGCACCCAAACATATCAACATAAGCTATAAAATTGGTTTCTTGCAATTTGCATAGGTCCTAACAACATATTAAAAAAACTAGAAGCAAAAGACCATTTTCAATGTTGAGCCCTATTTGCGTATAAAGTGTTCCCAGTGTATGATAACTTTTCAAATATAAGTTGCTGAAAAATATGCTCCAAAAATCATATAACTTAATGATGCAGGATGTAATATTAAATGTTAGTAGATAATACAATAAAAGGAAAACATCTGAACACAGCATGATATATAGCAGAAGATGAATTCAAAGATAATTGAATTAATCAAATTAATTTGTAACCTTTGTAACATATATGTCAGGTGTTTCGTGCTACCGTATGATAATTTCTGAACTTACCACATCTTCCATTTGCAGAAAAGCTAGTGGATCATCTGCTTCGAACAACTCACATTTATTACCAACACTGCCAATTGGAACATCTATTTCAGGTTTAATTTCAACATTCATATCCTGTAAAATAAAGCACAATGCATCAATGTGATGGACTTCAAGTGGTGAAAGACAGCATCATAAACATTTGTTAGTAACTTACTTTTGGCTCAAATTCAGTTTGTGGCAGACAATGTTCTTTTCTTGTTTTATTTCAATCTGGTAATTCACTATAATCTGAGAGTTTGAAATATAATTAACATCACTGCATATTCATGCAAGTCTGTATTGCACTAAACAGTATAGCAAAATCCTTTCTCGAATAAACTAAACAGTGTATAGTACACCATTCTTATCACAATGTTTCGGCAAACATACAAGTTTATGGTGAGTAGTTATTGTTACGTTTATTAAGTTTGAAACTTATCAATTTTACTGCTCCCAGTTGGTTTAAGTAAATGTGAATTTAAATTTTAACACAAGGATGGATTAAAGAGTAATTCATTTTAGAAACTAGCTAGAATTGAACATCTAAAATTTAAAAAATAATAAATATATATATATATATATATTTATATAAATATTCTTGTACTAACTATTCTTCTCCTTACATGACATTACACTGCTATGCTAGTGCACATACAGTCCATCAATGTTGGAACAGAATATCAGTTATAGTAAAAACCCTGATATATCGAATTGGGGAACATGTCTTGCACCTGCATTAGAGTAAAATGACCAGCCATGCTCTGTTGTGAAAGAAGTTTTCTCTAGCATTTAAATCCAGCCATTTATTGTGAGTATTTCAATAAGATATTTAAATTATTTTTGTGATTCCTTTTTGGTGCGTCCTTAATAAAACATTTCAGTTATTATGGTACTCACATAACATCTCTGCAGATGTAGATGTATTGATTGATATACCACAGTTGAAATCTATATAGAATAATAAATTTCTCACATAAAACAGTGAATTGCACTATGAATTCTTTGAAGGATTAAGAGAAATGCCACACAACCTAACACCACAATTTAATATTTGCACAAAAAGAAGGGTCTTCAGAAAAAAAAAACTTAGACCAGAGAGAGCTCTAGAAATTTAAATCAGTTGATTATCTTGAAACAGTCTTCACGACATAAACCAGCTTCACAGTCTGGACACCAATAATTTTTTTCTTTTATGCTTACTGTAGGGGGAATCTTCTCCAAATATGTCATTCTGATATTGTGGGAATATTGTTATAGGATGTGTGCGTACAATTTTTTTTTTCTCTACATGATCCCAGTTGTGCTAAAATATCTTCATCAAATCTAAATTTCAATTTGTCTTTCTTTTGTTTAACAATGTTTTGGCTGTAAACAATTCTTACATTTAGTATGAATATATTTAAAAGTTTTCTGAACATCTTCATTAAATATTTATTAATATTTATTTTTATCCAATAAATCTATAAAAATTTATCTTTCAAATCCACGCCTCCCATGCAGGTATGGCATGTGGATAACATTATAAGATTCATTTTGACACTTCACTTCTTAACTGTAAGTGGACCTGAATGTTGTGAAATAAGTTCATCCATTTTTTAAATATTTTGTCCCTTATTGTCTTCACTGCATGTTTTCTATTAAGTCTAAGTGTCCCAACATAGTTTTAACGAAGGTGAATTATGAGAGTTGTCCATCCACATTTTATATAATTTTTCTAGTATCAGTTCTACAAGTTGAAAGACAATAGCCATAGTTTTATTTGCAAATGCCTGATATCAAACTAGAATCCAAGATTTTGTCCTCATCTGTATGAACAATGAATGACTATAAATAGTCAGTAGTCAATTCCAGAGTTCACAAGTTTTAATTTTAAATGTTTCATATTTTGTTTGATTAACTGCCTTTCTTTAATGTAAGGGTATTGTCGATTGAAATAATTTGTTTTGATATCTATTTTAACTTAAATTAATTGTTGAGATACTGTACTTGGCGTAAATCAGAAATAACATTTTTTGGCTTTCAGATGTAGTAAATTTTGCATTATTGTTGTTACACCAAACTTTATAAAAAGATTTGAATTGCTAGACAAGCTCATCTACAAAAAAGGAGGATTTTATTTCTTCTAAAAAAGAAAAGTCTACTGACTATTTATTGATCAATATAACATTCCAGATTGTTCTTGGAGTTTACAGCTGACAAGAGTGTAAAACACAGAAATATTTTATGAAGTTATAAATACAAGAAAGTGTCTACGGCTGCAAGAATAAATGTAAGTATAAAATTATTTTAACATGTTACACAGGTCCATCAATGATTAATATATGCACTAATAAAACATTGAAGTCTCTATATAAAAGTTGTATAGGCCTAAACAGGAAATAGTTAATGTAAAACACAGATCATAATAACAGTTTAAATCAGTAGTGTACACAGTATGTACCTCCACGCTGCAGGGTTAAACATCAATTGCATCAATATTAAGACCCATATTACTGCATGTAGAGTATTTTAATAAACTGCATTCAAATAAAAAATACACAAAAGTGCTACCAGACCTCTGCAGTTCAATATCACTTTCTACTCATGTTATAAAACTATGCAATTTCTGTACTTCTTTCATCCAACCCATTATTGTACTTTCTGGTATTCCATGTTCACGGAATATACTCACTTTTGATACAATATATTTTCACTTTATCGATTGATAGTAACTTTTCTTCTATTGTATAATTTTGGTTTCTTTCAATGCTTGTTGCTATATAAGAAAATCTTTAGCCTGCAGAATAATTTGCGCTTGGCTTGAAATAATGGAATGAATTCTAAGGAAACTTGGTAGAACTGGAACGGATGGAATGCACTTCACAGAGAAACAGAAATACAACAGGCACACTGAAGGACCACACTACCGTTCCATTCTGGAACAAACAAAGATAACTTGGAAAGGAAAACTACACAGCTTCTGTAAAAGAAGTTGGATGTGCAAGACTATACTTTGTGAATTTCAGGAAACTGAATTTTTAATAAATTAATTTTAAAAATAACAGGGTTTTACTGTACTAACTAAATCAATAACCTCGGTTCATCTTATTACACACACAGGTTTGCAATAATTTTTATTCACAACTCCACTGTATATTTCACCTAAAAGAAACACAGGTTATACAAACAGAAGAAAAATATGATTTGTGTGAACTATTTTGGTAATGTTGTGGGTAACGTAATTTACACCTAATCCCATCCAAACTATGTTTGAAATTTAGAAACATTTAAAGAGGTAGAGGCATGTTCCTTTTAGTATTCCTTCATTGTTTGTGCTAGGTTAATACCACTTTGTTATTTATGTTATGTTATTGCGAAATCATTTTGGGATTACTGACCATCCATAATACGTTCTGTGTACATGAAATTTCTTAATTCTTTAATAAGAGAAAATCGCTATACTTTTGCTTTCAGTTCCACTGACAAAAAAAAGTTTTATATTTTAGAATAGAAATGAGACAACCATTACAGGAATCTTTATTTTAGTCAAATACCTACTTAGTCTGACATAAACAATATTTAGTACCTTGTGCTGACAGTCAAATCTTTCATTCTTACTGTGTAAAAATACAAAACTCCAAATTATAGAGGGAATCAGTCAGTGTCTTCTTGCAGAGGTGAATATAGTATTCACATTAATTCTGCACAGGGAGTAAAATTATTCCATGTGAGTAGAATTGTTCCTTTGCAAGAATGTGCATGATACAAAATAGTTTTTCGAATGTCATCATTTTTGGTAGAGAAGAATAAAGTTTTGAAGCTGGGAATTAACAACGATATTCAATCAGAGTGAGATTCTAGAAATTGATGTTGATTCATCACATGAAGAACACAACACTTCTCCAATAGTAAAGAAAGGGAAAATAAAAACCTGAAAAAAAAACCTCAAATTATTGGTTTCAGGATTTGAACCAAAGACTTCCCGAGCATCGAATCTAAAACGCCACATCTTGAGTGAGCCAAGTCGATGGGTGTGACAACTTTATCTCTAAAGTTACCGGTAACAGAAAAATAAGACTGAAAAACAGTAATAAATTTACGTTACTGGCAACCCATATTGACATTTGAATATTGAACACCACATCGACCGCACCTAACAAACTAGATACATATTTAATAGTAAGTTGGATATCAATCTTTTTTTTTCCCCCTCACCTAATTGTTTTATTTTTCTTCCAAAAATATTAATGATAACACTGTTCTCACAATGAAATATAATTATACTTTTGTACTTTTCCTTACGTAAATATTTATATCATAGTCTACACTGGGCCGTGAAGTTGCATATGATTAAACTAGCAGGGATTCTAATATATTTTTTTATTACATACAACTTTTCTCATTAGAGGTTTGCCTCAAGGACAAAGTGATACAGACAATTAATTTTTTTGAAATTGATGAAATGCATTTTGTAAATACATTTAAACATTTCAAATTGTAATTGAAGTATACATACTATAAAGTAGAAATTTTGTAAACATGGTTTCTTAAAATTGAAATTGAACCTCTAATGGCAGCGATGGCAATTTTAAGAACATATACTCTGTTCAAATCTAAGAAATTCCAATATTTAGCTAATAATCTTGCCCCGATCACCAATCCTGAGACAGTTATACTATCTAATTGGTATTTATCTTTGTAATGGTCAATTCTTGTCTCATATATGACTTTCTTTTCATAGTCAACTTCCTCATGTTGGCCACTATGGGTCTCAAAACGGATTGAGGGATCTAGTATCATACCAATTTTAGAAGATGGTCTAAATGCAATAATATCTATTCGTCTGTTATTTCCATTAGTGGCCACACCATGAACTTCCTCATAAACTGTGTATCCATAATCTCGCAAGGCTTCTGCCATCATGTTTGAAATAGTGTGGTGCCGAATGTTTCTCAGGAGCGAGAAATTATATGAAGAAAATTATACCAAAATATGAAATCATAATAATAAAAATATGAAAATTATGACACAAAAATATTATGAAGCTACTATTTTTTTAACTTTTTCACATATATTTATATACACAAGCCCTGTTATAATGTATGGGTATACATACCAGCACACTAATGAGACAATAAGACATTTTTGTAGCTCAAGTAATCAAGAGTTTTCTTGTATTTCCATTTTAATCAATTTTTCATTAATTCTGATCCAATATAAATTATGTTGGTGATTTGAAGCAATTTTAATGGCTTACGTTGTTTGAGGAATCATGTTAACAAGCCGGAAAGTCGTGGGTTTGAGTCTCTATGGGGCCAGTGTTTTTGCTGGATCAAACCTTCTGGCGGCATCATAGCCCTAGGGTCTACTCAGCTCTTAATTGAAATGAATATCAGACGCACATATTGTGGGGCAAAGGCGGCTGTCACGCAGGACTAAGGATCCAGTGGACATCTCTTGGCGATAGTCTAGAAATGTGGAAGGCGTATAGCACCACAGTTGCCAAGAAAAAAGTTCAAGTGGGAATCAAAGAAATGTGACTTTAAGGACATGTTACACCACAGTCTATCGTAGTAGTGTACATGATTTGCCACAAGATCCTTATAGTTTTCTATCCTCTTATTTTCTAGAAAGCATCCCAAGCTAACTTTTCATTACCTGTCAGGATGGTGTTGATATGCTCATCTTTGTACATTTTCCGTATATGGAGAACCATCAAAACCCCTCTTTTTTCGTCTCACTAAACCGTGGAAATTTCTGGCGCAAATAGATAAATGTACCCCAGTTGTGCCCATGGCCGTAATGAAGTTTATCATCAGGCCCAGTTTTACATGAAGAGCAGGGAAAGTTACGTTCTTGGATTTGGCAAGTGCTTCTTGCATAACATTGTGAAGTCTGGTTCAAGTGATTAATACTTAGGCCGATCTTTCTTTTCATAATGAAGTGCTATGATGTGGCTATCCCAGAGGCACTGGAAGCAACAGAACTTGGTATAACCCTGTTGTAGCCCAAGTAGTATGCCTATGATTTTCAGATTCCCGGAAATCTGTCATTTAAACTTATCATAATTCAATCGCAATAACAATTGTTTCATGTTAACATACATTTATTACATGTAAGGTGCACACTCAATTGGAATCGATGGTAACATGTTGCCATTATGCAGTAGGATATAGTTCAGACTTATTTTGGAGGAGTCTATGAACAACATGCACTCAGCACTTTTATAGTTAATGACCATAGCAGCCATTAGTCCCAAAAGAGAGTAATGTAAGTACTGGCTTTAACATTTTCTATTAAGCTCTATACTTTATTATCTTTTTCAAGCGTAGATGCATTGTAAAATACGTTACGTATAATAATATGCTTTTCCGCATCGAGACATAAGGGGTAATGACGTCATCACTTTGGCCTCACTTTGCACATAGAAGATTGGAATTTTGCACGCACATTGCATGCACCTCTTGGTATGTTTCAGTTGATTTCGAGATCTGTGCATTAACAAATGGGGTGCAGGGGCCCCGAACTTAGAAACAAGGTATTTGCAGAAAAAATCCCAATTTCCATAATTTTTCCCCGCCTCGGATACACGATAGGGGTATTTGAATGGTACCGTTTAAGGACTGTTCTTTTCTGAAGAGAATGAGGTCGAAGCATGATCCTACAATAAATAGTGATGTTGCTGTAGCTGCTTGCCTGAAATTAACCTAAACAAAACTATAATTTAAAAGGGTTAAATGCACCCCTTTTAACTTGGAAATGAGAGCTAATTCGAACTTTTCTTGTCGTTTTCGCTATCAGTGTGGTCGATGTACTTACAAAACATGTACGTCATTCCAGTTACATATTCACTGTTGGCTAGTGTAACCATTGATTGAATGAATCTTTTATCTATCAATTCATCAAGCATTTCTTTGATGAATAAATGTTTTTCGTTGATGTGAGACGAGAAATTAGATTGACTGATTTGTGAAGCGCTGATTTCTCAGCAATACAATTTTTCTAAACAATATTTTTAAATTCATAATACTTAATTTATGTTAGTTATACTCGTACTAATCGCAAAAAATATATATATTTAAAATAAAATAAAGTGATAAGTGATACCGACTTCATACAATTACGAAATACAGTATACAATTTACTGGATATCAGGTTTTGTCTGGTTCACATTTTAAGTGCATGTGTTTCTTATAGTATGTGCATACATGAGTATACTGTACTATTATGGTAGATTTATAGAAACATATTTACAATAATAAATGCTTATCTTTTTATAAACTGAAAAATTTGGATAGAAGTTGTTATAAACTATAACACATATTTTCGTCATACTAACTACTGGCACTATCGAACCCACAGACAGCATGGACATGAAGACATGAACCCTTAGGTTAAAGGCCATGCAGGCATAAGCTCTTGATACATCCCTATCCTGACCTATGCTTTCCAATTGCCATGGATATCCTGAAATAGTTCCCGACCCAAAAAGAAAAACCGTAGTTAACTATTTCACCTTCGAAAAATGTTACACTAGTGGAACCCATGCCTGTGTTTCTTGACGGCTGTGTTTTTAGGGTGAAAGAATGTCACTGTTTCCTCCAAGGTACTGGTTTATTGCCTTCGACCTTTTCAGGATGAGTAACCCTATTGACAGCAAAGCCACTGCCAGTATAGACATTTCGATCAGACAGCTGGGGTAATTGCTGTGATCAGAGCACATTCCGAAGTCTTAATTAAGGTATATAAACCAGGTACCAAAAATAAATTGCAATGAAAAATCCAAACAAACTTCTTACTTTTGATGGAGTATATTTTCCATAGTAACTGAACTTACCAAATTATGAGTTATGTCTTCTTTAATTTCATTTCTCACAGCATCAGATATGGCCTGCAAACAGACAAAGTTACAGCATAACAAACAACATACATAACAAATAGTCCATCTGCACTATTCAGTGTTATATTAGATAATCCTCTGTCAGCAGAGTATGTTTGAGGCCTAAACAATTTCTTCTTTAAATTAGCAGTGGAACTCGAACAGGCTGCCATAGTGGTAGAAAGCGCAAGAACAATGGTTATGAATCTGCTCCACGTATGTTGTTCCTACTTTGTTTGTGGAAGTGGGGCTCAATTTTTGGTGTGTTCCTGAGATGTTTACAAATAAGGAGTACACTGACATAATTCTACTCTACGGCAAAACAGTAGAATGCTACAGCAGCTCCAAGGTTTTACCAAGAGTGGTACCCAGGTAATCGATTATTATCTACTATCCATGTTTTACATGTAAAGTAATGAAATGTGAACTGACAGAATATTCTCTGGAGACTCAGCAAGTCAAGACCTGTGCATCAGAACAAGGAATGTGTAACAAAATGTCTTGCGATCAAACATATGATATGTCCTACCCAACTTTTTATTAATATTTTTAACAAGACTATTATTATTACTAATGCCTAACTCACTGGAACTGTCGTAGGTTCAGGGTCGTGGAGACTAAAGAATCCATATTTCCTTATCCTGAGCTAATGTTTTTCAATCGTACTCCATATAATTTTCCTCCCTCTAATCACACCCAATTCTGGGCCCACCTGCTGGGTGATTTCATCCTCGTTTTCCTTCGAGAGAATTGATATGTCCTTCTTCTCTTTCCCATTCATGCCACATTATCTGTCCATCGCAGTCTACAAGACTTAACTGGTCTTATTATATCTGGTTTCCCATAAAGACTGTGTAACTCACTGTTAGTAACTATACTTTCCATAATCATGTTTGAACATCGTTGAGGTTAAAATTATTTCAATTTCAAAATTTGTACCTTATAAAACAGTCGTCCTCAACTATAATAACTTCTGTTATAAACGTCGTCACACTATTAAAATCTTTCAAAGATATGCTTTATCCTCAGGAATTCTTATGGCACTGAAATTATTCGCTTTGGTTGTTGGGCGTGTTCTCATTTAGCATATTTTTATTTTCTGCTTCAAGAAGTTTTAAAATAATTCAATGAAAATTTCTCAGCCTTTATTAAAAGAGAAGGAAATCAAGTTTTGCTGAAAACACTTCAGAAACCGGCCAATGATTCAACAACATAGACAAAGCAATGTCAAAAATCCACAAAGAGAATAATAGACAAAAAATCAATATCCTGGAAGAGATTGTAAATCAACCAAAGCTATCTATACGAAATATACAAATAATTTCAGTACCATAAGTATTCCTGAGAATGAAGCATGTCTTTGAAAGACTTGGAATTTTAATAGTGTGATGAAGTTATCATAGTTGAGGACGACTGTTTTATAAGGTACACATTTTAACATTTATATCACTGTTAGTAGCATTTCAATGCATCTGTCTGTTCAATCCTCTTTGATCCAAAAACATTTCCTACGACCGGACTGTATGTTCACAATGTTTCACCTCTCTTAAAGTAAGAGCCAATGATTCACATCCACATAATATAACTGAGAGAATAACAGCTTTGTATATCTTCAGTTTAATGTTTTTTTTTAGAGTAGGTGACATGACAATAATAATAGAAAACAGTATGCATTCCCATAATTGAGCTTATGTTTAATTTGTTAGTGTACGTCACTCCTGCTTGTAATTATTGTTCCTAGGTATTTGAATTCAGCCACTTCTTCAAAATTTCCCTCATTTGTCATTAACTGAATCATTCTCATTATATAATCTACTTCCATATGTGATATTAACTTCCATCCATAATTTCTTAATGTTAGTCAATAGAGTGTGCGCTATTGCCTAATAATTATACATCGTTAGCACAAAATAACAGCTTATTAATACCAATGAATTGTAGGCCTTCTTCATTCTATAAATATTTGGAGGTAAAGGCAGCCTTCATCAAAGGCTTGACAACCCAGAAGATATTTTGTGCCGATTGTCTATACCGTATTCGGCCTTAGTTTATGTTTTACTGTAAACAAAGTCACAAAAGGTATCCTTCCGCAATATCTGTGATTGGTGGAGCGAGGTACTATTTTACGCGCCATTGATGTTTAATGTATTCAACACGAACAGCCACGTTGAAATAACTGAATAACCCTCTTCGTCAACTGACATGCGCGAAATGGTGTTATATCTAAATTTATATAAATTTATACTTACTGTTCACCATTGTCATTTTTTATATGTTATAGAGTATTGTATTACTTTATTATTATTTTTGCGATAATTTTGTTCATACATAGTAGTTATATAAAATGTAGATTTATCAGGGATCTATGTTTTCATCTACGCCTCTGGACAACGATGTCATTAGGTTCATGTGGCCAATGAAATCACACTTAACCACGTGTTTCTGTTTACATTACAACCTAAACCAATGCCGAAACCAGTATACGAGTAGAAAGGTTGGAGCCTTAACCTCCTACTACCCCAAGGGAATCTTAAGGATTGTAATGGATTTACCAAACTTAGAAATGTAAAATTGGGTTTAAAAATCACCTCGAAGAGTGAGTGAAGGCTAACCAGAAGCAAACATTTAAAAATCACTCCAGCAGCTGCAATTTTCTAAATTATTTTAGCAGCAAATCATACTATATGTCAATGAATAACAATGATAAAAGTAATCTCAAAAAAAAACTGGCCAATAGAAATGGACATATAAACAAAAGGCAAAATTTTAAAATCTCTCTACTAGCCGACCATGTTTATTTCTTACAAAGAATTTGGATACATACAATTTAATTAACAAAGGAAAGATACATTCCAACTAGCAAAATCAAACCTTAAATTTTGTTGCTAAGGAATTTCGCTTAGTTTACAACAGTTACATGTTGGATATTTTTACTATTCCTACTGAAATTATATCACGATTGCACAAAACATTCTGGGAGTTACTCCACGTATGAGCAGCAGCACTCTTGTAGCTGTCAGTAGTACAAGGATCTGTTTGCTTCACTCTATAATTCTGAAATACAAACAAAAATATTACCTCAAGTTTTGTTTCGCCGTGAGCTGGACATGTTTCATGTTCAATATTAGGATTGTCGGTATGTTCTTATTGTTCTGATTTATTTCAATTTTGACATCCTGTAACATGAAACAATACCGGTATATCATCATGTCAAATATAAGCTTCTATGGAGAGTATCTTAAAATCCATGTGCAATATTTTCAAATATTGTAGCAAAATCATTTTTTCGAAAGGAAATGTTTTCCTTGAACTGGGATTTGTTACCTAAACCTCTGGTCTTTTGCACTGGCGTAATAACCACTTGTGCTATTAAGACATCCTATCTCGTACAATCCCAATATATATATATATATATATAATCATAATAATAGCTTTATAGCTTAAAACCGGAGTGTTAATAATCCCATTATACGGTATTTCGGATGTAGCAGCAACCCAACTGCATTGTGAGCGACAGTCTGTTGCCAAAGAAAATATAAATTATATGAGAATAAAAGAAAGAAATATTTCTGTCAGGATAGAGTACCTTGTTAGCACAAGTGCCTAGTGTAGCTGCGCATAAAACTGGAGGTCTTATATTCAATTCCCAGTTAAGGCAAACAATTTTCTTGGGAATTCTATCTACCACGCAACTTACATAAATTCAAATAAAAAAATTGAAAAAAAAAATTATTGTTGCTGTATGTACATAATTACCTTATATAAATATAAATGTTGACTTTTTTCCAAAAAACTGCAAGACATGCTTTAAAAGAAAGTGAGAAATTGACATGAAAATAACTTATAATTACTGCATATATAAATTAGTTATTGCCCAGAGAGTGTAGCCAAGTTATCACAAAAACCCATTAACAAACAAGTGAAAGCTCAACTGATTAGATATACATTAATTCACCCTTTTCTCATCCTAACTTGACACTAATATATGTGGACTTCTGGGTTAGTCCCCTTATATACATGTTGGAATTAGCTGTAGCAGGAACGTGTGTTATCACATCGGTCAACTTGATGCTGACAGTCACTTATTCTCCGATAAATCATAGATTGTACAGTGCCATATAAGAGCCATTTTCTCTTCTAAAAATGAATTAGATACTCAGCCTGAGTGTATGTATTTACATACAGACATTGTAATTATAGACAAATTAAAGACAAACAATTTATTATGGTCTATTTAAGACTTCAAATTTCCACACAAAAACAACATAATAAAATGTAATTAAATTACAATGTCTGTATGTAAATACATACACTCAGGCTGAGTATCTAATTCATTTTTAGAAGAAATAATGGCTCTTATATGGCACTGTACAATCTATGATTTAACGGAGAATAAGTGACTGTCAGCATCAAGTTGACCAATGTGATAACACACGTTCCTGCTACAGCTAATTCCAACATGTATATAAGGGGACTAACCCAGAAATCCACATCCCCTCAGCGTGATTTGACGTATATATACAAGACCGGTTTCCTCCCTTCTGTGCGGTCATTTAAAAGTCCATGCAGTACCCCTGTGCTGTATACTTTTAAACTCTACTCTCCAAGTAACTTATTCTAGATACATATCAAATTGTGATTAATAGAATGTAAACAATGAATGACCATTCTATTCTATTCTATAGTGTTCTGCCCAAGGGCAGGTCTTTCACTGCAATCATAGCATTTTCATTCTATGCTTCGTAGCTGTACTACGGAATTATAGGTGTGGCAGCTTCCCGTTGCTTCCACACCGGTGAATGATAATGATGATGATGATGGCCGGATGATTTTCGGGTACCGTTTGGCCCTTAAGCTTCCTGACAATTGTCATACAGGTCAGGAAAACCCCCGAAATAAAACTCACCCAAAAAGCCTCTCCCGACTGGAATCGAATCTCGGTCAGCTGCGTGACAAGGCAGCGCGCTACCTCGAGACCACATACCCAGTTCTAGAGTCACACAATTCGTAAGTTTTAAAATCAGATTTGGCAGTTTTAAATGGAGGGAATTGTTTGCCCCTCCATAACCATAATGATTCATCAATTACAATATCTTGATTTGGATGGTTAGAGAGAATGGGATTTATTATTAAAATATTCAATGAAAGGGACAATTTAAAAAAATGAAGGACATTAGAAACCAACTTGTTTTGTGTTGTCTTAAAATGTATGGCACCATCGAACATAGAGGTCATGATTATGCATACATAACATCTCCATACTTTGCTATCCCAAATAATATTTTCCAATTATTCCTGTATAATTTATAATAATATCCTCAACTTGTGTCCAAGTCAGGGTTGGGTCGATGGAAGAGATGAGAAGAAGCCGCTACATATAGAGGTCTGTGAATGACAAGGGTGTGGCAGACCATGTCTGACGCATCACCACAGAGGCAGATGAACGAAATGAATGTGATGAGATGAGTATGAAGAAATGGTGAAATGAAAATGCGGCAGGGGAAGACGGGAGAAAACCCCGAGAAAAACTTGTCCAAGCTCCGTTGTTTCCGCCACGAAACCAACATGGAGTGACCGAGACTCGATCTCGGAAACCCAGCAGTGAGGGTCTTGTATAATTTATCTCCCTCAAATCCTGGTTAATATTTTACTTGCACTTTATGGTTATCCCCCCACTGGGCACTTTGCTTCTAGTTTTCGTACACCAAGTTCCTATATAATTTCCTATTCGTGCCACATGCCCTACCCATAGCAACCTACGAGACTTGCAATGTTTTATTACATCTAGATTACATAGATATCACGTTATGTTCGTCTTTCTTCCAAGTTACACCTCAATTTCCTAATAGATATCTCATTGAGGCGATGTGCTAACCACATGTATCTTGTTGACATGTTGGCAAATTAGCGTAAGTGTCAATAAATAAAACAAATAACAAAATGAAAGGGCTGATAAAATATTAATTATTATATTTATGGTCTCGAGGTGGAATACTGTCTTGTCATGCAATGGGCTTTGAGGCCCAAACGGTCCATGGACATCATCTAGCTTTTATCATCATTGTTACCATCAAAATCATCCCCCTGGGTGGGAAGCTACCACACCATAATTCCCTAATGAAGCTGCAATCATAGCATGAAAATTCTAAGATTACAGTGAAGGACCTGTACTAGAACAGAGCACTGTAGAATATAGTAACGAAACAAAGAATGATATAGAATGGCGTCTTTCATCGGTTAATTACAAGTTATATTTAATTTTAGATGGAGATTTCCTAATACTTTCATCAAGATATAAGTTAAAATGCTTTCATTTTTTAAATTGTTGCTAAAGGTTTACTTATAATTTATAATTCTAAACTTTATCTATTTATCCTTCATTCATATTCTTAAATTAAAGATTTTCATAATTCCACACATCTTACTTACTTACTCACTGGCACTATCGAACCCGTAGGGTCATGGCCGCGCGGACATAAGCTCTCCATACATCCCTATCCTGAGCTAATGCTTTCCAATCATTCCCTGTATAATCTACTCACATTCACTATGTACAATATTTATAAAAGTTGGAGAATCTAAATTTTATTTGATATAAATTCATTTATATTAATTACGGAAAACTTGAGGTATGTTGACGGGAATTATTATTGGTTAAGAACCTTCCCGCTGGGGAGCACTCTGTGTTGGAAGTGTGCAGTACATACATTACTATTATTGCTATTATTATTATTATTGCTATTATTATTATTATTATTATTATTACTAATTTTATTTTTAGTATCATTACCATTATTATTATTATTATTATTATTATTATTATTATTATTATATTATTATTATTATTATTATTATTATTATTATTATTATTACGAGGGCGGATCGGAAAGCAACGCACAATAATTTTTTTTTTTCTGCCTTGGTATTGCAGCTAGAATGTTGAAATTTCACAGATATATAGTTTGAAGTTTTCACTACAGATGGTATTTTTTTCTCAGGTGCACCTCTTGCGAGAGAAGCTTGAACTATGCAACAAAGACGGCGCGCATGCTACAGTCGTCCACCTGTGAGGGACGGAGCGGATCGGAAAGTAACGCACAATAATTTTTTTAAAAAAGTTTAATAGTAAAAAAAAGGAAAAAAATCACAAATGAACTTACATCTTTTACCTACTTTTCGACATAGTCACCAACTTTCTCAACACATTTTTCCCATCGTGTTACCAGTTTCAATATGCCCTGTTCGTAGAAGTCCGTTTGGTTGGAGTGTAGCCATCTGCGCACTGCTGATGCCTGCTTTGTTTCGGGCGTGTAGTGGTACGCCCACGACTCATCACCTGTGACGATTCCTTCCAGAAAGTCATGTCCTTGTGCGGTGTACCGCGTTAAGTGGTCCAAGCTTGCCATCATTCGCTGGCCCTTGTGGTCGTCTGTCAGGTTCTTAGGCACCCAGCGAGCACTAACTTTACGGAATTTCAAATTTTCATGAACAATATCGTACACCGCACCATAGGAAATGTTTGGCCCACAAAAATCGAACAACACTTCTCTGTTCCTCACAGGTGGACGACTGTAGCATGCGCGCCATCTTTGTTGCATAGTTCAAGCTTCTCTCGCAAGAGGTGCAGCTGAGAAAAAAATACCATCTGTAGTGAAAACTTCAAACTATATCTCTGTGAAATTTCAACATTCTAGCTGCAATACCAAGGCAGAAAAAAATTATTGTGCGTTACTTTCCGATCCGCCCTCGTATTATTATTATTATTATTATTATTATTATTACTATTACTATCATTATTACTATTATTATTATTACTATTATCCCTCTATTATATTTTTTAATTGTTTTTATAATTCTACACATCAAATTCGCCACGTAAATTTGTTTTAGACGTTGGAAATGTCTGAGACATGTGTTTTTTGTCTATAAACACAAGATCCACGTCGGTTTTGAAAGAAAGGTTAGTTATGAGACCACACAGTGGGACACTTTACAGATATTTCTTTTCGGTAAAATAGGGCATTCACTAGTTCGAAGGAAGGGCGTAGCTGAAGAGAAAAAAGAAATACAAAGAGTTTCTCCTTTCACTAATAAGTAGCTAACTCACTCCACACGCCTGTCGTAAATTATGTCATACCATGAGGGGGAGATTTTTCTGCCACAGCAAGAAAAAATAAGTTCTACAGAATGTTTTACAAACTCCGTATAGGCCTTGAAAATCATAGATGTATCAACGCGTAATGTGTGGCAATCTGCATTTGGATATTTAAAAGTCCAGGCATATCATCACGTCCTTCTGCATCTGGGAAAGGAACGCCATGTTTAAATGTCCTCGCTGATGGGTTAATTCACCCATTTTCTCATCCTAACTTGACACTAATATATGTGGACTTCTGGGTTAGTCCCCTTATATACATGTTGGAATTCTCTTCTAAAAATGAATTAGATACTCAGCCTGAGTGTATGTATTTACATACAGACATTGTAATTATAGACAACTTAAAGACAAACAATTTATTATGGTCTATTTATGACTTCAAATTTCCACACAAAAACAACATAATAAAATGTAATTATTACTTTTGATCACGGTCAAAGTTAAATTGTAGAAATGTACACTTAGCAACATAATGAATGAGCCGCTTCAAAAAGCAGAGTCCCTGTTATGGCCCACTGTGGATGCTCGAAAAACTAAAGCTGTGGTTCACGAGGTTAACGCAATGTTAAATGTTTTAAATGCGCTGTATTTGGTTTTAATCGTTTTAAATAGTTCAAGAACAGTGAAGGAGACATGTTTCTAGATATTTACGAATGTTCGACAAATGAAATATTACTCAAATTGCAACATTTTAAATAATGTTCAACTCTCGTTCATAGTGTAATAGTAAACAATACAAACAGGATTAGGCAACTAGCCCCCGACGTCTGAGAAGCGTAGATCGTTAAACCAATTATATAAAGACAAAATACATATGAGGGTTCCAATCCCTCGACAATGCTTTTTTTATTCATTTGTATTTTCGGAAAATACGGTCTATAACATTTAAATTTGGTTTGCTTGGTGTGATGTCCCAAGTTGAAGATTTGTGATATAATTTGAATCACTTTAATTCTGCCACGGCACTAATAACTCTCGTCAGGGGAATGAGGAAAAGTTTCTTACACAAATAACGACACTTTATTAACAGTTGAACTTAAAAGTTATTTTATTAAAAACTCTCACTTCAGTTTAGATGAATCTTGTAGATTAAAAGACTCCGGCTTAGGTTAATAATTTTCTCTTATAAAAGATTACCATTTTATGTATATAATGGATGACGAATTCTAACGGTCAATCCTTCAAGTATTATATTTTATTTCCACTTATGGACTATTTGTATTCAAGATGGATGAATTTTATATCACTATATGATCTTCATAACTTTAACACTATTCTTTTAACTAATATCAATAAAATAATCCACTATTTTATTATTCTTGAGGAGCAGTTGCTGAACATGACTGACCATCTTCAAGTATTGTAGCCATCTTCTTATTATGTAATGACATCTAGGTTCTGATTGGTCCAACAGAAGAGGAAGGAGTACTTTCAAGCTGACTTCTATCCTATTCGTCGAATCCCATTTATTTCTTTATAAAAATTATCAATTTGAATATTTGAAATATTTTACATACTGCATCAATACCAACAAGAATGGAAAAATCATCTGAGGAGAATGGCAAGAAATAGACTTCCAAAATTGGCATTCCAATATACCCCAACTTGACATAGAGACCAAGGAAGACCAAAACATCGATGGAAAGATCAAGACCATCTCCGCTAGGTTTTACCGTACAGGCCACATGGCCTAAAACGAATTTGTTAATGATGATGATGATGCATCAGTTATAAAAACATCTAACTGTATTAACAGTTTATATTGACCAGTTTGAATTTTTTATATACTTATAAAAAAATTTGAATTCTCTAAATCAATCTTCTGTCATTCTTAATATAAATAAATATAATTATATTTAAATATTAAATAAACAAAACAAAAACCCTTATTATTATTATTATCATCATATCATCATAGTACATTCACGAATTTAGGCCATTTGTTGACCTGTTTCGGCCTCAAGAGAAACACCATCCAGAAGTCTTTTGAGTGGACGTCCTGGTCTTCTTCTTCCTGCAGGTTGATATCTTAACATTAGTTTGGGTATTCTGTGATTATCGTGTTGAGACTTGAAAGTAGTTTTGAAGTTCCTTAGAACAGGTTACTGGCCCGACGCTAAGTAGTCCACTGGTAGGGCTGCTACTATTATTATATGGGGATAAATATCCGGTTTTAAATTGCCCCTGATTTATTTTAATCTTCGCTACAACTAAGTGTGAGGCTAAATTAAAATAAATCACTTTCCCCAAATATCAAGTTTCTTTCTATACACGATTCATCTGTATTAGAATCAATACAATGTAATACATCACAATTATAATAAATACATGTTACATAATGAAATAAAAGTATTAATGTTACAAAATTACATACAATATTTTAAATACACTTTGAACTATTTGAAATCACCAGCTACAACTAATTAATAGGAGTCTGAAATGGTTTCAAAAGTTCTTTGGAATATTTTCCAATTTCTTTTCTAGTGTCTATTTCTATCAACTCGTATGTGGTATCATTAAAATTTTTAAATATTTCATAGGGACCGTTATACAATAGGTTCATCCTATGATATTGTTTCTTTAAAGCATTGGATAGTGAAATATCCCTTATGAGGAGTACAATCGACCTGGTCTTCACAGATAGTCAGGGACAAGTCCAAGTCAAAATAGAGAAATATGCAATTAGAAAACACCTACCAGTAATAACTAAACTCCAGCTGAGTCACCTAAGACAGCCAAGACCAAACTGCAACCATAGAACAAAAATATCACGACATATCGACGAAGAAAAATGACAAGCAAGCAAAGCAGAAATACCGGCAATAATAAGTATGATGAGACAGGGAAATCTTGACGGAGCAACAGCAGCCTTGACCGAGAACATCGCACAGGCCACCAATAAGGTAACCAGGGCCACACGCACGGCGAAGCCATGGTTCGACGAGGAATGTTACTTATCAAGGCAAAGAACTCTACAGCTCCTCCATGAAGCCAGAAAACCTGAAAACATCGCACTAACGGACTACGCAGAACAACGCCGGGAGTACAAACGCCTACTAAAAGAAAAGAAGACAGCCTATGATCTACACCTAGAACAAATCCTAATCGCCGAAACAGAAATTAAGCCATATAATATATTAAGGACTTCCAAGAAACGTCACCCAACTCCTCTCGTGAATCTGGAGCAATGGGAAACCCACTTCAGAAACCTACTAGGAGAGAAGGGCGAAACAGCAGTTGATCCAGCGCCGCACATGCATAATACAAGAACAGAACTCGACGACCCAATCACTCCTGACGATGTAGCCCGCTTCATAAGCAAGACTAAAAACAACAAAGCTGCTGGTCCGGATGGGATATTCGCGGAACACCTGAAAACCTTGTCTCAAGATCTGGCAGTACCGCTAGCCCTCCTATACAACGAATGCCTCAGGAACAGCACAATCCCACAGCAATGGAGAAAGACAATAATAGTGGTACTCCACAAAGGCAAAGGCATGAAAGACGACCCAAACAGTTACAGGGGAATCGCTTTGGAGAACACAATGTTCAAACTATTCTCCAAAATCATACTAGAGCGCATCGAGCTAAGATTACGAGCAAACATCCCCACGAATCAATTCGGATTGACTCCAGGCAGATCGACTTTACATGCAGTACAAGAAATCCTAGTTGAGATAGAAAATAGCATGGCACAACCAAACACCCCCCTGTATGCAATATTCATAGATTATTCAAAAGCATTTGACAGCATTAACAGAAAGTTACTTTGCCACAAGCTGGAGAAAGCACTGGGCAGGTCAAGTCGCGAACTGGAGACAATAAAATCGATTCTCAGCACCAACTATGTAGCAATCTACGATGGCATATCAATGTCAAAAGAAATTGCTCAAACACGAGGAGTCCTACAAGGAGACCCACTGAGCCCAGTCCTCTTTAACATTATGACGGCCGATATTGGACAAGCTATAAACGCAAGAAATACAAAGCTATTAATGTATGCCGATGACATGGCCATCCTTTCCAAGAGTCCTGAAGACCTGCAGGAGGCCATGAAGAATATCAGAAAATGGGCGTCAGAAAATTCAATGGAAATAAATAGCTCCAAAACAAAAGCAATGAAGTTCAGAAGAGGAGGCAGATTATCAAAAAATGACCACTTTATGTGCGGCGACTCAGCCCTAAAAATAGTCCCCAACTTTAAGTACCTGGGAGTGACGCTGCAGACCACTGGAACCGCGTTCACCATGCATATACAAGACAGGACCACAGCGGCAATAAATTCGATGTTCGACATCCCCAAGCTTGAGAGACTGTCCCTGCCAACGGCGATGGCACAGTTCCAACTCAAGGTAGCACCAGCGGCCACATATGGTATTCAGATAATTTGGATTCACCTAACAGCGAAAAACCTCAAGAAATTGGAGAATGTCAAAGCCAGATATCTCAAGAGGGCCTTGTCACTCTCAAAGTACACAAGAAACAGCTACGCCTACAGAATAGCACATGAATCCTACTTCATTGAGGACATCAAGCTTCGCTTCAATCTACCAGAAACCCAGGCATATAAAGACGCCATCAAAAGAGAGACAAAACAAAGCCAATGCAATACCGATGGAAATAATGGACACAGAAACGAGTGAAAACCGATGTGTGGAAAGGACCGAACTTCCAACTTTGCCACCTATACACACGCTTTGCCGCGCATGGTTTCCACTGGAAAATATGTCAGAATCCGTCATACCACGACCCGAAGGAGGACTGCAGATGTAAGCTTTGCGACGAGCCATGCTCCAGGTACCACCTAATGAAATGCCAAAGCAGAACTCAGCCTCTCACTAAAATTACAAAAGACTGGTGAAAATTCTAAATGTACACATTGTGTTTAATAAAATCAATTCAAATATCCCTTATGAGAACTTTGTCTCCAATTTTGGGATTCCACTTCCTTTTATGTCTTTTAACCTTATTTTGCGCTTTTCTGCGCGACATTCTAACCTTTCAATAACTCTTTTACATATTTCCTCGGATGTCTCCGGAATTTGATTTTTATCAATAATAGGTAAAGGTAAATTAGCAATTAACCTGTCAGGTTGTTTACCTGTCATTAGGAATATGGGTGTTTCCCCTGTATTGACATTAATTGAATGATTCATAACATTCTCTATGACACTGATATGTTTAAAACAGTCAGAATGTTTATGATGGGTCAAAATTCTTAAACTTGTAGTAATTTCCCGATTAACTCTTTCACAGGGGATTACTTTTTGAGTGATAGCTACTACCATGGTACAGTTTACTTCCCATCGCCGTAAGTTTGTCTTTAAACTTCGGATTGAGTGCGAACCATGAAGCATTATCGCTAAGTAGTGCATCGATAGGTCATTAATTAGGTAAATAATCTATCACACTGTTACCTAGGCAAGCGCTGCTATTTACATTTCTTAATGGATATATTTGTACAAATTTTGAGAATACATCAGATAATACAAGAAGATGGCTTGTTGTGTAACCAAAGTGTGTTAGTAGGCATTTCTCCATGAGTATCCATTAATACTAAGCTATTTACCTTGTTCCTTAATATTGTTTGTGGAACTCTATCATATTTCACGTTGCTTTACTTTGGCTTTTTGACAAGTTATGCAGAAAGAAGTAAACTTTCTCAACCTTTTCTCCAAATGTTTAACCTACACACATCCACTTTATGTTGAGAGCTAATTTTTCACAACCTGCATGATTGAAGCCAACATGAAAAGTAAAAGAGTGGAACTTCCATAGAATTAGGAATTTATAACTTTCCATTTTTTCACATTTCTCCCATGTAATGTGGTAAAGAATATCTCATTTAGACCGATTTTCTTATCACAATCGATTTCATTTTTGTCAATCATCTTTAATATCTCTCGCACTATACTTCAATCGTTGTAACTCTATATCAGATTTTTGATGCTCAACAATGTTTTTGAATACCCATGAAACCTCTTTGTCTCTATACAGTTTACAATAAACATTACCACTTCGTGTTTTAGAGTCTGTACAGTTTCTGGTATTTTCCCAACACTTTACAATCTAGACAGGAGGTCAGCAAACACATTCTGTTCTCCTTCTATGTGTTTTATTTGAATATCATAGGAAATTATTTCCATGATCATCCTACTCAGTTTATTATTGGATAATCTACATTTACTTATGAAACTCAGTGAGATGTGGTCACTATGAACAATAACTTTGGTTTTATAAACATAAACTCATATACTTTTCCATTTTTATGAAAGCTGTATAGGGCCGAACTTAGGGGTCTAGTTCTATCTGCCAAAATGAAGAAGTTAAATCAATAGAACTAATAAATCTACCTGTTTTCATATATTCTATAGATGCTTCAATAGTCTCGGGCCTATAATTATCCTGGACAGTAAAAGAATTAGTCCTACGAGAATCTAAACACAGGCGAATTTTGCCATTAGGTTTTAACACCCAGCAAGTATGGTTGGCGTAAGGATAATCAGATTTCTGTATTATTCCCTGCATTAACATGTCATCTATCATTTGATCTGCCTGCTCTCTAATGGCAATAGGGATGGGCCTACTCTTAATATTTATAGGTGGATGTTCCATCACCTTAAATGAATATTTAAAACAGTTGCACAATCCTGGCTTCGAAGAAAAAGAACTTTTATTTTTCATTAAGATGTCATATAACATGCCTTTCTGTTCATTGCTTTTGCCGTGAGTGTCTTTAACCGTTTCCTTTATCATTTGACAGATGTATTTTTCAAATTCGTCACTCTCACAATATAATAGAGGGATTTCATCATAAACAGTATTATAAGAGACACATTCTAAATCACAACATTTACATACGACATTGTCGTCAGCACAACCATTTTCATTATTAAGGCTTTCTTCGCCCTCGACACTTTTTGTTGGAAGCACAATTAACTGCAATATTATCTTGCATTTGGCATCCACGACCATTTACCAATTCACTTTCCTCATGAACAACAATATTCTCCATAAAAATGTGTTCTTCAGCAATGTCACTCTCCTTTTTACTTAAATTCTTATTCTCCTCATATTCATTATCAAATGGGATGACGATTCTCACATTATCTTCATTACACAAGGAAATATTCTTACACTCAAAATTTATTATGGCATTATATTGCTCGAACAGGTCGCAGCCTATTAACATATCACAAAACAAATATGGAGAAATTAAACATATTGCACTGAAGTAATATCCTCCGATATGTAAATCTAGAAGGCACTGAAGCTTAATTGGCAGTTTCTTCTTGCCTATCGCAAGAGTACAATACACTCCACATATTCTCACAGTCATTATATTATTCCCTTTGTTGACTAAGAAATTATAAAATTTCTGATCTATTGTTGTGTTTGAGCAGCCACTATCCGCTATGCAAGTAACCTCATTCTTAAAAATATTTGCTTTAATTTTGGGTGGTCGTCCTATGACATTTAATTCTTTATTAGTAACAGGCATAGTATCCTGATTCTTAGAAATATTCAAATGATTATCAATATTATGTTATCTCGCTGTCTTGAGGTACATAACTTACTATCTCCTCTCATATTTGCTGGCACAATTTCTAAATTTTGAAATCTATCAAAGCATCTATTTTGGACCCCTAAGTTCATAACGATTGAGGTACATTGCGGAGTCTTTAATGTACCTTCTATGCGTTTAAAGCATGAGGTATCCTGTGATTTACTTCGTGGTCATTTTCATTATTAGGTATGTCTTGACTTTGGTTGTGAATAGTTACAGAGTCTATACTATTTTGCTCTGTCCTATCACTATTCTCATTAATTTGACAATTTTGTTGTCGTTGGAAATACCCTTTATTTTCATTACCATAGGTATTCCTTCTTCTTTTACCTCTACAGGATGAAGTCCAATTCCTATTTCTATTATCTCCTACTCTATTAACATCCATATAATTAATTTGTCTTTCATTCCTATTTTCATTACGTTTTAACCATCCATTCTGGTTATTGTTACTATAATTATTTGTCATCCTATTTTTATTTGGGCTGTTTCTATATTGGACAAATCTATTATGATTATTGTTGTTGCCCTGTTTGAAATTTCTTTCTCTATTCACATTATGATATTCATCATTTCTTTTAGTTATAAAATTACCTTTCTTATTATAGGGCTCTGCCCCTTCCCCAAATAAATTTCTTCTCTACTGCATTTATCTACTTCTCTTTTATTCTCTAGTAGAGCTAAAAACTCTAACATTTCAGACACATTTTGTGGTCTGGCTACTATCAAATGATATCTAATCTCATCTGGGAAGTGATGTGATAACATAGAAATTAAAGTTTTCTCATCTATTGGAGGCTGTAACTATGATGCCATGTTTGCCTTCTCCAAGAAATAATTAAGATAACCTTGTTTACCATTGTTGGAGAATTTTCCACTAGTTAGGTCTAACCTAAGTTTGTTTTGCCTTTCTGGTCCCCAGTAGTAACCCAAGAAAGCATTTTTAAATGTTTGATAAGTCATTGAATCATGGCAAGCTATCTTAAACCAAGACTCTGCATTGTGTTTTAAACTTTTTCTTATGAAGAACATTTTAAACTTGTCTTCTATTCCTTTGATTTCGAAGTATTCTTCAATTTCCCTAATGAAATCATTAGGACTTTGGCCTACAGTATCACCAAAATTAGGTAAGTTAATTTCCCCTAAAAGATTAGCAGGAATTTTACATACATTGTTACTACTACTAGGAGGAGGATCAGTATTAATATTACTAGAATGTCCTGACATAACCTCAATCTCCTTTTCATTATTTGAATTCTCGCTAGTTTTTAACACATATTTGTTTTCAAGTTCGACAATCTTATTTATCCATCCTTCAACTTGTTCTTTTATAATAATTACTTCATTTGTTATCTTTGATTGAAGTTCTTCATTACCTAAGATAACACTTTCTTCGGAAATGTTTAGTCTATCTGCGACTTTAGTTCCTAATTCTTCGATTTTATCTTGGCAACTTTGCCTTACCTCAATCAAAGATATTTCTATTTGATTATGTGTGTCATCAACCTTTTCATTACATTATTCTATCTCATTTTTACAAATATCTATTTTATTTTCACAATCTTTGGCTATTTTTACTATTCTCTGTTCCAGTTTAGAATTGTTTTGTTTGCATTCTAACCTAATGCTTTCTAATTTTTGATCTAGTTTCAAGTTATTTTCTTTAATTTATTTCTTTATATCTTTACTGAGATTGGAAATATTTGTATCAATTTTATTGCTAAGATTAGTTACATTGGTTTCTAGTTTATTTATTAATAATGCTACCCAAGGAGGTGTATCATTAGTTTCACTATTATTTTGATTGTTAGAAATCATTAAATTTTCTTGGCCTTCACTAATTTGTTCAATTTCAATATTAACAGTTTTACAAGTTATATTTTCATTATTAGCCATTGTTGGATATTTTATTATTTTCTTATTTCTCAAAAGCATTAATTATTATAATACACTTTTTCACTATTTCACTTAGAAAAAATTTTAACTGTGCTCACTTTTGAAGATTTTTATTACTTTCCTCACTCTCGTGGTCCTAGTTAAAAGTTGTTGTCGTATTTCACGTGCCGATATGTTCTTTGATAAATGCCTCCATCGGCACGATCGGTATATTATTGTTTCAACGTGTTTGTTCGTTGCAATAGTTTTGATAGAATAACACGTGTCTCCTGTGCTTTGTTCCCAGTTTATAATGTCGAGTAAGAAGAAAGAAAATTAATTATTACCGAAGAGATAGAAAATTAATGTTGCCGCTTAAAGTAA
Source organism: Diploptera punctata (assembly GCA_030220185.1). Classification (NCBI taxonomy): domain Eukaryota; kingdom Metazoa; phylum Arthropoda; class Insecta; order Blattodea; family Blaberidae; genus Diploptera; species Diploptera punctata. Next base: position 476,052 of record JASPKZ010007921.1, read on the forward strand.
AAATAAAAATGCTTGACCGTTTATACGCGTTGGCGAGTCGTTTGCGTCTATAACACGCAGTTTCAATGTTAATGAGTCAAGAAATCCGAAGATAAAATAAGGAATTACATCGCAGAATTCACAGCTGAGTATATACCAGTCTTAATTGAAAGACCTTTTAAAAGCGGCAAAACAGGAAAAAAATACTAAGTTCTCTAAGTCCTTGCCCAAACCTGACAGTAATAATTATTAGAAATTGTTCAAAATCTCTCATTAATTTATTTTATTTTGATAATTTTTATTTTATTCTGTAACCTTGAAACGTTTTCCTATATCCCAAATTACCATTCCATACTCGCGATTTCTGCTTTCGCGGCAAATTTTTCGGAACATTTCCCCCGCGAATAAGGAGCTTTTACTGTATAGATTCCACCTGTATATATTCGGCCTCATTGCAGACCCGTTATGCGAAACAAAGATACTTGTCTTGCAAATAACAATTGCGTTGTAAGATCTTAAATTAGTTAAGTTCTGAGACCGAACTTTCACAGGTAGCGTTCTGAATTTTCGTAATAAAGATGACTGAAACGTATGCATCATTCTCATTAAGCAAAAAGTGCAAGTGATTGAAGATAAATGTCCAAACATTTCCGGACCGATTCTCCAAAATCAAGTTCTAGCACTTGTTAAATCCCTAATGGAATAACGATTGGAAGGAATCTTCAGGTTGGCTGGACAGTTTTAAAAGACGGCACATTGTAGTGTGGAATGAAATTTGCGGGGAATCAAAGAATGTGGACGAAAGTATAGAAACTGCATACTTGAATTTCAGGATACTCGCCTGAGAGACATTTTTAACGCTGATGAAATGGGACTGTTTTTTTCGCGCGTTACCGTCGAAGTCGATCATACATACTATACTTCACTTTTCAACGGCAGCGGAACTACAATTAATCCAAGGTACATAAAAAGACATATACGGTACTCTATAATCTAAGATTATTAACAAGTTTTCGTTTTTTTATATGATATCGAATTTTGTCCAATGTGAAGAAAAAAAAAAGATTGGCCCCATGTGATTCCGCTTTGAGCAAGTTTTAATATAGATGTGGAAAGCAAAGGGAAGCTACCACACCTACAATTCCCTAGTTAAACTGCAAGCATAGCATGAAAATACTATGATTGCAGTGAAGGACCTGCCTTCGGGCAGAATTACTATGGATGGATATATATAGACTTGGTGATTGTGCAAATTTACATGCCCCATAGTTATCAAATGAAGAAGTGGAGGAAAGATATGACCAGATAGAAGATATCATTGAGAGAGAGAATAAGGGGACATGTGTCATCCTAATGGGTGACTGGAATGCTGTATTTAGAGAAGGGCAAGGTGTAAGTACAGTTGGAAGATATGGATTAGGAAAAGGAATGAGAGAGGCGAATCACTGGTGAGTTTCTGTAAAAAGAATTCAATGATAATTGGGAATACAATGTTTCAACAACATATAAGAAGGAAATACACGTGGATAAGCCCTATGGACAATAAACGATAACAGATCGACTACATATTGATACAGAAATGATTACGAAATTGCTTGCAAAATGCGATGACCCTACCAGGAGCAGATATCAATTCAGACTATGTCTTATTAATAGGCGAAGTAGATATTTGCCTGAAGGAGATAAGGGGAGGACAAGTAACAAAGAAGTTTGATTTGGAGAAACTTAAAACTGAAGAGGAAAGGAAAAAAATTCCAACAAAAATTTCAACAGAAAGCCTCTAACTTGGACGTATCATCTGGCAATAACAACGAATACTGGAGTCATTTGAGAAGCTCTATAAAGACAGCGGTAGAGGAAACAATAGGATACAAAGAGAACAAGAATATTAAGAAACCTAGGGTCACAGAAAAATGTTGGAGAAGATAGAACAAAGAAGAAAGTGAAAAAATAGCAATACAGAAGAAACCAAAAGAAACTACAGGGAAATAAACAATGGACTTTGAAGAGAAACGGACAAGGCAAAGTAGGAATGTATGAAGCAGAAATGTGAAGAACTAGAGAATCTGGAGAGGAAAGGAAAATACGATTTAATGTACCAGGAAGTTAAAATTTTGGACTATGAAAAGAAGAGCAGGAAATCTATGTGGCTGATTGAGGACGAAAATAATGAAGAAATAACAGACAAGTAGCGAATTATGAATACGTGGGTGAAATATGTAGAAGAGCTGGATGAGACAAGAAATCGTCCATCTAACTTGGATATAAAAAAATTAAGAAGGCTTATCAGAAGATGAAAAAGGATTTTCAATTCTGATTTTAATAGTATAAAATGATACATTAATAATAATAATAATAATAATAATAATAATAATAATAATAATAATAATAATAATTCCATTCCATTAATTCATTTTAATATTTCACCCTTACACACGCCACCACGACCTGTCGAGAGAGTGATAATAACACTGGTCGAGAATGTTTTTTATACTGAATACAGAAATATATTCAGAATTCTTCCATCAGACACAGTTTTTATTTGTGACAGCTGGTTTTTATAGTCTGACTTTAACATTCTCTTTGACCTGTCATAGTAACCTTTACCTTATATGTAACGATTTCTTTCAGCTGTATTTAAGGAAGTCATATATTCTGTCACGCTGAAACACAAAAAACAAGATGAAGGTTAATTTAAGTTTGACAAGCTCATACCTGTGATGCGCCAGTCTGACTACGTTGTAAATTCGAGACCTAAACGTGAATCTCTTATCCCTGGCCAGAAACGTGTGTCACATGTCCCTTTAGTGAATCCTGAAAAATATATTTACTTCCATTGAATATTAAATTAAGAGCAATGAAAAATGTCGTCACAGCTTTAGATACATTTTGTGATGGATTTTTGTGTATAAAATCGAATTTATCCAAAGTCAGTGATGCTAAACTGAAAGTAGACTTTTTTATAGGACCACAAATACGGGCATTAATTTAAGGACTCTTAAATTCATTTGAAAAAACAGCCTATCAGTCTTTCAGAAATATACGTTACAATTTCGTTTGAACCATAAAGTAGATAGCTATCGTAACCTAGTGGCTGATCTTCCGCATCGAAATTCCTTCTAGGAAAAGATATGGGATGCAACATGTCTTTAAAATGATTCATGAGTAAGATATTTTGACTCACTCATATTTCTTGCTTTTATGCAGACCGGTTTACGCGTTATTTCCGATGCATTCCAACATATCTTTAAACATTCACTTCCTGGACTCTCACTAGTAGATTTCTTCCCAGAAAATCTTGAGGTTGTCAGCGATGAACAGTGTGAGCAAATTTTTACAATGGAAAACAGGTATCAAGGCAAGTGGAGTTGTAACATGCTGTTGGACCAAGAAGAGAGATGTTCTAGGTACAAAATATGCCCAAAAATCACAATCTACCACTTTCTAGATAAGCCAGAATGAGTAGTATATTATTTAGGTTTAGGTAGCTAGTTACTGAATCCATTAAAATTATAAATAATCGAAATTAATATGGCAAAAAAACTCCTGCCAAAACTGAAATTATATTAGAATTCAGCATTAAAAATACTTCTAGAATATATTATTTTTATTCTTATGAAAGAGAAAATTTCATTTTTTCTAGACCGTTTTTGTATTTGCTGGTATATCCCCATATTCCACTTATTCTTGAAAACAGGTTAAGAAATTTATAAATCAAAGAGGTTAAGTTTTACATGTGTAAGGTAGAATATGTAGTCTTCATATTATGTGTCTGTTTTCGGCATAGGTCTGTTGTTTTCTGTCTGGGCGAGAGGAGGCTATTGGCTAGTCTTTTCCATATTATCTCTCGCGTGTCGTCTGGTACTAATTTCATTTCCATTTGTTGCAATCGCCTGAATTTATTTTTTTCTTACGTTCTGTGATCTTCATTAGCTTTGTATGTGTGAATTTGTATTGAACGTGGTTGGACACCTACTATCTGTGCTTACAGTGGCGGCGTATATTTTGTTATATTCCAGTGGCGGCGTATATTTTGTTATATTCCATCTTGATTATCTTATTTTTTAACTTTTAAAAATGTTTTTATGTAGTCTCGTAGTCTGTGGTATGTGGAACGAATGGGGAATGGAAACTCCTATAAGTAAACAGAGAGAGAGAGAGAGAGAGAGAGAGAGGAGAGAGAGAGAGAGAGGAGGAGATAGGAGGAGAGGGAGAGAGGAGAGAGAGAGAGAGAGAGAGAGAGAGCCTACAACATTCAGAGGCGACAATAAGGGTAACCATAATTTGAGGGAAGTAAATTTTGCGGGTGATGATTGGAAAATATTTACTCAGGATAGGAATGTATGGAGACGCGACCATGAACCTTCGGGTCTGCGAGTTATTTTAAGAGCTCCTCCATTTCGTACCATAAACATTTTAGTTATACAATTTGCACTTGTGTCTTGTTGGTGTAAAATGTGTTGACTATATTCATTTTAACAATAATTATGCATTACTGATCAGATTGACTTCGGTTTAAGGTATCTATTGCTGTCTTGATAATAATTGTATGGTTAAATATACGGTTATGTATTATTTATTTTATTTTTATTTATTCTTATCATCCTTCGGAGCATCATAGATGCTTTAAGACTTGTTCAGATTACAACCTATATGTAAACAACAATATAAAATATAACACATACATACATACATACATACATACATACATGCATACATACATACATACATACATACATACATACATACATACATACATACATACATACATACATACATACATGCATACATATATAAGGAAAAGCTATTTACATTGCAACTAAAATACACCAAATATCAAGGAGCAGCACTTTCACATAAAAAGATAGCAATGCAATTTCAATCAATTTTTGTTTTACTTACAATTTTAAATTTAAGTATTCACTCATACTTAATGGTAAGTGAGACAATAAAATGTTCTTTACAGCAAACTTAAATTGTCTGCCCGTAAGAAGTTTAATATTGGAAGGGAGATGATTATATAGATGTGATATGCTGTTAAAACTTCTGGTAGCCTGTGACAATTTAGGTGTATATTGTTATGAACGAATTTATTTTATGTTTTTATAACACTATATTGCACAGATTTAAAAGTAGATCATTTCACAACAGAAATCGGCGAGACCCCAAAGCAAATGCTCACAGAACCTCGGGATTCCAGGAAAAACATTTTGAGAAACATTACTCTAATAATGTGAATTTCAAACTATCTAAAAACTGTTTTTTTCTCCTCGCGCTCTAATCTTTATGCCCCATTTAGACACATTCGAATGTGTCTAACGTTTTAGAAATGTCTAATTACAACACGATACTAAACAATTTATCCCTCATTTTTATTAAAAATATATGTTTAATTAAAATTGTACAAAACAACCCCTTATTGCATAGCTATGATTATAAACAACCCCTTGTTGCATAGCTATGATTATAAACAACCCCTTGTTGCATAGCTATGATTATAAACAACCCCTTGTTGCATAGCTATGATTATAAACAACCCCTTGTTGCATAGCTATGATTATAAACAACCCCTTGTTGCATAGCTATGATTATAAACAACCCCTTGTTGCATAACTATGATTATAAACAACCCCTTGTTGCATAGCTATGATTATAAACAACCCCTTGTTGCATAGCTATGATTATAAACAACCCCTTGTTGCATAGCTATGATGACCTAATAATTATTATGTTACAAATGTGAAACTAAAAAAAAAATGAAATGCTATTAGATATTAATAATTTTTCAGGATATGATTTGAGATAATTAGCTCTTAGATAGGTGTGTATGAAGAGCTTACCAGTGAGTTAGTTAGTTAGCCCGGAACCAATGCCCTGAGGTCGGCTCGGCCTCTACTTGAAATGAGGCTAATTAATTAACTCACTGGCACTATTGAGCTCGTGGTTGATGGCCTCTCGTACATAAGCTCTTCATACACACCTATCCTGAGCTAATCATCACCAATCATCTTCCGAATAAAGCCTCAATCAATTCATAGTTTTTTTATGTCATTCATGATCAACACACCCTTTGATTTTCCTAGAAAGAGTTTCCATGCACTATTTCATTCCCAACTCGTGCCACATGTCCTACCGATCGCAGTCTACGAGACTTGACTGTTCTTAATATATCTCGCTATTAAGCAGTGGTATGCATTTACCTGTCTGTTTGTGTCTCTCTTTGGCCCAACATTTTTCCCAAAGCATTATTTCCAAATACAATTTTCTTTCTCCTTCCTCAAAACAAGAGTACACATACACATGCATCCATATGACAGGATAAATAACAGTTTTATATTTATTCAGTTCAACTTTCTTGAGAAAAGTTGGGATAACAAAATTCCCTGTAATACGTTATAACACACATTTCCAGAATTGAGTTTATGTTTAATTTTTTTCTGCACCTCATTGCTATTTGAATGCAGCCACTTAATCAAAAAGTATAACTGTCCACTCCTAATAATTTATATGTAAAAGAGCATATTTGTGAATTTAGAATTATTTTTTTTATAGTAAGCAATAAAAGTAGCTTTAAAATGTACAGCATAACGTGATACCATATTTAAATGTAGACAAATATTGTATTTGAAACGCACATGTTAGAGGACGCGTTGTACAACTCTCAAGTTGTTTATATTGACACACGAAACTGAAATATTGATATTTTGTTGATTTAATTTAGAGTAGTATTTTGTGCTTTACATTCAGTGGCGTTGCTCCGCGACGTTACAGTGATATTACGTCATAATTCTTGTTTTCGCCAGGCAACAAGAATATTTTTTACAAACTTTTCAAGAAAAATATATTTCTTCATTAAACATATTAGGATTAAATTAACGTAAGATAAGAACCTCATATTAATTTAAGTAACAAATTATATATGCAATTTTCTCGTGTAATCTCCTGTTTAGATATTCATAACTCTGGTTCATCCACAAAATCGCAAAATTAATTTACAATTTTAGATAAATTTACATTGGTCATGTAATTTTCATCTAGGCCTAATGCGGGACAATAATTCTTTTTTTTTCTTTTATTTAACCTCCTCTTAATTTTGTTACACCCTGTAGTCTATATTAATGGAATAATGGTTACATTGCTCGGGTCTCTTACCAAGGTCCTCCTCACATTCAAATCTTGCCGCATTCAATTGATCTTCAGGTCGTAAAACAGTAAGTGATCCTTCCGATCGGAATTAAAGACGTGGGTCTCCGTCAACATTTTACGGCACGTTATGTAACAAGAAGCAGAATTTGTTAGCGCTTTCTTGCTTATGATATTTGTTGTTAATGGAGATTTATATATAATAAAAATAATAAAACACAAAATTAATCTTTGAAATCCTAAAATATTGTTGTTTCGACAAAACCCTACATATTTGGGATTTTTTGTATCAATTATTGGAGAAGACCTAAAATCCATCGCGACTATGGAGAAACAGGATTTGTTGATGATATTCTCCCAAATGGCGGTTACCTATCATTGCCCGCGTTGGGCTAGTGGTTATATTCCATGTCTCTGATACTGCGATTCGCGACTTCAAACCCGTCCGGATACGTTAGATTTATTTTGGGATAAAATAATCCTTGGAGCAAGTCCTGCGGGTTGGACTTAACCCGTAAGTCCAAAGTCTGAATATGTTTATGCTCATAAAGAAGCTTAAGCTTAAATAAAGATGATTCTATTTAAAATTAATTGACCTACAGCATCACTTATTTGCCCACTCGATGTCTCATTGGGTCTGTATGTTGACATATACCATTCACGACACTTGTAGGAGCTACAACAGTTTTATATATTTCCAGTTTAACGTTTTTAAAGGAGTTGGGACAACAGTCCCTGCAATGCATAATATAAAGCATTTCCAGAATTAAGCCTATGTTTATTATATATGTATATATATATATATATATATATATATATATATCATCGGTTGATTAATGTCTTTGACATCGTCCGATTCCTAATAGCCAATTTTGTCGGTCCATCCAATCTCCTGGTTGTAGATGTTTCTCCTTCATATATAAACATATTCCCTGACTCCAGGAGGTTTTAGGTCTTCCTCTGCTTCGTCTTCCCTCAGGTTTCCATTCCAAAACACATTTTGGTAGTAGATCCTCTTCCATTCGCTGGACATGTCCATACCATCTTAATTGTTGAGTTTTAATATAATCTAAAATAGCGTCTTCAATCTTCATTTTCTCCCTTATAACTGAGTTTCTAATTTTTTCTCTTCTTGAAATTCTTGCTGCCCTTCGTATGAAATCCATTTCCGTTGCCAAAAGGTACTTATTTATTTTGTTGTTAATGGCCAAAGTTCTGCTCCATAAGTAATGATGCTTTTAACAATTGTATGATATATATTCATTTTATTTTTATTACTTATATTTTTATCCCACAATATTCCATTTAGGCAAGCAATTGCAAATTTTCCTTTATTATTTCTATTTCTTATTTCCTCTTCATAACTCCCATTTTTATTTATTTCAATTCCTAAATATGTGATCTCACTACAAGATTTTATTGATTCTCCAGTCTCCAAAATTAAATTTTGTTCTGGTTAACCAATTGATAAATATTTTGTTTTTTCATGTTCAAATTTAATCCCCATTTTTCATATTGTTCTATTAATTTTCTGGTCATATATTCTAAATCTTCATAATCTTGTGCAATTAACAAATGATCATCTGCAAAATGTAAGTTGTATAAAGTTTTGTTGTTTGAAATAGGAATTCCCATGCTTGAACATTTTCTCCTCCAATTCTTTAATATTTCATGTAGGCCTACATATAATTTAAACCGAGTCGGTGATACACAACAACCTTGACGAAGACCTTTATTTATCGTAAAACCATGTGACAATTTACTGCCAATTTTAATTTTAGACATGCAATTGTCATATAAATTTTGTATAGCTTTAATTATTATATTTATATTAATACCATTGAGTTGTAGGCCTTCTTCATCTTCTAAAGATTATATGGCGTGGTCTACTCGTATAGTCCGGACAAAATAGACATTTCAATCCACAAAAATTCGCATAGAGCTGAAAATTGGTACGAATGTTGGCAATACCATTAAAAATGAAATGTGAAAAGTCCCAATCGATACCACATCTGCAAAAGAAGTTATTCAATTTCAAAGTTCGCGAATGTGGGTTTTTTTTTGCATTTTTCAGCCACGCTGTCTTATCATACAAATAGGTCAGACAAAAGTTGTAGAGCATGCAATTGTCTACACAAACTGTTCTTATACTTTTTTCATAAGAATTGCCATTCTTGCGATACCGCAATTCAAAAGTTTGAAGAAGTATTCTACATAATATGCACACATTTCCGCACCACCTATGAGGTAGTTAGTGCAAAATTGAATGAGGAGATAATGCATTACCTTGTTTTAACCTATTGTGAATTTCAAAAATATCCGACAACTGTTTGCCTAAACGCACCATACCCTTTGTTACCTTTAGATAGACCTACATTCGTATAAGCCCTCAATGGTATCTTTACCTTATCGTGGTGGAGGGGCTTGTGTGCTTAAATAATCTGGAGAGCTATGCCGGCGGAAACATTGCTGCCGATAGGGTTACCCATGCCGGACTGGTCGAAGGTGATAAGCCAGACGAAAAAAGTACCTTGGTCGAAATAGTGACGATCTTTCACCGTAAAAATATAACTGTCAAGAAATACGGACATGGGTTCAACTGGGGTAAAATTGTCCGGAGGTCAAACAGACCCCATTCGGTTCTCCGGGCGGGAAAATTTCAGGGAACCCATGCCAAAGGCTCAAACATAGGTACCTAGGAAAATGGATTGTTAGGACTTTATATACGACTAGCTGCATAGGCAAATGGAATGTTAGGACTTTATATACTACTAGCTGGCCCGGCTAATGTCGTCGTATCGCCTTTAAATATTTTTACGTTAATTTTTCCGATGTTTTAATAGTTATCTGCTATTCGGGGCGGAAACAAATTCAACAAATCAAAGATCATAAAAATCGGTCCAGCCGTTCTTGAGTTATAAATAGTGTAACTAATCCGACTTTGTTTTATATATATATATATATATATATATATATATATATACACAAGTCCCGCCCACGCGTTGCTGTGACTAAGGTATACGTAAAATTATGTTGTAGTAAACTAAGTGAGAAATCTAAATCAGAAAGTTTTTGTTTTACACAATTTTTTAGTTCTGGTACGTTAACTACACCCGGTATAAATATGGGTGGTGGTTTATGTGGAAGTGATTTTGTTGAGTGAAATGAATTTATGTTGTCTGCATTCTCAGTATCATCCATAAGTGTATCATAAGGATTATATACATTTATTGACGGAATATTTTGAGGAGGCTTGCTGATCTCATTATACTTTCGTTTTTTTTTTTGTACAAACTTGTTGGCAGATTAGATTATCATCATCATCAAGAAGTCTCTGTGTGGTAATATCATGTTGTGATATATTATAGTCATCTTGTTTTTCATTTAATTGAGGCATGGAGATTGTTTCTGTAATATTAGGCATATTATAACTAACAGACTTACTTACAGAGATTGTTTCTGTAATATTAGGCATATTATAACTAACAGACTTACTTACAGAGATTGTTTCTGTAATATTAGGCATATTATAACTAACAGACTTACTTACAGTTCTGTTATTCCGTTCCTTAGGACCTTCATATTTTTTTAAATTGACATTCTTCTTAAATGTAAGATTTATGTCACATAGGCCTATACCAATTTGCGGAAATTCACTTGATATCTTATCATTCATTGTCTCTAGAACTGATTCGCCATATTGTTCAATGTCCCTTCTCGGTCCACTTAAATTTAAATTAAGTTGCTGTCTTTCAACCAGATTACTTAAAAGTAATATTTACACACGAAATTAATATTATTGTCAATATATTGAAAATAAAATAAACACTGAACACACTTAAATTATGAAATAATCAATATTTGTAATTCAATTGAAAATCGCGGTTGCAACAAAAAGCACAGTCACCTGGTTAAATAATAAACCTATTACCTTACACCGTCATCTGTTAGAATCGTATGGAACTCACAGATAATTATAACTCTTTGTTAAATAATAAACAAATAATTTGCAATAAAAAATAATGCGCCTATAAATTTAGTTATAAACAACCGTAGGTCTCAAGTTGGATCAAACAGCACACAATGTGCAAAATTTTATTAAAATCGGTTCAGTAGTTTAGGATACCATCGCGGACAAACAACGTGACACGTAATTTTTATATATTAAGATAGCGGGGCGCTAGAGGTTTTAACCCGTGAATTAGATAAATCACCCTTGGATATATTCGATTTACAGGAAGTTAGATAGCCAGGAGAAGGTAATCAGGAATAAGGAATCTTTGCATTATACTATGGGACTGCAGAAAGGCCTGAAAAATGGAGCGATATTTTTAGTCCGAAGGAGGATCCTTTCCGCAATCCGAGGTATTAAGTTTTTCAGTGTTAGGATATCATACACAAATCTAAAGGGTAAATGGCATGATTTTGTAATCGTAAATGTACATGCTCCTACAGAAAATGAAGATGACAAGATCAAGGATGAGTTCTATGAAGAATTAGAATGCGTATTTGATAGCATTTCACGATATCATATGAAAATTGTGTTAGGAGATTTTAGTGCCAAAGTGGGGCGGGAAAATATATTCAAACCAACAATAGGCAAATTCAGTCTTCGTGAAGATAGTAACGAAAATGGGTTAGATTAGTCACCTTCACCACGTCAAATAATCTCATTGCTAAGAGCAAACATTTCAGCATAAGGATGTTCATAAGTACACCTGGACGTCTCCAGATGGCGAATCTCGAAACCAGATAGATCACGTATTAGTGAACAAACGCTGGCACAGTAGCATCATCGATGTTAGACCAGTTAGAGAACAGACTGCAATTCGGATCATCATCTGGTCAGGGTGAAAATCAGACAACGGGTATCGCTTATGAGAGTGCAGCACCAGGGTGCTCGTGGAACTCTTTTATTATTACTACGACACTTAAGTGATTCACAAAGAGAAATGCTATCTACTATCTTTTGCCCGGGCCCATGAGAGGCAAAGATTAATCCATCTTGCGTATACCGTTTAAGTAACATATATATTAATTATCATTAAATATTAAATACATTTCAGTAATTTATGAAGTTATATCTGATTTCTAACGATATATTAATCATGAGAGCGAGAAGGAATAGGGAGCTAATCTGACTTGAGAAAGCTTATAACGTAGGAATTAGTACTAAGCAGCGATATCATAGTACGTTGAACAGTAAACAAACATCTTTTAACAAAAAGATCTTTAATATATAGATTATGAGTTAAATATTGAATGAAGAAAATAATTACAAATGAGTTGAACATAAATAACTTCTGGCCAATACGTGAATTTAAGAAAAATATATAAACAGTACTAACAATAGAAATTTAACATACTCCATCATCAATAAATCCAACATTCTGGAAGTGAAAAGTACAATAATAATAACAATAATAATAATAATAATAATTTAATAATAATAATAATAATAATCACCCATACATACATTCATGCAATAGTCCAACCAAGGGCTAGGGTCCACAATCCGGATGCCCTATCCTGGCTTTCAGGACTAATTAACCGAAGTAGATCCGCTCTGCTCGAGCGGCAAAAGTTGACGACCCAGTTCTCTAACTCGCTTCGTGTATTATGAGTTCCGTGGAAGAGGGGAATTTGCGCAAATACACATAGCGCAGAGGAGGAGTTAAGTTAGGAGAATGGACAAAGAGGACGGGGACTGGCTCTGCTCTTGAATGTAACTGTAGAGAAAATGTTAAGATGATGTAGATGTTGCCTACCGAAAATATACTTTCGGTACAATATCGTCTCCTCAGCCCCTCTGGGAAAAAGAAGAAGTCACAATAAACACTAAGCGATGAAACAGTGTTCCGAGGAGAATATAATATCAACCAAAAGTCCTCAAGACTCAAGTTGTCACCAAAGTCGATAACTGCGATGTTCCAGCTAACACAGTACAGCATATTTTCAAGTTGGAAGGAGAGGGCGACAGTACACAATTCTAGGCGGCTGAAAATTCCACATTTACCTCCCAAAAATTTTTACCACACCAGCCTTCTCATCGACTATCCAGGCGCTGTAATTCATTTACTCGAATCTTCTTAAATCCACGGTCGCCATTGCCGAACTCGGCGGTGTCCCAGGTGAGCCTAGGGTGACGACTTCCCAAAACATGGATTGCCGGGTCGCAATCCCAATCAGCCGCTCTATTGCAACAACCAATTGAAGAACCAGATCTCGGCCAGTGGGTACTCGGGGTCGGCCGAACCCACGAAGTACTCGACTGCCAGAAGCTCTTTCTTTCTTTCAGTGGCAGGTCAGGATAAAGGTAACTGAAATAAGAAGACACAAAGAAACAGAAACGGAACCTCAAAAAACAAAGACAAGAAATGCATATACACATTAAAGTTATTACTGTGTCCTTTACACAAAAGATAACAGTGCTTACTACTCTACCACAGGATACGCCTTAATTTGACTTGCATGCTGCTTAATCAAGTGACCATCAACGCTCTCTAATTTCGGGATCAGGAGAAATTAGACAGAGTCTTACAAAACAATACCTGGACGGCTTCGATAAAAGCTTCCTCATAGGCTTCCCACCAACATATATATATATATATATATATATATAAAGTTCGAAAAAACGGCTCAGCCTGCCAAACTACCGTTACTAAAATGCTCTCACGATTATATTTAAACATGCAACACAGGGGACCAATTTGGGACATTATCCGTCAGTTCCAACTCACAGAAACTATCTTTCGCTCTCCTAACTGCTTATTAAACAGCTTAGGAAATGCCTTTGCCTTTTCTCTTCTTCTTCTTAAACTTAATTTGCAGGATTTTCCTCCTATTTATTTCCAAAATCTCCTCGTATGAAGACGTAATGGATGTGCATTCACTGTCTATCCATCTCTTGGCTGGTCTTGTTCTTGTTCTTCTCCCATCCATTGGTCTATCTTCTTTAGCTCTTTTTGCAGGCCGGTTTTCTCTCGTTCTTTCTATATTACCCGTCCAATATTTTCGTCTATCTATAATAAATTTGGTTGTCTTGAATATGGCATTTGTCCCTAATTTCTGTGTTGTGTATTTTATCAAATAACGTTTTCCCCTGAACTAGTTCTTACGATTTTCATTTCACACGTGCTTATTATTTGTTTAATACTTGTTGTATCGGCCCTAGTTTCTGCTCCATATACGGTAACTGGTCGAACTATCGTTTTGTATATGCGGGTTTTGCTTCCTATTGACATATGTTTGTTGCGCCAAATTAAATCTTTCATATACCCTGATATTTGTGTTGCTTTATCCGCTTGTTTCTTTACTTCATTTATTAAATTTTTAGTGTTTGTTATTAATACACCTAAATAATTAAATTCTGATACTTGTTCTATAATTTTTCTTTCCACTTCTAATTTGCATCTTACCAGTGATATTGTTAAGAATTTTGTCTTATTCGTGTTAATTTCCATATTGTATTTTCTGGCATTTATATTAAATTGATGTAAAGATCTTTGTAAATTAGCTTCAGATTCTGAAACTAGTACATCATCTGTGTAACATATTACGTAAGTGAAATCTAGTGTTTCCCATTTATAACCCAAACGTGGTGGTATGTTTTCAATAATTTTATCAATTATAATATTAAATAAGAATGGACTTAAAGAGTCACCTTGCCTGATGCCCTTTGTGAGGGTTATTTCTTCAGTTCGCTGTTCTTTTACTTTGATTACTGTTTTGTAGTGTGTGTTAATTGATATTATTGCTCTAATCAGTTCAATAGGAATTTCATTCTCTCTCAAGATATGTACAACATCTTCAAGCTGTACTCTATCAAAAGCTTTCTTCATATCTATGAAACATAAGAATACTGGTTTATTGAATTCCCATGATTTTTCCACAATTTGTCTAAGTATGTAAATTGCATCTAATGTAGATCTATTTTTCCGAAATCCTTGTTGTTGTTCTTTAATATGGATTAATGCGTTTAATGTATTGTTTAATATATTTGTGAATACTTTTAGAGAACTATTAAATAATGTAATGCCACGATAATTTTCTGGTTTAGTATTATCACCCTTTTTTAAATATTGGAATAGTTATACTCGATTTCCTTTCTAGTATGGTGGTACCGCTTATTATATTTTGGAATAACTTCTGTAGTTCATTTATCAGTTGTATTCCTCCATATTTCAACATTTCATTTGTTATCGTATCAGGACCTGCAGCCTTTCGATTTTTCAATCTCCGTACTGTGCCAGTTACTTCATCTATTGTTATTTCAATTAATTCATCTTGATTTGATATTCATAAGCATCCTGATTATTTTCCTGATTATTTTCTTCTTGTTTATATAGTTCCTGGAAATAATTATTCCATTCTTGCATTGTCAATTTGTTTGTTTGTATACTATCCCTAATTTCCATTTTATTTCTTCTTAATGTTCCCCATATTTTTCGTTGGCCTCCATGTAGATCATATTCCATATCTTTGGAATATTTTTCCCAATAATCTTGCTTAGGTTTTCTAATTTTAGCGAAAATGCCTTTACCAACTCAGATAATTCTTCATCTTCCCTACGTCAGACATAATACAATGTTGTCTCAAATGATTCCTAGTACACGCATGCCCGTACACACAGGGGTGCACCTAGTACACGCATGCCCATACACACACGGGTGCACCTAGTACACGCATGCCCGTACACACAGGGGTGCACATTAAATGGCAAAGTAACTTCTCGCGAAAACTTAAAACTGCACACTTCATTTTGGAAATCACTTTCATGCCGGATTTCGACATAAAATCGAAGCCAAGAATAATAGGGACCGGTAAATCCGACGCTACGTAAAATAGCTGATTCCATGAAATTTTATTTATCTTCAAATGTAAACGAACCATTTTATTCACACAAAAAACCTGATTGTTAACCGACTTACATGTTAATGCAGTTCTCTTCAAAAATTTATTAGGGAATGCGGGCACAAAATCTTCACGCACGAGGGAAATAGACGCGCCACTATCTAATAATCCGTCCAATTTTCGCTGGAAAATTTCCACAGATAAATGAGGCAAGTTCGCGGAATATGATGCAAGTTTGTAATTAGCAGAAGAAAAAATTATTTTATTCGTTTGAATTCTTTTCGTATATTTTTGAGAAGACAAAGCCAGTAAATTGACACGCGGGGTATATAAGTTCTTAGATCGACACTCTCTAGAAAAATGTCCAAAACAATGGAATTTCCAACATTGGATCATACTTTTCTGTTGCGAGGAATTATATGGAGAAGAACGATTCATAGGAACATTCGCTCTATCTGAATTTCTAGCGATATGTTCTTTGACAGAGTTTCTATGCTTTTCAGCAATCTCGGAATTCGCTACTTCTCTTGCCAAGACTTACATTTCTGCCGCGTTTATAGGTTTCGTAGCAAAGATCAAATGCTTTCCAATGGCTGGCGACATATTCTGAAGAATAACTTCAGCTAAATTTTCTTCCGAAAGCTGAGGATCTAAATATAATGAAGCTCCTTGAATTTCGGAAATAAATTCCAACAAAGATTCCTCACTTAGTTGAAATCGACGGGAAATAAATTGAATCCTGTAATCTTCCAACAGTCAGGAAGTCATTAAGAACATTTCGCGTGTTCTAAACTCTCGATCCAGGTTAAACGTAATTTCACAATATAACTCCACACTTTCAACAAAATTCCTCCGACACAACTCAAAATAGAATCAATGAAATATTCATCTTTAACCAAGTTTAATTCAAATATAGAATTGAGTTTTAACAAGAAGAAGACCAATGATTCCGTATCACTTCCATCATAAGGATCGACTTTCCTAATTAATTCACGGAAAATTCTCTGATTATTTTCTTCCATGTCAGAAGAAATGGTAGGAACAACTCCAGTAGGAAAATTATTAATAGGGTCAATTCTTCGATCAGCTGGAATAATAATCTGTTCTTTAGAATTATCTTCACTTACAGAATTATCTACAATGAATTTTCGCTTAATCAATATTTGTTCAGAAAAGAGAGATTATTCAAATACCTCTTAAGTCTCTGGCGTCAAGTATTTACGTCTCATTCACAATCAATACCAATTATCTTTTGGAACAACATATGTCCAACAAGGCATGTTAAAAGATACAATAGACACCAGTATAAACAAAATACAGAAACAGCTGTAAGAAAACGTAATTTGTTACACATGAATTATACAGTATTTAACAAAGCAGGAAAGACGAATTAATTTGTTCATATAATATAAACCAAGTATGTAAAAATACACCAAATCAATAAATCTTACGTAGATAACAAACACGAAAAGCAGACAATTATCCACGAAAAACTTTCTTTGAACCACGCCGATCTCAAACGTTCTATAATTCAAAAGTCCACTTAATATCATAGAATAACTTACAAATTCTAATATTAAATTCATTTCTTGCTCCGGCATTTGAATCCAGAACCAACGCTTTTTTCCCACTAGTACATGAAACCAGAACTAAAGTTCTGCACTGGGACTTGAACCCAGAAACACCCTTCCACAACGGGACTTGAACCCGGAAATACCACGTTTCCACACCGGGACTTGAATTCGGAACAACCACGTTTCCACTCTGGGACTTGAACCCGGAACAACCACGTTTCCAGACCGGGACTTGAATCCGAAACAACCACGTTTCAACTCCGGGAGTTGAAACCGGAACAACCACGTTTCCACACCAGGACTTAAATCCGGAACAACCACGTTTCCACTCCGGGACTTGAATCCGGAACAACCACATTTCCACAACGGGACTTGAACCCGGAACTACCACGTTTCCACACCAGGACTTGAATCCGGAACAACCACGTTTCCACTCCGCGACTTGAATCCGGAACAACCACGTTTCCACACCGGGACTTGAACCCAGAACAACCACACTCTGGTACCAATTGCAGCACCAGGGTGCTTGTGGAACTCTCTTATTATTACTATGATACTTGAATGATTCACAAAGAGAAATGCTATCTATTATCGTTTGCCCGGGCCCATGAGAGGCAAAGATTGATCCATCTTTCGTATACCGTTTAAGTAACATATATATTAATTATCATTAAATATTAAATACATTCCAGTAATTTATGAAGTTATATCTGATTCCCAACGATATATTAATCATGAGAGCGAGAAGGAAAAGGGAGCTAATCTGACTTGAGCAAGCTTATAACGTAGGAATTAGTACTAAGCAGCAATATCATAGTATGTATAACTGTAGGCTTTCACGGCCGGCGTCTTGATCCCTATTAGGTTCGTCTTCCGGGCATATAGGCCGTGGTCCAGTCGTTCTTCTACTCGACGTTTCGTCTACTGCTGCGGTAGACATCTTCAGGAGATACTGCGTGCTCTCTGTGAACTCCTCAACAGTCGGCTGCAGACTGTTGAGGAGTTCACAGAGAGCACGCAGTATCTCCTGAAGATGTCTACCGCAGCAGTAGACGAAACGTCCAGTAGAAGAACGACTGGACCACGGCCTATATGCCCGGAAGACGAACCTAATAGGGATCAATATCATAGTACGTTGAACAGTAAACAAACATCTTTTAACAAAAAGATCTTTAATATATAGATTGTGAGTCAAATCTTGAATGAAGAAAATAATTACAAATTAATTGAACATAAATAACTTCTGGCCAATACGTGAATTTAAGAAAAATATATTAACAATACTAACAATAGAAATTAACATACTCGGTCATCAATAAATCCAACATCCTGGAATTACGAAGTACAATAATAATAATAATAATAATAATAATAATAATAATAATAATAATAATAATAATAATGATAATAATCACCCATACATTCATGTACCTACCCTGGCTTTCAGGATTAATAAACTACAGTAGAGCCGCTATTATCGAGCTGCATAAGATGACGACTCAGTTCTCTAACTCGCTTCGTGTATTATGAGTTCCATGGAAGAGGGGAAGTTGCGCAAATACTAATAGCGCAGAGGAGGGGGTAAGTTAGGAGAATGGTAAAAGAGGACAAGAATTGGCACTGTTCTTGAATTTAACTCTAGAGAAAATAATAAGATGACGTAGATGTTGCATAACGAAAATGTACTTTCGGTACAAGAAGAACAAACGTTGAATATGATTCTGAAAAATTTGATTTAAAAAACTTGAAAAATGATGAAATGCGGGAAGAATACCAAATTAGAATTACTGATAGATTTGAAGTACTAAATTCCTCAGATGACAATGTGTCAAACGAATAAGAAACTGATATAAATAAATAATGGCAGACTATAAGAGATACTATTAAATTGTCAGCAGCAGAAAGCATTAGTTATTTAAAAAAAGAGGCAAAAACAAGAAATGGTTTGATGAAGAATGTGCCGACATTGTAAAGAATGGAAGCTAGCAAAAATTACACAAGCCAAATGAGGTTAATTTACAGAAATTGGGTAGTGTTAGACGGAAAACCACGAGGTTACTAAAGAATAAAAAGAGGGAATATTTGAGAGAGAAGATTAATGGTCTTGAAATGAATGCCAAAAATAGGAACATTAGAGAATTATATCAGTGAATTAGGATTGAGAAGAACGGGTTTCAGGCTAGAACAAACATAATTAGGAATGAAAATGAGGATATGATTGCAGATTCCAGGAGTATATTATATAAATTAAAAAGTTAATTTAATCGACTATTAATTGTACATACAGACCAGGATATTGAAGAATATAATTTACAGACATCAGAAATATTAACCGCAGAACCAAGTGCGTTAGAGGTTAAAATGGCGATAGAAAAATTAAAGCTCTATAAAGCATTAGGTTCAGATGAGATCCCAGCAGATCTGATAAAATCAGGGGGACAACAATTCATGGACAAGATACGCCAGTTGCTTAGTATGTTTTGGGATGAAGAAGCTCTTCCAGATGAATGGAAAGAATCAATTATCGTACCAATTTATAAGAAAGGAGATAAAATTGATTGCAACAACTAAAGGGGCATCTCATTACTTTCAACTTCGTACAAAATTCTAACAAATATATTAGTAAGCGGACTTACTCCCTATATTGATGACATTCTAGGAGATCAGTAATATGGATTTAGAAGAAACAAGTCTATAGCAGATCACATTTTTAGCTTAAGACAGATTTCAGAAAAGAAATGGGAATATAATGGTACTGTACATCAACTATATGTAGACTTCAAAAAGGCATATGAGAAGTTATATAGTATCTTGCTGAAGTTCAGAATTCCAAAAAAGTTAGTTAGACTTATACGAATGTGTCTGAATGGCACAAAGAATAGGGTACGTGTAGGCAAACAGTTTGTGGAAACTTATGAAATACAGAATGGGTTGAATCAAGGAGATGCACTATATCCGCTACTATTTAATTTTGTACTAGAGCATGCCATCAAATCTCTAGAGGATGAAGAATGCCTTCAACTTAATGGTATTAATAAGCTGTTAGTTTATGCCGATGATATAGTACTATTGGCCGATAGCGAGGAGATACTAAAGGACAACATACACACACATACACATTACTGAATAACACTAAGAAATTGGGACTGGAAGTAAATATCAATAAAACTAAATATATGGTCACACATAAAAATACATTATATAATGGAAATGGACAAGTATTAACAATTGAGGGAAATTCTGAACAAAAGGAATGAGATGCACAAGGAAATTAAATATAGGCTCAATTCTGGAAATGCGTGCTATTATGCATTACAGCGGCACTTGACTTCCCAACTCCTTTCAAAAAACGTTAAAATGAAAATTTATAAAAATGTTATTCTACTAGTTATATTATATGGGTGCGAAATATGGTCTCTTACTTTAAGGGAGGAAAGGAGATTACGAGTATTTGAGAAAAAAGTTCTTAGGAAAATGTTTATACCAAAGAGAGATGAACAGACAGGTGAATGGAGAAGACTACATAACAGTGAATTACATGATCTTTATAGGAAGCCAGATATAATGAGAACAGCTAAGTCTCGTAGACTGCGAAGGGCAGGACATGTGGTACGTATGGGGAATGGATGACCTGTATGGAAACTTCTTGTAGGGAAACCAGAAAGAAAACGGCCGTTGGTAGACTAAGAAAAAGGTGCGGTAATAACAGTAATTATAATTTGAGGGAAGTAGATTATAAGGGTATACGGATGTATGGAAAGCTTATATCCGCGCGCCCTTGAATCTACGAGTTCGATAGTACCAGTGAGTTAGTTAGTTAGATTCTTATAGTAAGTTTAACTTTTGAGGAATTCCGAATTCCAGCGGGAACTTTGTGAAGTATAACTAATTTAAATTATAACAAGTGAAACTCTGAATTATGACAATATGGCAAATGAAGAAGAAACTGATATAAATAAAGGATGGGGGCTGTAAGAGATACTATTAAATTGTCAGCATCAGAAAGCATTGGTTGTTTAAAAAAGAGGCAAAACAAGAAATGGTTTGATGAGGAATGTGCCGACATTGTAAAGAAAAGAAAGCTAGCAAAAATGAAATGGTTACACGAGCCAAATGAGGTAAATTTAGAGCAATTGGGTACTATTAGACGGGAAACCACCAAGTTACTAAAGAGTAAGAAGAGGGAATATTTGAGAGAGATGATTAATGATCTTGAAATGAATGCAAAAAATAGAAACATTAGAGAATTATATCAGGGAATTAGTATAGAGAAGAAAGGGTTTCAGGCTAGAACAAACATAATTCGGAATGAAAAAGGGGATATGATTGCAGATTCCAGGAGTATATTAAATAGATGGAAAAGTTACTTTAATCAGCTATTAAATGTACATACAGAACAGGACATTGAGGAGGATAATTTACAGACAGCAGAAATGCTAGTCACAGAGCCAAGTGCATTAGAGGTTGATATGGCGATTGAAAAATTGAAGATGTATAAAGCATCAGGTTCAGATGAGATCCCAGCAGAACTGATAAAAGCAGGGGGAGAAAAATTGATGGACAAGATACGCTGGTTGCTTAGTATGATTTGAGAAAAATAAGCTATTCCAGATGAATGGAAAAAATCAATTATCGTACCAATTTATAAGAAAGGAGATACATCTGATTGCAACAATTAAGGGGCATCTCATTACTTTCAACTTCGTACAAAATTCTTACAAATATATTAGTAAGCAGACTTACTCCCTATATTAATGACATTCTAGGATATCATCAATGTGCATTTAGAAGAAACAGGTCTACAACAGATCAGATTTTTAGTATAAGACAGATTTTAGAAAAGAAATGGGAATATAGTGGTACTGTACATCAACTATATGTAGACTTCAAAAATATATATGATTCAATTAAGAGGGAGAAGTTATATAGTATCCTGCTGGAGTTCAGAATTCCTAAAAAAGTTAGTTAGACTTATACGAATGTGTCTAAATGGCACTAAGAGTAGGGTGCGTGTAGGCAAACAGTTTTCGGACACTTTTGAAATCCAGAATGGGTTGAAGCAAGGAGATGCACCATCTCCTCTACTATTTAATTTTGTACTAGAGCATTCCATTAAATCTTTAGAGAATGAGGAAGGCTTACAACTCAACGGTATTAATAAGCTGTTAGTTTATGCTGATGATGTAGTATTATTGGCCGATAGCGAGGAGATACTAAAGGACAACACGTACACACTATTGAGTAACACTAAGAAATTAGGACTGGAAGTAAATATCAATAAAACTAAATATATGGTCACACAGAGAAATTCATTATATAATGGAAATGGACAGCTAATGACAAATGAGGGAAATATTGAGGAAGTGGCTGAATTCAAATACCTAGGAACAATAATCACAAATAGGAATGAGATGCACAAAGAAATTAAACATAGGCTCAATTCTGGAAATGCGTGCTATTATGCATTACAGAGACTCTTGATGTCCCAACTCCTTACAAAAAACGTTAAACTGAAAATATATAAAACTATTATTCTACCAGTTATATTATATGGGTGCGAAACATGGACTCTTACTTTAAGGGAGGAAAGGAGATTACAAGTATTTGAGAATAAAGTACTTAGGAAAATTTTTGGACCAAAGATGAACAGACAGGTGAATGGAGAAGACTACATAACAATGAACTACATGGTCTTTATAGGAAGCCAGATATAATAAGAACAGTTAAGTCTCGTAGACTGCGATGGGCAGGACATGTGGCACGCATGGGGAATGAAAGACGTGCATGGAAGCTTCTTGTGGGAAAATCAGAGGGAAAACGCCCAGTTGGTAGACCAAGAAAGAGGTGGGAGAATAACATTAATTATGATTTGAGGGAAGCAGATTATACAGGGAATGATTCGAAAGCATTAGCTCAGGATAGAGATGTATGGAGAGCTTATGCCCGCGCGGCCATGAACCTACGGGTTCGATAGTGCCAGTGAGTAAGTAAGTAAGATGCTCTGAATTAAGAATATTTTCTTCTGTATCCTTCCAGGTAAGATTTTTATATTCACTTTTAAATTTAATACTCTTCATTCTTCATACTAAACTAAATTCCATGTATTGATAACTGTAGCGAATAAGATACGGCCCTAATCTAGTATAGTGATTAAGGAATATGATTAATGAATAAACAAGGAATGAACTGAATATAGTTTAAAACGTAAATTAAATAAATATTCTATTGGTAACTAGAGCGGTGGGTAAAGCTAAATAAAAGAAGTCATAAGTATGTAATCCCTCAAATTAGACCTGAAGTCCTTAAGCTGGGTCTAGCTTGAAAAATCACGTTTGGGAGAAACGTCAAACTCCAAAATTTACAATCGCGGAAAGCCCAAACTGGTAAACATGCTCCCTAGCCGTAAGAATAAAATTACAAATGTAGGTGAGAGTTTAAATAAAATATTAACGCCCTTAGAAGACATTTGATTGAATATTGTAACCAATCAAAATCAGAGTTAGGGTGTACGACCATATATGGGAATAAATGGTCCTGACTTCGATACGAAACTCATAAGGTCAAATTAATATACTTATACTCAACAGTTCGTAGAGAGAAGAAATTATATCAGAGATTTCAGAGGTATGGTACTAGAGAACGGATCCCAAGTCATGGGACTTAGAAATTCCTGTAAAATTAATCATTCTCAAGCTTAAAGTGAGAGTCCTCGTGCAGTTAGGCATCGAACGTCAACACCAATTCAACGGTGCACAATGTATCGAGTGTATTTTAAGAGCTTACTTAATTAATTAAATAAAATAATGCTATTTTCATTGTTCGTGATTGTCTGTTCCCATGCAATTCTCCTTCCGAATCCTTTATAGATAGAAGTATCAGCGCTCACCCTGAAACAATACGAACCGACTAGCTACTGAGGTAGGGCAAGTAACAATTCAAAATAACTAAAACAGTAGAAGTAGGGACATTACTAACACCCATCAACGTACTGCACCATAACATAGCTGCCAGATACCCACTAATACCATTTTTGCGCGATAGTGCGATTTGTCGTACTTACAGTAATGAAGACCATGATTGAAAGTTCAACTTCCTACATTTCGGGATTGCCAACCTAAATAACTATACTGTAATATTACATGTACACCCACGTGCGGGAAGAAAAACCACTGCCCTCTGTGTATACTACGTACAGTGTATGTACAACAAATATCCAGAAGGTAGTGTTAATATACATTATACGAAAGAAATCACTGCATTTTTAAATGAACTGAACTTCATTTGAAACAATATAAAACAATAAATATGTACTTACGGCCATTTTATCAATAATAATGGTCTAACGGCCTACTGTACTTTCAATTAATAAACATTGCCCACACTGTTAGGTTTACTCAATTGTTCATAATGAACGCACATATTTGCAACAAAGATGTTATTATTTTACTATTAGTTATTATTTTGAAAACACCATCGCGCAAAAAATAATGTATAACGCACTTTTGTGAATTGTTTTACAGAAGTAGATTATACAGGGAATGATTGGAAAGCATTAGCTCAGGATAGGGATGTATGGAAAACTTATGTCCGCGCGGCCATGAACCTACAGGATCGATAGTGCCAGTGAGTAAGTAAGTATAGCCTTAATTGAATACACAAGTAGGCCTATGTGATTTCGCTTTATATTTATATGTTATATCAATACATGATGTTCACGTGGTAGAATATTAAAATCGTCTCTCGCTGTTCGTGTCTCTTAGTGGTGAGCATGTTGGGATGAAAAGTACACATTTCCGTGCAAGTAACTGAATGCTACACTAGAATATTTCATATCAGAAATCTTGTTCCTGTGTATCTTGCATCAAAGTTAAGTGCGTCCGTCGTCATCTCTGTAATCAGGATTCAGACACGTGTGATTTGTCTCTGTTCCATAATCTGAAGAAACATCACACAGACGCGGCAGTGAAGGGTCCAGATGGCTGTATATCATACTGTGTACTCACGACATTTAAGAACAATTCACCTAAAAGTCATGTAAACCACGATACAGAAAAATATAACATTTGAGATAGATACCTATGACGTCATAATAAAATATCGTTTCATGAACGAAATGCATGTCATTTAGTGACCTATGGAGAGTCATGGAAAAATTGTGAGATCTGCATAATTTTGAAATGCTTTTAAGAAGGTTTGCGATGGCAGGTGGTCCTTTTGGAAAAAGTTAAGCATTTTACCCCCATTTTTTGTTTAAATTGCAACATTTGTCTACTGTGTTTTATTCGAATTACTATTCTTATTTTCTTCGGAGATACCACAGGAAGCATCACTACGAATTTTATAGTTTGTGGCCACAGAACGTCCGATAGCTTCAGAACCTATCGCTGAGTAAACCACACGTGATATATTAGTTGCGTACCGGTCTATGACCACGGCTGTACGTGACAAAACAAAGGTATCGTTAATGACAACTTAGCTAGCCGCTCTACCAGTAATTGAGTTCATCTCTAACATTACATAAATAGGTGAAAATTATACGAACCATAATTTATTTTTTCATAAATTGGGCATAAATTCTTTAACAATTTGTAGGTAAAACTATTTAACTTAATTAATTAATTCAAATGAATTAACTGGTTAATCAGTATACCAATATAAAAGGGCACGTTTACTAGCAAGTATAGCTCCATAAGCGCGATGCTATTTTCTACACGTGAAAACACCTTTTAGTTCCTATGTTCAGTTTTAAACCTCACCCGAGCCTCAAATCACTTTTACTTTATAGAGGGTTGGTGATGTAGAATGTTTCCACAAATAAATTTGCTGTTTACTTTCAGGATCGCACGCGAACGTCCTGTTGTTTGGAGGTCAGCACCACCACCTGTTGGAACGTGTCAATAAAGTGATCATAAAGTAATTCCTCTCTCATTGCGATAGCAGCGGTTTTAATATTTTCTGACTTTCACTGGAACGCCGGGTGCACCTACTTTTGAAATTGATTTTCTCTCCTAAACATTTTATAGCATCTTCGAACTGTGCTGAATGGAAGAACAAAAATTCTCCACAGCATGCTGCATCATAGCATAGGAATTAACTGCAGATCTGTTGAGACGAAAGCAGAATTTCAAAGCGGCATATTGTTGGTCTCTCTTCACCTTCATTATAGCCGTACGCTACATGTCTCGACTTGTACACGAATCAAAGACAGAAATCGGAAGATATGATCTTGAAACTTGTACCACACATACATGACGTATTAACCAACAAATGTAAAACCATACGTTTGTTGTTAAATGATGACTTAAAAATCAATAATCTTTTTTAATGAACAGCCCTCGTAAAATGGTGTAAAACAAAATATTATAATCTCAGAATTTAAATTATTTCTATAATGTTCAAAAAGTTAGCTTTTCAATGTATCCAGTATATCACGTGGGATATCAATAACTATTTAATGGATGTTAAATAATGCATTTGTAAATATATTTAATATAGCTCTATAGCCTATCTGATAAAGGAAGCTTTATCTATTGTTCCATCTTCAGCTCTCAGATCTATAATTTGATTAATACAATTGTTTTCAATTTAATATGAGAAAATTAATATTTTATTTATTAAAATCAATATTTTTCAATTTCACATTTAGAAATGTTGCTTCAAAACTTTGCCAGAAAAAGAAATCACTTATTTGAGAGGATTGGTGACGAATAATATTTCCACACAGAGCTTGAAACTTGTACCAAATTAACTAAAATTGTAACTTGAATTCTCCCTTTTATGAAGAAAAACTATAGTTTGATACGGACATATATCTGCTATGTAAAAAATTATTAATATTTTATTATAAAAATAAGTTTCATAAAACGTTTGTATAAAATGGCCTTTTTGCATAGAATAACAATAAAGATTACGTTATAATTAACCTCACCAAGCAACTAAACTCAATGTGCAATTGAAAAATATATTTCTGATTGATATTAATGAAATATTAACATTTCAAAAATTATATTTAAAAATGTATAATCTATCAAAATAATTATAATTCGTAGATTTATAGAATTAAAAATGAACAACGCTTTTTTAAGAGGTAAATAGTAAATACATTTAAAAATACGATATTCATTATCGTTTAAACGCTTGTAAATATGATGTCACGTGATATATTGTATATTTTTTGAAATCTGAATGAACATTATAACATTGTACCGAAATGGACATTTCGATACAGGAATTACGTCTTACTGCGCAAAACTATACGTCATCGCGTCTCCATCTCGAGTGTCATCTTTATGAACAGTGCCAAATGCTTTCCCAGGGATTATGATAATCCCTGATGCTTTCCTATCTATCCTTTCCTTTCCTAGTGCGCACCCTGTGCTATCGCGCATTCCCCCTCTCCCTGTGAACTTTCATAAATAGCTGTGTTTTGTAACATCGAAGGATAATCTACTTAGTCACCGTTGGACTCTGGTCAGAACAGCTCAGGAGAGCTGGTTTTGTTTGTTTAGTCCAGTAAGCCAGGGTGGGGACGCTAAGACAGTATTTCTCCCAACCCGAGGCTGGACTAGAGTGAGTGATAATGTATGTTATATTTATATCATATTTTCTTTTTGTATAGATGATCTACTATGATTTCTTTTCTTTGTAAATCGAATATTTATTTATTTATCTTTATATTATATCTGACTACATTTTGACTCGCATTAAAAGCTTTAGTTGTGCTTTTTAATTATGCTTATTCATTCAGTAGTTAGCATAAGTCAGATATCAAAGTCAAATTCCAAAAGCTTGCTCAAGCGTGTGTTAGTTCCGTTATCCCAAAGCTTCCACGATTGTATTTTATAAGTCACTAAATATTACATATTGGGAGAATTCAGTAAAGAAACTCGAATTCCTCTTTGCCTCTATGGGCCCGGGCAAAGATGTCACAAATTTGAACAATCTATGCTTTCCAATCATAATAGTTATCAACAATAACGGTTTGATCCAGCACCTATACGGTGCAACATTTTTAAATTTAAAAAAGCAAATGTTGTGTTTTATATATTTTTGTTATTCTAATTACAAATGTGATATCGAAATGAACGTTTTCGCATGCACACCTTAGTTCAAAGTAAGAGAACTTTTTGTCTTAACCGTATTCTAATTATCTTAAGGCGCTGCGCTGGTGCACTAAGCATTTGTACTACTTAAGCAATACAGAAGCAGACGCAAACCCGATTATTGAACTTGTGTTTGCAGTAGGCCTACTTAGAAATTATGATGGGTTTTGTTCCGCACCATAGTTGATAATTACAAACATAATGTACTCAGGATTTACATTTACATGTGATAGTTAATACAAATAAATATTTTTTTCTCGCTAAACCGGGATTTGAAGCCTATTTCTCCTGCTTTACGCGCAGGTGTTCCAACCAATTGTTTGCACATATATACAAGTGTAAAGAAAAAATCTATCTAATTCGTGATTTGAAACCAAAACCTTTATAGAAAACCAGATATAATAAGAAGACTGCAATGAGCGAGAATGTGGAACGAATGGCGAATGAAAGAGGGGCATGGAAGCTCTTTGTAGGAAAACCAGAGCCCAGTAGGCAGACCAATAATGAGGAGGAAGAATAATTTTAACCATGATTTATGTACGGGATAGGGATGTATGGAGAGTTTATGTCCACCCGGCCGTGAATTTAAAGGTTAAAGTTTAAGTAATATTGATTAATTTAGATAAATATCATGCTTTACGCGCTGACGGTACTTGGAGCAGACACAGATCTTCCTCCACTTGAAATTCCCGTGCAACTCCGTGAGTGATCCTCTATAGGCCTACACGATACAAGGGGGTCGCTTCAATTAACAAGACGTTATGGTGGAATTTATTCCAAGCCATATTGTAGATGATATAGCGAATTTAAAATAATCAGGTTTGCAATAGTTGATAAAGGTAAGATATTTTTGTCCTGTTTCAAACGAGATTTAAACTCAACATCTCTAGCTTTACGTATTGACATACTAACCAATTGTGCTACTTAGACAATTCTGGAGCTGACTCTACCCCTATGTATCAACTAGGAACTTTGAATATATTACTTTAGCTGATGTGGATCATAATGTTCTTTATAGAAGGGATTTTGTTGTAATGTGAATGTAAGTTCACCAACTTCAAATATAATTGAAAGGAGAACAGTTTGACTTCAGAAAGGGAAAAGGTACAAGATATGCAAATGGATTGATACGAACAATACGAGAAAGATATATAGAAAAATATAAAGACGCTTATGCAGTGTTTGTTGACCTGGAGCAAGCCTTTTTACAGAGTAAATTGGAATAAACTGCTGAACATCTGGAAGAAAATTGACGTGAACTGGAAGGAGAGGATGCTCATAAGTAGTATTTATGTGAAACAGCGAACAAAAGTGAAGATAGGAGAAGAAATGTCGGAGGGAACAGAAATTGGAAGGGGGATAAGGCAAGGATGTCCTCTATCACCTACTCTACCTGGAAGACCTAATGAAGAACTGCTTCAGCAATACGGGAGGCGTAAACATGGTAGGAAGAAGAATAAAATGCATAAGGTTTGCTGATGATATGGCTTTGCAAGCAGAAGATGCAACGACACTGAGGAACATGCTGATGGAGCTGAATGATAAGTGCGAGGATTATGGGATGAAGATAAATATAAATAAGACGAAGGCCATGATTATAGGAAAGAAACCAAGGAAGATAAACATGAGGATTAAAGATCCTTCTATTCACCAGTGTGTTCATCTCTCTTTAGCCCAAAAATCTTCGTCAGAACATTATTCTCAAATAAACATAATCGTTTCTTGTCTTTTAAGTAAGAGAACATGTTTCTTAACCACATAGTATATCTAAAAGAATAACTACTTTACTATTAACCAGTTTGGAATCGGACACTTTTGGCAGTATTTTGTATATAATACATTGACCTTATGGGTGTAGGGTGAATTTCATCATATCATCATATTAAATGCACTTTCTTTTACATATTGCCACAGTTCGCAATCCTTGAAAATCATTCATAGCATCTGTCAAAAAAAGTTAAAGGTGCCCAATTTAACCTGTGAAAATGGTCTGGAGTCGGACAAGCATATGTTTAATAATTAAATTAATGTTTTTATTACCTCACCTCATATCCTTTTTCTTCTATACTGCAGTTTCGGAGCTTATCTCCATCGCCTCTGGTCGACCGTTGTTATGACGTTTCTTGGCGGTTTCCTTCTTATTTCTATCGGTGGACCGATGAACCTCTGGATCAGGTCAAAATTTGCGGGAGTTTCAAAATTCATGAGTTTGTCTTTTTTGTTTTTTTGGATGTGGATTTTTTCCCAGACTGTGAGTTCCTTTAGTTTATCTGTTTGTTTGATTAGGCTAGCTTCTGTATTAATTAAATGTTTTTCAGACCAAGCATGGGCTGCTACTGCTGACTTGTCCACTTCACCCTTTTTTACATTTCTAAGGTGTTCCTTCAATCTAGTTTTTAAATTTCTTTTTGTTTTTCCTATATAGATTTTGTCGCAATCTTGACATTTGATCTGATATATTCCTGATTTATATTCTTCTCCAATGTTTTCATTTTTGTTGGTTTTAATTATCTTGTTTAGGCTGTATTCATTCTTTGGGGCCAATCGAATGTTAAACTTATTGAAAATTTTCTGGAACTTGTGGTGTTTTACAGGATGGTAAGTGAATTTTTTGAATCTTATGTTCTCTTCTGTTTGTTTTTTAAGTGTGCTTTCATTAATTAGTTTTTGCCTTTTAAATTTATTTATTTTCTTGTGTACCATGTTCTCTTCATAACCATTTTCTATTGCTACTTTAATTATGTATTCTTTTTCTTTTTCATATTTTTCACGGTTCAGGGGTACATTCACCAATCTGTGTGTTAGGCTATTTAATACAGCTTCTTTGTGAGCGAAATGGTTGAATCCTGATGCCTTAATGTAATTATCTTTATGTGTGTTCTTTCTGTATATTCCAAATTCTATTTTGTTTTTTTCGTTTCTAGTTAGGGTTAGATCCAAAAATGAAATTTGTCTCTCAGTTTCAGTTTCCATTGTGAATTTTACAATTTTGCTCTGAAGGTTCAGGAGTTTTAAACACAAATAGAAGATGCCTTAAAACTCCTGAACCTTCAGAGCAAAACTGTAAAATTCACAATGGAAATTGAAACTGAGAGACAAATTTCATTTTTGGATCTAACCCTAACTAGAAACGAAAAAAACAAAATAGAATTTGGAATATACAGAAAGAACACACATAAAGATAACTACATTAAGGCATCAGGATTCAACCATTTCGCTCACAAAGAAGCTGTATTCAATAGCCTAACACACAGATTGGTGAATGTACCCCTGAACCGTGAAAAATATGAAAAAGAAAAAGAATACATAATTAAAGTAGCAATAGAAAATGGTTATGAAGAGAACATGGTACACAAGAATATAAATAAGTTTAAAAGGCAAAAACTAATTAATGAAAGCACACTTAAAAAACAAACAGAAGAGAACGTAAGATTCAAAAAATTCACTTACCATCCTGTAAAACACCACAAGTTCCAGAAAATTTTCAATAAGTTTAACATTCGATTGGCCCCAAAGAATGAATACAGCCTAAACAAGATAATTAAAACCAACAAAAATGAAAACATTGGAGAAGAATATAAATCAGGAATATATCAGATCAAATGTCAAGATTGCGACAAAATCTATATAGGAAAAACAAAAAGAAATTTAAAAACTAGATTGAAGGAACACCTTAGAAATGTAAAAAAGGGTGAAGTGGACAAGTCAGCAATAGCAGCCCATGCTTGGTCTGAAAAACATTTAATTAATACAGAAGCTAGCCTAATCAACCAACAGATAAGCTAAAAGAGCTCACAGTCTGGGAAAAAAATTCACATCCAAAAAAACAAAAAAGACAAACTCATGAATTTTGAAACTCCCGCAAATTTTAACCTGATCCAGAGGTTCATCGGTCCACCGATAGAAGTAAGAAGGAAACCGCCAAGAAACGACATAACAACGGTCGACCAGAGGCTACTGACGATGGAGATAAGCTCCGAAACTGCAGTATAGAAGAAAAAGGATATGAGGTGAGGTAATAAAAACATTAATTTAATTATTAAATTAAACCTCATAGTGTTCTTTCCCTGTGAAAGTTAAATAAGCATATGTTTATCACAATAATGACAAAACCACGTGTCTTTGTCATACTTCAAACACAACATTGAATAGGGGAAGGAATTTTTAATAGGAAAAATGACTTTAAAATTCGATGGGAGATGATCAGTACTTTTTATATAATTAAAAAAGAAAATATAACTGATATATAACTTGCATTAATACAACATTTTCAATTTTTTTTACAATTCATTTACAAACCAGAATGAGAACACAACTTGTATGAAAGATCGTAAACATTATAAATCTCAGTCCTGAAACTCGCAAATTGTAAGCTGTATCCTTGTAATCCTAATCTGAAATGAAAGCCTGTCACCTGGTTACTGGTACCCTGGGCGGATCTAGTTTTCTTTCAATTGGGTCGTAATCAATGAGTCATCTATCCTCCAAATCCGGCCATCTTCTGAAGATACTTATTTCCAGTCCTTCTCTACATGAAAAACATAATGTTTAATGGTGTTTTCAGTGGTGCATTTGATTAAAACTCAGTCTTCCTCCTTTGGATCCTCAAAGCTCAAAAATCTGTTACCTGGGTCCCCTAATGGTTCTTCCATCCATTCATCAGAGAATTGTTTCAGTGGATAGTGACCAACAACAGAAGAGTCCTCATCAGAAACATCAGGCTTTGCCTTCTTCTTGGCAATTTGTCTACTGGAGATTTTTTTGAGCTTAACATTTTTAACATCACAAGAATTTGGTTTAGGCTGTTTGGTAGTATCAGTAATAGCATTAGTGATATGACGACCGATGTGATTTTGGTGTCGGGTTCAACATTAATATTGAGTTTTCTTCTCGGGGCACTGTTGTTTTGTCCCTTCCCATATCTCATCTTCTCTAAAATGTCAATTACTGGTTCACTCACCAATTTAACAGTGTCAACAGTGTTACCGGTATCACTGACAATATCTCCATCAGTTTTACTTATATCACATGTACGGATTTTCTTAAGGGCCTGATCCAAATTTAGAGGATAAATTCCACAAGTTCGGAAACCCGACTTCAAGTTGACAGCAGTATTATCATTCACTTTCTAACTTAACGTCTTCTGTAAGGAGGAGAATGGACATTTACGCAGAATAACCAGTCTCCAGTTACCCTCCACTCTGTCAAAAATGCCCTCCAAGCAATAATGACAAGCACCAGTAATTATAAAGCGAAGAGGAATATGCACCAACTTCTAATAACTGAATCGCTGTGTCTGACTCCAAGTGGAAATTCTCAGCCGTGTGTCCGACTCCACAAAGGCATTTATTAAAATGCAATTATTGCAAACATGTTTGCATAATTTACATTTGTAACTATTTCTCCCTGTTCATGATACAATGTTAAACATTTTAGTGTACTTTTCAATGTTGTTACATTTCTATTTGAGATTTTTTTTTTTTAAATTAGACAAATTTTATCTCTTCAGAAATTACACACTGATTTAACTTTTTCTACAATTTTCAACAAGAAAGTTTAGAAATGCAATTGTTGGTAAATTATAAACACTCATACAAATTACTGATTTTTTACTATATATCATAACAATTTTTATCATGTAAAAATCACATTTTCATAACATATTGAAAATACCTGACTCTAACACACCTGTCTGACTCCAGACTGGTTGACGGTATATAATTTTTGGTAAACATTTTTTGACATGAGGTCAAATGACATGTATCCCTAAATTCTTAATGGTATGCACTTCCAGATTTAAACTTTTGTTTAATTTCTTTCTTCACATCATTCCACTTTATAATTATTGTTCATAGCTATTTTTCCATTTTAAAATTTATTAATAACATTCACAGAAGTATTAATTTCACAATGGAATTAGAAACAAATAATAGTATAAATTTCTTGGATTTATCAATAAAACACATTGATAATAAGTTTGAGTTTGGTATCTTTCACAAACCATCTCATACTGATACCACTATCCACAGTTCTTCTCTTCACCTAAGATGGCAGGCTTTAATAGTTACATTCGTAGACTTTTAAATATCCCTCTTTTACCCTTGGAATATAATAATGAATTGAATATTATTAAACAATTGGCTGTTAATAATGGCTACGACCCTGAAATTATAGAATGTCTAATTAAGAAGGTTCATAACAAAAAAGCAATTAACAAAGTTTTTCCTTTACCCAAAGAAAACATAAAGAAATATGTCATGTCATACATAGGCCCAATTTCAAATAAAATATCTAAACACTTTAAAAAGTTGAACATTAATGTGGCATTTAAAACTAATAAAACTCTACAAAATATAATAAAAAACAATAAAACCAAAACAAAAAAAGAAAAATTATCAGGTGTATATAAATTGAAGTGTGGCACATGTTACAATGTCTATATAGGACAAACTGGTAGACCTTTTATCTCTCGGATAAAGGAACACATGAGAGCATATAACAGAAATTTAGAAAATTCAAAATATGCTAACCACCTATTCCAATTTAATCATTGTTTCGATCCAAATTTTGAAATTTTACATATTTGTGATAAGGGTAAGAAGTTAGATCTTTTGGAGGCTGTAGAAATTAATAAATTTAAAAGTAGTAAAAAACTGTTAAATTCTCAACTTGATTTGAATGAATCCCCTTCGTTAAATTAAAAAAAATTAAATAAATATTGTTGTATTGTTGCTTAGATCAGTTGGAACACAATTCATAATTTGTTAACATGTCTGAAGAAGGTACAGTGTACCGAAACAGCTGTCACTGAATTATATAATAAATATGAAAATCAAATAAAATTATGTTTTATTTTTATTTAATTAACAATAAGAAAAAATGAAAAGGAAATCCATAAAGGAAATATAACTGTCCTGAGAAATTCTTTTTAATATCAATTTGGCGAATCAATAGTGCACAGACCTCCTTTATCATATTTATAAGTGCAGGCCTTATATCATTTAGTTTAGGAGTGGACTACAGTTGATATGTCCTCCCATATATGGTTTTCAGGGCCACAAAATCAAAAACCTAATATAAAAAATGTACAAGTTGAGTTTTTGTATATCCTCACTACCACCTAACAGTACTAAATCATCAGGACACACCAACAGCTGATTGATACTATTCTAAGAATTTAATGCCATGCTCTTGTGCAAATTGACAGCAGAAGTGTACATTTCTTTGATTTACTCCATTGTGAATTAAAAAAACATCTGAAAAGTGTTGTCTACCCACATCTAACTGTTCTGCTGTTTAGACACATTCAAATAACCAACTTTTTAGCAATTCTAAATTCTAGCAGGATGCTACAACTTGTCTCTTTTAGTTGAATCGTAAGTTCCACATACTTACTTACTTACTCACTGGCACTATCGAACCCGTAGGTTCATGGCCGCACGGACATAAGCTCTCCATACATCCCTATCCTGAGCTAATGCTTTCCAGTCATTCCCTGTATAATCTACTTCCCTCAAATCATAGTTAATGTTGTTCTCCCACCTCATTCTTGGTCTACCAACTGGGCGTTTTCCTTCTGGCTTTCCTACAAGAAGTTTCCATGCACGTCTTTCATTCCCCATACGCGCAACATGTCCTGCCCATCGCAGTCTACGGGACTTAACTGTTCTTATTATATCTGGCTTCCTATAAAGACCATGTAGTTCATTGTTATGTAGTCTTCTCCATTCACCTGTCTGTTCATCTCTCTTTGGTCCAAAAATTTTACTAAGAACTTTATTCTCAAAAACTCGTAATCTCCTTTCCTCCTAAAGTAAGAGTCCATGTTTCGCACCCATATAATATAACTGGTAGAATAATAGTTTTATATATTTTCAGCTTAACGTTTTTTGAAAGGAGTTGGGACATCAAAAGTCTCTGCAATGCATAATAGCATGCATTTCCAGAATTGAGCCTATGTTTAATTTCTTTGTGCATC
This sequence comes from Diploptera punctata, assembly GCA_030220185.1. NCBI lineage: Eukaryota > Metazoa > Arthropoda > Insecta > Blattodea > Blaberidae > Diploptera > Diploptera punctata. The sequence continues at coordinate 512,681 of JASPKZ010007921.1, forward strand.
TCATTCCTATTTGTGATTATTGTTCCTAGGTATTCCACATACAGTTGCTAAATAAATTATGTGAAAGGAATCATGAAGTACAATTCACTGTTAATGTTCCATAAAACAAATTCTTGTTGTTACTGATATCAATCACTTTGTTTACTTCAGGACCAATGTTTGTTAAGACATGATATTTACAACAAAAGTGAAAATCAACTACAACCAACAACATTTAAATAAAAATATGTCCCTAATATCAAATTATCAAGAAATGTAGCAATTGAGGTTGATCTCATGAAATATTTTTAAAAATATATAAATTTTCATCAATTCTACAAGACATCGAAAATGACCATAAGAAGTCACATAATATATAAATGTGTGTTGACATTCTAGAGGCAAGAATTAATTCAGACCATTAGGGGTGGTGGGTTAACTTACAAGCAAAATAGATAAGTTTCATCTGTATTCTTCGTACCTCATATAGTTGTTTTAATAAGATATATATTTGAAAGCATGTTTGCTACATCTTCATTTGGTACAGACTCCATTGAGTTGATACGTCTCAACTGAGTCTGTATCAACTGAAGAAGGAGCAAACATGATTTGAAACATATGTCTTAATAGAAAAAACTATATGGGGTAAAAAGAATACAGACCAAACTTACTTATTAAGTAAAACCTCATAATGTTACTTCCAAAAATTGTCTTTTCAATTAAATCCAAAAATTAAAAAATTCTCCTCCTATCTGCAACAAAACAACATGTATGTCACTGAACAACATCTATGTCACTGAATAACACCAATAAAGGTATTCTCCAAATATGTATTAAAATGCGGCCATTAGAAGTGCAGATTTACCTGAAAGTAAAAAAAATAAATAAATAAAAATTGCTCTATTGGCTGGTAAGTTTGTTCCTCGCAACAAAACTGGATAGATATGATCTAGTTAACAAAATAAAGATACATTCTATCTAACAACACAAAACAGAAAATAAATTTGACTTGTTGAGGAAATCACTTAGTTATGCAAAATGCTGTGCAGCAGACTTCTTTTTTACTGTTGGCTGCGAAATGCTACCAGATATGAATTACAATTTCTGAGGAATTACTTGTCACCACCATCACACCATGTATAAGTAGCAACATTACATCCTTTATATTTTGAATTAGCTGTTACAAGAACACAGTTCTATTAACCCGCCAGTGCAAGGGTAAGAAATAGTTTCATGGATAGTCGAGTTGGGTATGAGGGACCCATGGTTTTGTTTTGTACCAAAATAAAGATTTCGATACAGTTATTACGTCATGCTGCGCAAACTATATGTCATCACGTCTCCATTTTGTGTGCGATCTTTGTGAACAGTGCCAAATGCTTCCCCACCTTCCCTTCCATTCCTAGTATGCACCGTGTGCTATTGCGCATTCTCCCCTCTCCTTGTGAACTCTCATAAATAGCTGTGTTTTGTAACATCGCATCATCATCTGTTGAGTGATCGTCGGAGTCTGGTCAGTGTAGCTTAGAAGAGTTGGTTTGTTAGTCCTGTAGGCCAAGGTGGGGCCGCAAAGACTGTTTACCCCAACCCGAGGCTGGACTAGTATGAATGTAAAAGTATGTATGTTTGTTTATATTATTTTTTGTATAGATGATCAATCATGGTATTCTTTTCTTTGTTAAATTAATTATTTATTCATTTATTTTCATGTTATATCTGACTATTCTTTTTGACTCGCATTAAAGCTTTAGTTGTGCATTTTAGGTATATTTTTGCCTAATCATTTAGTAGTTAGCTTATCTCAGATATGAAAGTAAAATCCCAAAGCTTGCTCAAGCGCGTGTGAGTTCCTCTTTCCTTAAAGCTTCCACGATTATAGCTTGTAGCTTAATGCACATCACATGTTTGAAAATTTAGTAAGGAAAGTTGAATTAATCTTTGCCTTTTATGGGCCCGGGCAAAGATGTCTTAATTTGAGCAATCTATGTTTTCTATTCAAAATATTTATCAGCAATAATGGTTTGATCCAGCACCTATACGGCGCAAAGATTGGTAGCGATCAGCGTGGGTTATAACTGCACAGTTTTATTGAAATAAATAGCTCATGTTTCTAATTTTATATATTTCTTATATTATATGACATGACATGACTGCTTGAATAAACACCTACACAGAATTGGCATAACAGATTCACCTAAATGCCCTTTTTGCAATTTAAATGAAGATATGGAAAGAAACCATCTCCTCCGTTGTCCAGCTTTTGTAGAAGAGACCAGCCTTTCTGCTAAATATTGGAGTGCAAGAGAGCGAATGATTTCATTATCAAGTGCTTGACATTAGATACCAACCATATTATATAGTAGCTTATAATAATATATTAATAATCATCATAATTTTGACCACTATTACTGTTTGGAAATCAGTTTTCTTGGAAATATAACAAACTTCAAAGATACAAAGATACATTGTGTGTCTTTATCCCTCCCAAGAAAGTAATTATGTCTATTCGTTTCGGGAACAGGCACATTTTCTTCTAAATCAACATCTTCTGAGTCTGTATTGTGTTCACTTTGAATAAAACAATCTTGATCTGCATCCTAATCACAATCATCTGATATATCATCCTCCGATAAAGGTTCTTCTATAATTGATAATACCTGGTTCAAGTGGCATGGATTATGAAGGTGATAAAATTCCTTTCTTCTGGACCTACAAAAATAAATAAACAAGTGAATAAATAACTATATATATATGTATATGAAAAAGTGCAATAATTCAAATAAATACATTTGTAAAAGACAATGAGAAATAATTCATTTATATGTTCAAGCAACAAAACTATAACTTATAAAACTTGTATGAACCTTATAGAGTCTGTTATAAATGTTATAAAATTTATGTATATTTGTATTTTTCTCATGTAGTTACATATCATCTTATAATTTGTAAGAATTATATTTAGTTATAGCAAAGAACGAAAAAATAAAACTTGCACAAATTCTCACCCCCATTTCCTTCAGTCTTTTCATTAGGAGAAAACTTATTAAAAATTATCAAAATGTATTTTGTGAAGTTGAGGTGTCTCTAGAAGGGAAGTCATCTTCATTACCACTGAAGCGCCAAGACCCATATAAACTTCAATGCATAGCATGGAAATATTTATATACGGGAAGCTATCACACTTATAAACTGCAAAGCATAGCTTGGAAATGTTTATATCTGGCTTTAGTACCTTGTAAGAGTAAGAGTGGTTTCTGAGGTTCTATTTTCTTCTGACTCCCGTGGTCTAGTTCTTTCACTTGCAGAACTGAATTTTTTAGTGAACACAAGTGTGCATTCTGTATATTCTCATCTCCCAATAAATTCAATTCAAGAATTAATACATTACGTTCATGTTTTGAAGTTTTCGTGCAACACTATTTCTTGCATTTGCAATCTTCAACAGGAACAAGACTCATCGCTAGTCATTCAAAATATCTCTGCAGGCAGAAGAATTACGAAGCTCTGTTTATTGCTACAAGTGACGTCATATAAGGCAGTGTATACTGTCAGCGTCCCACGTCCCATTCCCCTCTGCACTCTTAGATAGCAGTGTCGCGTGTTCTATTCCTGCATAAACACGACTGCTGTACCCTCCGTCAAAAACTGCGCTTACTCCTTAAACGGGTAATATTATGCGTTTACTCGCCTCTTGAAGTCTGTCATGTTTAGGTATTTTCTTTCCTCTACTCTGATGAACTGTAACATTACAGTTTCATTAATATTATCAGCTCTATGTACGTGCATTACGTAAGTCTACTTATTTTAAACACGAATTCAAACAGAAAGGTAACTACGCATGTTATGTAATCTTTAACTGCTGACATATTAAAAAGAAAACTTCTAAGAATTTATTCGTATTCTAGGAAAGGTGTGAGAAACGAAGATACAAGCACTGCACAGTGGTCCACAATGCATAATAATAAGGGTTATTTTATTTATGTAATATATATATATATATATATATATATATAGTTTTAATATTTAATATTCAATGGATATCAGCTGATATATTGTTAGTATGAATATTGAGAATTTCATATTTTTTTATGTGTATAAAAAAATTGATAGCTGAATAGTTCATTATTGAGAATAATTTTATGAATCTAAGAATTTATGGAATCAGTTAAGAATTTAAATGGATCTTTGAAATATCAACTGACATTTGTAATTTATAAGATATTGGCTAACTCGGATATGAGACAACCAATAGTACTCATAAGCCTGGTAATTTCACCAATCGGATTTAAATGTCATAATTTGAAAGAAAGAATTGTGGGAGATAATTTCCCAATCGGCAATCTACTGATAACACTCAGGGAGGGAAGACCTACTAATAAACGGTCACCCATGATTTTGTGAAAAATACCTTAAATATTATATAAAATAATATAGAAAGTGCTTCGTAGGACTCCGTGTGCAATTTAGCTTATATGCTGCTAATTTCAGTTAAAACATAAATAATTTTGGGGCATTTTATATATGACTGTTAGTATTCAAAATGGCGGTTTTAATAGTCGCTTATAACGGTCTTTAAAGTAATTGAAAAATGAAAAGTTATTTTACAAGTTTCATTAATAGTGAAAGGAAATAGTATTCATGAATAAAAATTCACATGTTTTATACCTATTTTTTTTACGATATATATATTCGTATATTCCCTGTGTTCCCCTGACCGGAGTTTGAAGCCGTGGCAAGGTAGAATTCGAACCCAAGACTTCCTACAACAAGGAACTTCATATTATATTCTACTTTAGTACACAGAGGGATCGATAAGCTGTTGAAATTCTAGTTTGGTACAAAGCTTTCATTAGCGTGCATCGTATAACAACACAGAATATGTTAAGTCAGGAAGTACCTCTCTACTGTTGGGCATGCTCCTATTGACCGCCAGGGTACTTATTCTAATAGACCCATAAAAAAGAGAGCTGGGGTTGTTGAAAATGTTATGAAACATATCAGTTCCCTTCGAGGCAGCTCTTCTCACTACAGTCTTCACAAAACAACTAAAATGTACTAACATTAAGAATCAAACATCAAAATATTGTATCAAATGTACGCAGAGACATTTACAGAGTTTCCAGTATCTTATGAATTTTATTGGAACATATTTCAGACAAAATTTAATATTGTTTTGGGTATCCCAAGTCGATACCTGCACTGCATGCGATGAATTCAAAGCAAAAGAGCAATCTCTACTTGCAAGGAAACTTAATGATAGCAGTAGTGCAGAACAAGTAAATAATGAAATTAAGCAGCTAAAAACTCTTAATTTATTCCATAAGAAGAAAGCTGAAGTCTTCTATCAACGAAAACATGATGGAGCCAAAATTAAATCTAGGCAGAATCATGAACATGCAGCAATATGCATTTATTTCATGAAAAATCTTCCAGTGCCTAATATCAGCACAAATTATATATACTATACTAGAAGCCACAGCTGTCTTTTGAAATATTTAATGTGCATGTCCTCGCTTCCAGAGAAGTATACTTTTATACATATGATCAGACCATAGCAAGAAAGGGAGCTGATGAATGTGCATGTCCTAGCTTCCAGAGAAGTATACATTTATACATATGATCAGACCATAGCAAGAAAGGGAGCTGATAAATGTGCATGTCCTCGCTTCCAGAGAAGTATACTTTTATACATATGATCAGACCATAGCAAGAAAGGGAGCTGATGAATGTGCATGTCCTCGCTTCCAGAGAAGTATACTTTTATACATATGATCAGACCATAGCAAGAAAGGGAGCTGATGAATGTGCATGTCCTCGATTCCAGAGAAGTATACTTTTATACATATGATCAGACCATAGCAAGAAAGGGAGCTGATGAATGTGCATGTCCTCGCTTCCAGAGAAGTATACTTTTATACATATGATCAGACCATAGCAAGAAAGGGAGCTGATGAATGTACATGTCCTCGCTTCCAGAGAAGTATACTTTTATAGAATCCTAGAGCCAACCGGAACCTTTATGAATATTATAATAATTACACATATATATTATAGGAATATTATTACACCTCCACTGATTTCCTAGAGTTATAGAAGGACTAAGATGAAATAATTGTTTTATTCTCATAACTATTCAAAACATATGATCAGACCATAGCAAGAAAGGGAGCTGATGAATGTGCATATCCTCGCTTCCAGAGAAGTATACTTTTATACACATGATCAGACCATAGCAAGAAAGGGAGCTGATGAATGTGCATGTCCTCGCTTCCAGAGAAGTATACATTTATACATATGATCAGACCATAGCAAGAAAGGGAGCTGATAAATGTGCATGTCCTCGCTTCCAGAGAAGTATACATTTATACATATGATCAGACCATAGCAAGAAAGGGAGCTGATGAATGTGCATGTCCTCGCTTCCAGAGAAGTATACTTTTATACATATGATCAGACCATAGCAAGTAAGGGAGCTGATGAATGTGCATGTCCTCGCTTCCAGAGAAGTATACTTTTATACATATGATCAGACCATAGCAAGAAAGGGAGCTGATGAATGTGCATGTCCTCGCTTCCAGAGAAGTATACTTTTATACATATGATCAGACCATAGCAAGAAAGGGAGCTGATGAATGTACATGTCCTCGCTTCCAGAGAAGTATACTTTTATAGAATTTTAGGGCCAACCGGAACCTTTATGAATATTATAATAATTACACATATATATTATAGGAATATTATTACACCTCCACTGATTTCCTAGAGTTATAGAAGGACTAAGATGAAATAATTGTTTTATTCTCATAACTATTCAAAACATATGATCAGACCATAGCAAGAAAGGGAGCTGATGAATGTGCATGTCCTCTCTTCCAGAGACGTATACTTTTATACATATGATCAGACCATAGCAAGAAAGGGAGCTGATGAATGTGCATGTCCTCGCTTCCAGATAAGTATACTTTTATACATATGATCTGACCATAGCAAGAAAGGGAGCTGATGAATGTGCATGTCCTCGCTTCCAGAGAAGTATACTTTTATACATATGATCAGACCATAGCAAGAAAGGGAGCTGATGAATGTGCATGTCCTCGCTTCCAGAGAAGTATTCTTTTATACATATGATCAGACCATAGCAAGAAAGGGAGCTGATGAATGTGCATGTCCTCGCTTCCAGAGAAGTATACTTTTATACATATGATCAGACCATAGCAAGAAAGGGAGCTGATGAAATTGCATGTCCTCGCTTCCAGAGAAGTATACTTTTATACACATGATCAGACCATAGCAAGAAAGGGAGCTGATGAATGTGCATGTCCTCGCTTCCAGAGAAGTATATTTTTATACATATGATCAGACCATAGCAAGAAAGGGAGCTGATGAATGTGCATGTACTCGCTTCCAGAGAAGTATACTTTTATAAACATGATCAGACCATAGCAAGAAAGGGAGCTGATGAATGTGCATATCCTCGCTTCCAGAGAAGTATACTTTTATACATATGATCAGACCATAGCAAGAAAGGGAGCTGATGAATGTACATGTCCTCGCTTCCAGAGAAGTATACTTTTATAGAATCTTAGGGCCAACCGGAACCTTTATGAATATTATAATAATTACACATATATATTATAGGAATATTATTACACCTCCACTGATTTCCTAGAGTTATAGAAGGACTAAGATGAAATAATTGTTTTATTCTCATAACTATTCAAAACATATGATCAGACCATAGCAAGAAAGAGAGCTGATGAATGTGCATGTCCTCTCTTCCAGAGAAGTATACTTTTATACATATGATCAGACCATAGCAAGAAAGGGAGCTGATGAATGTGCATGTCCTCGCTTCCAGAGACGTATAATTTTATACATATGATCAGACCATAGCAAGAAAGGGAGCTGATGAATGTGCATGTCCTCGCTTCCAGAGAAGTATACTTTTATACAAATGATCTGACCATAGCAAGAAAGGGAGCTGATGAATGTGCATGTCCTCGCTTCCAGAGAAGTATACTTTTATACATATGATCAGACCATAGCAAGAAAGGGAGCTGATGAATGTGCATGTCCTCGCTTCCAGAGAAGTATTCTTTTATACATATGATCAGACCATAGCAAGAAAGGGAGCTGATGAATGTGCATGTCCTCGCTTCCAGAGAAGTATACTTTTATACATATTATCAGACCATAGCAAGAAAGGGAGCTGATGAAATTGCATGTCCTCGCTTCCAGAGAAGTATACTTTTATACACATGATCAGACCATAGCAAGAAAGGGAGCTGATGAATGTGCATGTCCTCGCTTCCAGAGACGTATACTTATATACATATGATCAGACCATAGCAAGAAAGGGAGCTGATGAATGTGCATGTCCTCGCTTCCAGAGAAGTATACTTTTATACATGTGATCTGACCATAGCAAGAAAGGGAGCTGATGAATGTGCATGTCCTCGCTTCCAGAGAAGTATACTTTTATATATATGATCAGACCATAGCAAGAAAGGGAGCTGATGTATGTGCATGTCCTCGCTTCCAGAGAAGTGTAATTTTATACATATGATCAGACCATAGCAAGAAAGGGAGCTGATGAATGTGCATGTCCTCGCTTCCAGAGAAATATACTTTTATACACATGATCAGACCATAGCAAGAAAGGGAGCTGATGAATGTGCATGTCCTCGCTTCCAGAGAAGTATACTTTTATACATATTATCAGACCATAGCAAGAAAGGGAGCTGATGAAATTGCATGTCCTCGCTTCCAGAGATGTATACTTTTATACACATGATCAGACCATAGCAAGAAAGGGAGCTGATGAATGTGCATGTCCTCGCTTCCAGAGACGTATACTTATATACATATGATCAGACCATAGCAAGAAAGGGAGCTGATGAATGTGCATGTCCTCGCTTCCAGAGAAGTATACTTTTATACATGTGATCTGACCATAGCAAGAAAGGGAGCTGATGAATGTGCATGTCCTCGCTTCCAGAGAAGTGTAATTTTATACATATGATCAGACCATAGCAAGAAAGGGAGCTGATGAATGTGCATGTCCTCGCTTCCAGAGAAATATACTTTTATACACATGATCAGACCATAGCAAGAAAGGGAGCTGATGAATGTGCATGTCCTCGCTTCCAGAGAAGTATACTTTTATACATATGATCTGACCATAGCAAGAAAGGGAGCTGATGAATGTGCATGTCATCGCTTCCACAGAAGTATACTTTTATACATATGATCAGACCATAGCAAGAAAGGGAGCTGATGAATGTGCATGTCCTCGCTTCCAGAGAAGTATACTTTTATACATATGATCAGACCATAGCAAGAAAGGGAGCTGATGAATGTGCATGTCCTCGCTTCCAGAGAAGTATACTTTTATACATATGATCAGATCATAGCAAGAAAGGGAGCTGATGAATGTGCATGTCCTCGCTTCCAGAGAAGTATACTTTTATACATATAATCAGACCATAGCAAGAAAGGGAGCTGATGAATGTGCATGTCCTCGCTTCCAGAGAAGTATACTTTTATACATATGATCTGACCATAGCAAGAAAGGGAGCTGATGAATGTGCATGTCATCGCTTCCAGAGAAGTATACTTTTATACATATGATCAGACCATAGGAGAAAGGGAGCTGATGAATGTGCATGTCCTCGCTTCCAGAGAAGTATACTTTTATACACATGATCAGACCATAGCAAGAAAGGGAGCTGATGAATGTGCATGTCCTCGCTTCCAGAGAAGTATACTTTTATACATATGATCTGACCATAGCAAGAAAGGAAGCTGATGAATGTGCATGTCCTCGCTTCCAGAGAAGTATACTTTTATACATATGATCAGACCATAGCAAGAAAGGGAGCTGATGAATGTGCATGTCCTCGCTTCCAGAGAAGTATACTTTTATACATATGATCAGACCATAGCAAGAAAGGGAGCTGATGAATGTGCATGTCCTCGCTTCCAGAGAAGTATACTTTTATACATATGATCAGACCATAGCAAGAAAGGGAGCTGATGAATGTGCATGTCCTCGCTTCCAGAGAAGTATACTTTTATACATATGATCAGACCATAGCAAGAAAGGGAGCTGATGAATGTGCATGTCCTCGCTTCCAGAGACGTATACTTTTATACATATGATCAGACCATAGCAAGAAAGGGAGCTGATGAATGTGCATGTACTCGCTTCCAGAGTAGTATACTTTTATACATATGATCAGACCATAGCAAGAAAGGGAGCTGATGAATGTGCAATGTCCTCGCTTCCAGAGAAGTATATTTTATACATATAATCAGACCATAGCAAGAAAGGGAGCTGATGAATGTGCATGTCCTCGCTTCCAGAGAAGTATACTTTTATACATATGATCAGACCATAGCAAGGAAGGGAGCTGATGAATGTGCATGTCCTCGCTTCCAGAGAAGTATACTTTTATACATATGATCAGACCATAGCAAGAAAGGGAGCTGATGAATGTGCATGTCCTCGATTCCAGAGAAGTATACTTTTATACATATGATCAGACCATAGCAAGAAAGGGAGCTGATGAATGTGCATGTCCTCGCTTCCAGAGAAGTATACTTTTATACATATGATCAGACCATAGCAAGAAAGGGAGCTGATGAATGTACATGTCCTCGCTTCCAGAGAAGTATACTTTTATAGAATCCTAGAGCCAACCGGAACCTTTATGAATATTATAATAATTACACATATATATTATAGGAATATTATTACACCTCCACTGATTTCCTAGAGTTATAGAAGGACTAAGATGAAATAATTGTTTATTCTCATAACTATTCAAAACATATGATCAGACCATAGCAAGAAAGGGAGCTGATGAATGTGCATATCCTCGCTTCCAGAGAAGTATACTTTTATACACATGATCAGACCATAGCAAGAAAGGGAGCTGATGAATGTGCATGTCCTCGCTTCCAGAGAAGTATACATTTATACATATGATCAGACCATATCAAGAAAGGGAGCTGATAAATGTGCATGTCCTCGCTTCCAGAGAAGTATACTTTTATACATATGATCAACCATAGCAAGAAAGGGAGTGATGAATGTGCATGTCCTCGCTTCCAGAGAAGTATACTTTTATACATATGATCAGACCATAGCAAGTAAGGGAGCTGATGAATGTGCATGTCCTCGCTTCCAGAGAAGTATACTTTTATACATATGATCAGACCATAGCAAGAAAGGGAGCTGATGAATGTGCATGTCCTCGCTTCCAGAGAAGTATACTTTTTATACATATGATCAGACCATAGCAAGAAAGGGAGCTGATGAATGTACATGTCCTCGCTTCCAGAGAAGTATACTTTTATAGAATCTTAGGGCCAACCGGAACCTTTATGAATATTATAATAATTACACATATATATTATAGGAATATTATTACACCTCCACTGATTTCCTAGAGTTATAGAAGGACTAAGATGAAATAATTGTTTTATTCTCATAACTATTCAAAACATATGATCAGACCATAGCAAGAAAGGGAGCTGATGAATGTGCATGTCCTCTTTCCAGAGAAGTATACTTTTATACATATGATCAGACCATAGCAAGAAAGGGAGCTGATGAATGTGCATGTCCTCGCTTCCAGAGACGTATAATTTTATACATATGATCAGACCATAGCAAGAAAGGGAGCTGATGAATGTGCATGTCCTCGCTTCCAGAGAAGTATACTTTTATACAAATGATCTGACCATAGCAAGAAAGGGAGCTGATGAATGTGCATGTCCTCGCTTCCAGAGAAGTATACTTTTATACATATGATCAGACCATAGCAAGAAAGGGAGCTGATGAATGTGCATGTCCTCGCTTCCAGAGAAGTATACTTTTATACATATGATCAGACCATAGCAAGAAAGGGAGCTGATGAATGTGCATGTCCTCGCTTCCAGAGAAGTGTAATTTTATACATATGATCAGACCATAGCAAGAAAGGGAGCTGATGAATGTGCATGTCCTCGCTTCCAGAGAAATATACTTTTATACACATGATCAGACCATAGCAAGAAAGGGAGCTGATGAATGTGCATGTCCTCGCTTCCAGAGAAGTATACTTTTATACATATGATCTGACCATAGCAAGAAAGGGAGCTGATGAATGTGCATGTCATCGCTTCGACAGAAGTATACTTTTATACATATGATCAGACCATAGGAAGAAAGGGAGCTGATGAATGTGCATGTCCTCGCTTCCAGAGAAGTATACTTTTATACACATGATCAGACCATAGCAAGAAAGGGAGCTGATGAATGTGCATGTCCTCGCTTCCAGAAGAAGTATACTTTTTATACATATGATCTGACCATAGCAAGAAAGGAAGCTGATGAATGTGCATGTCCTCGCTTCCAGAGAAGTATACTTTTATACATATGATCAGACCATAGCAAGAAAGGGAGCTGATGAATGTGCATGTCCTCGCTTCCAGAGAAGTATACTTTTATACATATGATCAGACCATAGCAAGAAAGGGAGCTGATGAATGTGCATGTCCTCGCTTCCAGAGAAGTATACTTTTATACATATGATCAGACCATAGCAAGAAAGGGAGCTGATGAATGTGCATGTCCTCGCTTCCAGAGAAGTATACTTTTATACATATGATCAGACCATAGCAAGAAAGGGAGCTGATGAATGTGCATGTCCTCGCTTCCAGAGAAGTATACTTTTATACATATGATCAGACCATAGCAAGAAAGGGAGCTGATGAATGTGCATGTCCTCGATTCCAGAGAAGTATACTTTTATACATATGATCAGACCATAGCAAGAAAGGGAGCTGATGAATGTGCATGTCCTCGCTTCCAGAGAAGTATACTTTTATACATATGATCAGACCATAGCAAGAAAGGGAGCTGATGAATGTACATGTCCTCGCTTCCAGAGAAGTATACTTTTATAGAATCCTAGAGCCAACCGGAACCTTTATGAATATTATAATAATTACACATATATATTATAGGAATATTATTACACCTCCACTGATTTCCTAGAGTTATAGAAGGACTAAGATGAAATAATTATTTTATTCTCATAACTATTCAAAACATATGATCAGACCATAGCAAGAAAGGGAGCTGATGAATGTGCATATCCTCGCTTCCAGAGAAGTATACTTTTATACACATGATCAGACCATAGCAAGAAAGGGAGCTGATGAATGTGCATGTCCTCGCTTCCAGAGAAGTATACATTTATACATATGATCAGACCATAGCAAGAAAGGGAGCTGATAAATGTGCATGTCCTCGCTTCCAGAGAAGTATACTTTTATACATATGATCAGACCATAGCAAGAAAGGGAGCTGATGAATGTGCATGTCCTCGCTTCCAGAGAAGTATACTTTTATACATATGATCAGACCATAGCAAGAAAGGGAGCTGATGAATGTGCATGTCCTCGCTTCCAGAGAAGTATACTTTTATACATATGATCTGACCATAGCAAGAAAGGGAGCTGGTGAATGTGCATGTCCTCGCTTCCAGAGAAGTATACTTTTATACATATGATCAGACCATAGCAAGAAAGGGAGCTGATGAATGTGCATGTCCTCGCTTCCAGAGAAGTATTCTTTTATACATATGATCAGACCATAGCAAGAAAGGGAGCTGATGAATGTGCATGTCCTCGCTTCCAGAGAAGTATACTTTTATACATATGATCAACCATAGCAAGAAAGGGAGCTGATGAAATTGCATGTCCTCGCTTCCAGAGAAGTATACTTTTATACACATGATCAGACCATAGCAAGAAAGGGAGCTGATGAATGTGCATGTCCTCGCTTCCAGAGAAGTATATTTTTATACATATGATCAGACCATAGCAAGAAAGGGAGCTGATGAATGTGCAGTACTCGCTTCCAGAGAAGTATAGTTTTATACACATGATCAGACCATAGCAAGAAAGGGAGCTGATGAATGTGCATATCCTCGCTTCCAGAGAAGTATACTTTTATACATATGATCAGACCATAGCAAGAAAGGGAGCTGATGAATGTACTAGTCCTCGCTTCCAGAGAAGTATACTTTTATAGAATCTTAGGGCCAACCGGAACCTTTATGAATATTATAATAATTACACATATATATTATAGGAATATTATTACACCTCCACTGATTTCCTAGAGTTATAGAAGGACTAAGATGAAATAATTGTTTTATTCTCATAACTATTCAAAACATATGATCAGACCATAGCAAGAAAGGGAGCTGATGAATGTGCATGTCCTCGCTTCCAGAGAAGTATACTTTTATACAAATGATCTGACCATAGCAAGAAAGGGAGCTGATGAATGTGCATGTCCTCGCTTCCAGAGAAGTATACTTTTATACATATGATCAGAACATAGCAAGAAAGGGAGCTGATGAATGTGCATGTCCTCGTTTCCAGAGAAGTATACATTTATACATATGATCTGACCATAGCAAGAAAGGGAGCTGATGAATGTGCATGTCCTCGCTTCCAGAGAATTATACTTTTATACATATGATCAAGACCATAGCAAGAAAGGGAGCTGATGAATGTGCATGTCCTCGCTTCCAGAGAGTGTAATTTTATACATATGATCAGACCATAGCAAGAAAGGGAGCTGTTGAATGTGCATGTCCTCGCTTCCAGAGAAATATACTTTTGTACACATGATCAGACCATAGCAGAAAGGGAGCTGATGAATGTGCATATCCTCGCTCCAGAGAAGTATACTTTTATACATATGATCTGACCATAGCAAGAAAGGGAGCTGATGAATGTGCATGTCATCGCTTCCAGAGAAGTATACTTTATACATATGATCAGACCATAGGAGAAAGGGAGCTGATGAATGTGCATGTCCTCGCTTCCAGAGAAGTATACTTTTATACACATGATCAGACCATAGCAAGAAAGGGAGCTGATGAATGTGCATGTCCTCGCTTCCAGAGAAGTATACTTTTATACATATGATCTGACCCATAGCAAGAAAGGAAGCTGATGAATGTGCATGTTCCTCGCTTCCAGAGAAGTATACTTTTATACATATGATCAGACCATAGCAAGAAAGGGAGCTGATGAATGTGCATGTCCTCGCTTCCAGAGAAGTATACTTTTATACATATGATCAGACCATAGCAAGAAAGGGAGCGATGATATGTGCATGTCCTCGCTTCCAGAGAAGTATACTTTTATACATATGATCAGACCATAGCAAGAAAGGGAGCTGATGAATGTGCATGTCCTCGCTTCCAGAGAAGTATACTTTTATACCTATGATCAGACCATAGCAGAAAGGGAGCTGATGAATGTGCATGTCCTCGCTTCCAGAGACGTATACTTTTATACAATATGATCAGACCATAGCAAGAAAGGGAGCTGATGAATGTGCATGTACTCGCTTCCAGAGTAGTATACTTTATACATATGATCAGACCATAGCAAGAAAGGGAGCTGATGAATGTGCATGTCCTCGCTTCCAGAAGTATACTTTTATACATATAATCAGACCATAGCAAGAAAGGGAGCTGATGAATGTGCATGTCCTCGCTTCCAGAGAAGTATACTTTTATACATATGATCAGACCATAGCAAGGAAGGGAGCTGATGAATGTGCATGTCCTCGCTTCCAGAGAAGTATACTTTATACATATGATCAGACCATAGCAAGAAAGGGAGCTGATGAATGTGCATGTCCTCGATTCCAGAGAAAGTATACTTTTATACATATGATCAGACCATAGCAAGAAAGGGAGCTGATGAATGTGCATGTCCTCGCTTCCAGAGAAGTATACTTTTTACAATATGATCAGACCATAGCAAGAAAGGGAGCTGATGAATGTACATGTCCTCGCTTCCAGAGAAGTATACTTTATAGAATCCTAGAGCCAACCGGAACCTTATGAATATTATAATAATTACACATATATATTATAGGAATATTATTACACCTCCACTGATTCCTAGAGTTATAGAAGGACTAAGATGAAATAATTGTTTTATTCTCATAACTATTCAAAACATATGATCAGACATAGCAAGAAAGGGAGCTGATGACTGTGATCTCCTCGCTTCCAGAGAAGTATACTTTTATAACACATGATCAGACCATAGCAAGAAAGGGAGCTGATGAATGTGCATGTCCTCGCTTCCAGAGAAGTATACATTTTATACATATGATCAGACCATAGCAAGAAAGGGAGCTGATAAATGTGCATGTCCTCGCTTCCAGAGAAGTATACTTTTATACATATGATCAGACCATAGCAAGAAAGGGAGCTGATGAATGTGCATGTCCTCGCTTCCAGAGAAGTATACTTTTATACATATGATCAGCCCATAGCAAGTAAGGGAGCTGATGAATGTGCATGTCCTCGCTTCCAGGAGAAGTATACTTTTATACATATGATCAGACCATAGCAAGAAAGGGAGCTGATGAATGTGCATGTCCTCGCTTCCAGAGAAGTATACTTTTATACATATGATCAGACCATAGCAAGAAAGGGAGCTGATGAATGTACATGTCCTCGCTTCCAGAGAAGTATACTTTATAGAATCTTAGGGCCAACCGGAACCTTTATGAATATTATAATAATTACACTATATATTATAGGAATATTATTACACCTCCACTGATTTCCTAGAGTTAGAAGTACTAAGATGAAATACTTGTTTTATTCTCATAACTATTCAAACATATGATCAGACATAGCACGAAGGGAGCTGATGAATTGCATTCCTCTCTTCCAGAGAGTATCTTTTATACTATGATTGACCATAGCAAGACAGGGAGGTGATTAATGTGCATGTCTCGCTTCCAGAGAATTACTTTATACATATGATCTGACCATAGCAAAAAGGGAGCGATGATGTTCATGTCCTCGTTCAGAGAAGTATACTTTTTACATATGATCAGACCATAGCAGAAAGGAGGATGAATGTGCATGTCCTCGCTTCCAGAGAAGTATCTTTTGTAATATGATCAGACCATAGCAAGAAGGGGGCTGAGGATGTGATGTCCTCTCCTTCCAGAGAAGTACTTTTATACATATGATCAGCCCCTAGCAAGAAAGGGAGCTGATGAAATTGCAGTCCTCGCTTCAGGAGAAGTATACTTTATATACATGATCAGACATAGCAAAGAAAGGGAACTGATGATGTGAATTTCCTCGCTTCCAGAGAAGTATATTTTTTATCCATATGATCCGACATCGCAAGAAAGGGAGGATGCTGAATGTGCATTACTCGCTTCAGAGAAGTATATTTTATCACATGATCAGACCATGCAAGAAAGGGAGCTGAGAATGTGGTAATCCGCTTCAGAGAAGTATACTTTTTCCAGTGATCAGGCATAGCAAGAAAGGGGAGCTATGCATGTACATGTCTCGCTTCCAGAGAAGTAACTTTTATAGAATCTTTGGGCCCAACCGGACCTTTATGAATATATAATAATTACACTATATATTATAGAATATTATACACCCCACTGATTTCCCTGAGTTATAGAAGGACAAGATGAGATAAATTGTTGTTTTTTCTATACTTTCAACACATATGACAGACCAAGCAGAAAGGGAGCTGTGAATGTGATGTCCTCTCTTCCAGAGAAGTAATTTATACATGTGCAGACATAGCAAGAAAGGGAGCTGATGAATGTGCCTGTTCTCGTTCCAGAGACGTATACTTTTATACATTTGTTCAGTCCCATCGCAGGAAAGGGAGCGATGTAGTGCATGTCCTCGCTTTCAGAGAAGTTACTTTTTTACAAATGATCTGACCATAGCAGAAGGGAGCGATGAATGTGCATGTCCTCGCTTCAGGAAGTTACTTTAACATATGATCAGACCATAGCAAGAAAGGGAGCTGATGAATGTGCATGTCCTCGTTTCCAGAGAAGTATAATTTTATACATATGATTGAATAGCAAGAAGGAGCTGATGAATGTGCATGTCCTCGCTTTCAGCGAGTGTATTTTTATACATATGATCAGACCATAGCAGAAAAGGGGCTGATGAAGTGCATGTCTCGCTTCAGAAAGTGTAAATTTATACATTGATCAGACCATAGCCAGAAGGGAGTGTTGAATGTGCAGGTCTCGCTTCCAGAAGAGAAGTATACTTTTTATACATAGGATCTGACCATAGCAAGAAAGGGA